>JAFEMH010002688.1:0-319860 GCA_022495995.1 Adenophora triphylla var. japonica
TTTTGTAGTCAGCACCAAATTCTAAGTTCATCTGTGTCCAAAAATTAAGGCCATGGACTGAGGTCTGAGAAAATTGCTACTGGACAGCAACTTCTCAAGAAAGAAAATATGATTTTAAGGGGGGTTTTGCATCCATGCTTGTCCCCATTTCCCTAGGTTTTGGTTAGTGATCACTTGACATTTTAGTGGTGAATCAACTATACCAAACCATCCTTGGGGTACATTAGGACTAAGCATTTCATTTGCTTGGGAAGGGGATTTTTATCCTTTGAAAATGAGATTTTATGCTTGAAAATGGTTTTTAGGGTTTTGAAAATGAGTTTTCTTTGCAAGAAAGTAAGAGAACTTGAAAATAATTTTGATCTTTTTTAGAAGATCATCCATGGAGATGGTCTTCCATGGTGATCTTCTTAGATCTAGAGCAAGAAGATGAAAGAACTACATTTTGTAGTTTGAAGATGCATGCATGGATGAGATTTAGGGTTAGGAAGAGGAGGGTTTACCAATCTTCCTTGTGTTCTTGAAGTGTTTTGCTTGAGTGTATGAGTGTTTAGGGCTTTAATATGAGAGTGAGTGGATGAGTATGAGTTGGGAAAGATTGGAGAGAAAATGGTGACAATTCAAGTGAATTCTCATCAAGTTTTCTCTCTATATTTCGCCGAGGTTCGGTGCAAAATGTGTTGTGGCTTCTTATTTTTGTATTTGGAGGGCTCAATTTATAGCCCTCCTGAAATTGCAAAGATGTCCGCGCGGATGGGACCGCTTGGCGTGCACTGTTCATTAAATGCGGCTCCGGCTTTGGACAAGAAGAATATTTCTTTTCAAAATTCAAATTAACAACTTAGTTTTTGTTTCCAGCCATTGCTATATTTGGTTTTCTTCTTTTGTTTTGCTTTTTAAGATTCTTTTTGAGGTTTAACCTTAAATAACAATGCCCATTTTACCCTCACTTTGTTAGGAAAGTTAGGATTGTTAGGAATGTTATAACTTTCGTTAATTTTCTAACGAAAATTCTAACAAGCTCAAATTGGAGCACTTACAGTAGCCCCTCGGCGACGGCGCTTTCGAAGGAAGCGGGGTCGTCGATAAAGTATGAGCTCCATATTTGGCGGGATGGTCGAGTGATCGGGTGGCTGAACCTAGCGATAGGCTACCTACGTATCCCGAATGGGAATCGAAGCCGATCGTAGTTCGGGTCTTTGACCACAGGAGATGATGGCGTTTTAGGTGCCTCGAACCACGATGAGCGGGATTCTGCGGTCGTTTCTTTGGAAAGAAACTCCGGCCCAGGATGACCATTTTCGGTCGATGGGTATCCGCTCTGGCAGGGATAGGGATGACCATTTTCGGTCTCTGCTGGGGATGACTGCGATTTATCGCTTTCCTAGTGATAGCGTCTTAGGTGCCTCGAACCTTGAAGATGGCGTTTTAGGTGCCTTGAACCTTGGAGATGGCGTTTTAGGTGCCTCGAACCTTGATGATGATGGCTTTTAGGCGCCTCGGACCTTGGAGATGGGCGTTTTAGGTGCCTCGAACCTTAATTTGAAATGACCTTTCGGTGGACTTCGTCTGCTTGCCGAAGGAAAGGGTGACCGATTTTGGTCGAGGGTGGACCTAATGATAGGCTACCTACGTATCCCTAGTGGGAATCAAGCCCTTTCGTAGTTCGAGTACTACTCGAGATTCCGTTGGCATTTTGGGATTAGTTAACTTCTTTGAGGATAGTCGGACGTATTCGTGCGGGAATTGGTCTTACGTTTGTGCCGGGGTAATTTTGATGAAAGATACGGGATCTCGTTATCTTTCTCGGGGCACTCGATCTTACGTTTGGCTTAGGGAAGATTTTGATGAAAGATACGGGATCCGTTATCTTTCTCGGGAAATCGGTCTTACGTTTGAGTTGCCAGGGGATGATTTTCGATGAAAGATACGGGATCTCGTTATCTTTCTCGGGAGCACTCGGTCTTACGTTTGACTAGGGAGGTTGATTTTGATGAAAGATACGGGATCCGTTATCTTTCTCGGGAAATCGGTCTTACGTTTGACTGCCGGGAAGATTTTGATGAAAGATACGGGATCCGTTATCTTTCTCGGGGAAATCGGTCTTACGTTTGGCTAGGGGGATGATTTTGATGAAGATACGGGATCTCGTTATCTTTCTCGGGGCACTCGGTGCTTACGTTTGGATCTTAGGGGTTGATTTTGATGAAAGATACGGGATTCCGTTATCTTTCTCTGGGAAATCGGTCTTACGTTTGACTGTCGGGGATGATTTTGATGAAAGATACGGGATCTCGTTATCTTTCTCGGGGCACTCGGTCTTACGTTTGACTGCCGGGGGATGATTTTGATGAAAGATACGGGATCTCGTTATCTTTCTCGGGGCACTCGGTCTTACGTTTGGCTAGAGGATGATTTTGATGAAAGATACGGGATCTCGTTATCTTTCTCGGGGCACTCGGTCTTACGTTTGGCTAGGGGTAATTTTGATGAAAGATACGGGATCTCGTTATCTTTCTCGGGGCACTCGGTCTTACGTTTGGCTAGCAGGGGTAATTTTGATGAAAGATACGGAATCTCGTTATCTTTCTCGGGGCACTCGGTCTTACGTTTCTTGCTATAGGGATAATTTTGATGAAAGATACGGAATCTCGTTATCTTTCTCGGGGCACTCGGTCTTACGTTTCTTGCTAGGGGGTAATTTTGATGAAAGATACGGAATCCGTTATCTTTCTCGGGGCACTCGGTCTTACGTTTCTTTAGTAGGGGTAATTTTGATGAAAGATACGGGATCTCGTTATCTTTCTCGGGGCACTCGGTCTTACGTTTGGCTAGCCGGGGTAATTTTGATGAAAGATCACGGAATCTCGTTATCTTTCTCGGGGCACTCGGTCTTACGTTTTCTTGTCGGGGAAGATTTTGATGAAAGATCACGGGATCTCGTTATCTTTCTCGGGGCACTCGGTCTTACGTTTGATCAGGGGTAATTTTGATGAAAGATACGGAATCTCGTTATCTTTCTCGGGGCACTCGGTCTTACGTTTGCTTAGGGGATAATTTTGATGAAAGATACGGAATCTCGTTATCTTTCTCGGGGCACTCGGTCTTACGTTTCTTATAGGGGTAATTTTGATGAAAGATACGGAATCCGTTATCTTTCTCGGGGCACTCGGTCTTACGTTTCTTGCTTACGGGGTAACTTTGATGAAAGATACGGGATCTCGTTATCTTTCTCGGGGCACTCGGTCTTACGTTTGGCTGCAGGGATAATTTTGATGAAAGATACGGGATCTCGTTATCTTTCTCGGGGCACTCGGTCTTACGTTTCTTGTCGGGAAGATTTTGATGAAAGATACGGGATCTCGTTATCTTTCTCGGGTCACTCGGTCTTACGTTTGACTGCCGGGGGTAATTTTGATGAAAGATACGGGATCTCGTTATCTTTCTCGGGGCACTCGGTCTTACGTTTTACTGCCGGGGAAGATTTTCTTGAAAGGGGGTTGACTTTGTCAAGTTGGGGACTGAACTGCAGAGTCCTGAAATTTTAAGGGGCAAAAGGGTCATTTTGACCCTTGCAATCCTGTCCGCGCGGAGAGGACCTGAAAATCAGGGGTATTAATTAGGGCCAACGTCCTTTCTCTTCCCCATTCAGTTTTTTTCAAAATTACGAGAACAGAGAGAGAGAGAACTGCGAATCCGCCATTGTTGGCCTTAAAAGCTTCAAAAATCTTCCGATTTCTTCGATTTTTTGAGCAATGGAACACGGGGAAGACGCTTTTCAAGGCCAAGGACGTGGCCCGGTAGCGGAGAGGCGATTGGAGCTCGTCCGAATGAGGAGGCATTACAATCTTTCGCAATCGATTGCGGAAGAGCCCTACCCCGATGCTTGGCAACATTGGGCTTCGGATCCGCATCTCCGAACGGTATACTTCGAATCCTCTTGATCCTCTTGTCGATTTTTTGCTTGACATTGCTTTTTTGGTGATTTGATTTTTTTTTTTTTGATAATTTCGAAAATGACCATGTTCTTGGCCTTGGATTTTGATTTTGATGCTATGCGTGTTGCAATGAATTTGTGGGTATCCCAAAATGTGCATTTTGCTTGGGAAAAGAATTGGCATTTTTGCCACATTTTTTTTTTTATCCGAAAATTGCATGTGAAAATTCGAAAATTGTGAATTGTGACTTTGATTTTTTTTTTTTTGAAATTTGAATCTTGATATTGATGAATGATGCAATGCATGCATTTTGTTTGGAAGGAATGGGCATTTTGCCAATATGAGATGTATGTATGTTTAGGATTTTTTATTTTTGAAAAGTGGGACGGATTTTTCCTCTCGTTGCATGTAAGATGGATGATATGCATGTATGCATTTTTTTTTTTTTTGAGATGATGGATGATATGCATATTATTTTATGAAAATGGGACGGAGTTTTTACTTCCGTAGGAATGCATCTTCTTTTTTTTTGAATGCATTGGGATTTGCTGAAAACTGTCTTCTTGTGCGAGAAAAATGGGGCTATGCTCATTGTATGCTGTTATGCTGTCGAATTTTTTTTTTTTTAATGCATGTGTATGCTTTTTCTTCTTTTTTTTTTTTGTGTAAATGCAAATGCAAATTTTTTTTTTGACATTTTCTCTCTCCTTTTTTCTTTTACAGGGCGGAAACCGTTTTGTGACGGAGCAAATTTAACAAAATGAAGACTCGAGGATCGGTGGAGTCCGTGATTGACTTGTGGGACCGGCTTCCGAATGCGGGCCGAGGAGCTTTGCCGAGTCCGAGACAGATCGTTGTCGAGACGGGGCTTTGGGAGTTCGTTGAGTGCTTGAGGGGGCTGGTCAAGTTCCCTAAGAGCAAGGGCTTGATGTTTGCTCTGGCGCAAAGACCTGGTGGGGACGCGACCCACACCTTCCACTTCTTCCGGGGCGAGGCTACGGTTACGCCCTCCGGATTCTGCTGCGATCACGGGCTGTCCTTTAATGGGACGCGGCATTGAGTGGCGGGACGGCTACGCCGATGCGTCTGCGAGCTCTTACGGGATTTTCCCCTATTCCCAAAAAGGGGATGGGGATGGAGTATGCCGTGGTCTACGGCAAGATTGTGGAGACCATAGCGAATTATGAGGTGGGGAGGAGAGGATAGGCGCCGATCAGTTGCCGGGGCCTTCTTGTGGTTTGCTTTTTCGAGCACGCTCTTTGGACATCTTGAGGACGGCGGTCTTTGCCTTGTTGAGGTACTTGGAGGACATGGAGACGGCCGGAGATGTCTCGTGGGGAGAGGCCGGGCTGGCGAGCTTTATTTTGCTCTTGATAGGTACGGCCAGGAAGGCTGTGAGCTCTTTGTCTTGCTTTGAGTTTGCCACCGGAGGTATAAGCTCTCTTTTTGCTTTCCCTCCTTTTTTTTTTTGAGCACGCACTTTTCTTTTGCACTTGGATTGATTGGATTTTTACCTTTCGCGGTAATGGGCGTTGGAGTTTTTCCACGTCACGAGCGTGGCGCGGCAAATGGCTGAGTGCGTCGGCGTGATCCGGCCATGCGATCTTGGTCCAAGCATGCCGGAGAAGATAAGCTCCGTGGGGCGCGTACGACTCTGTGTACGCGGATTGCCTTCCTTTGACGGAGGCCGAGACGGATGAGGGGATGATATTCTTCCCACAGGATCGCTTTGAGGTGGCGCGGTTGAAGGGCCCGAGATACGGGCGTGCGGCGGAGGATTTTGAGGGGTCTGACCTGCGATGCATATTATCTGGGAGAGAGGGTGACGCGCCAGCATGGCGTGAATTCGCCTTTGAGGACACCGGTGGAGCCTCCCGCCGATATGATGCACCCGAGCGATCGGTCCGTGACCTGGAATGAGTGGGGTAAATAGTGAAGATTTCCTTGCCATTTTGAGAAGTATCAGTTTGGCTGGGACGGACCAAAAAGAAAATAAGTATCAATTTTGGTGAGACGAAAGGAGTATAATATATGAATTACATATTATAATAATAATTGTTGGGATGTGGAGTCAAAACCATGGATAAAGGAATTTGAACAGCGATCGGAGAAGTTGGTGAGATCAAGGGGGCTCAAATTCATCGGAGCAGTTTCTGGTCAGGAGGGCGGCCGCGCTAGGGGCCAGAGCGGGCGCGCTGAAGTGTTGAACAAGGGCGCTGGAGGTTCTGAACATTAGCGCAGACGCGCACTTAGTGAGGGCGGCCGCGCTGATCACGATTCTGGACTGATTTGTTTTCTATTTTGATAAGATCTCCTCTTGCTTGGTGATTTCTCTTTGACAGTAATTTTGGAAGGACTTGGAAAGAAAGAAGATCACTTTCTTGGGTAGGAATTCAATTATTACTAGGATTTGATTTATTGTTCCCTATAAATACATGTGATAGCCTAGAAACAAATTGTAACATCTGAAAATAATAGAGAGAATATTTTGGCTTGGTAGCGCCCCCGGACGTAGTTGTCGTTGCAACGAACCGGGTTAACAATTCTTGTGTGTTCCTTTGTGTGTGATTTACTTTTCGTGTGTGTTGCTCTTATTATTACTCCAAGCTTGGGCCGTTCCGCTGCGTGGATTCACAACAACTGGTATCAGAGCTTTGGTTTTGTCGAATCATTGCTTGGGTTATCTTTTGCCATGGATTTATTGGGAGCTTTGGAGGATGGTAATAAGGTGTTGATCGAAAAGTTTGATGGAACGGATTTCAATTTTTGGAAGACACAAATCGAGGATGTTCTGTGGAACAAGGATTTGTATCTACCATTAAAAGAAGAGTCGGCGGACATAGAGGAAGCAAAATTCGAAATCATGGATCGGAAAGCGTTAGGGCTTGTTAGGCAAACGTTGACCAAGGACGTGGCGAATAATGTTTTGGAGGCGAAGACTACCATGGAGATGTTAGAGATGTTGGCGAGCATGTACGAGGCACCATCAGCGGCGAATAAAGCTCATCTAATGAGGAAGTTGTTGAACATAAGGATGGTGGAAGGCATGTCGGCAACAAAACATATAAGTGAATTCAAATCTACTGCGACCCAACTATCTTCTGGTACATTACTCTTGATGACGAGGTACTAGCGTTGATTTTACTTTCTTCTTTGCCGGAAAGTTGGGATACGACTGCGATAGCAGTTAACGTTTCAACAGGAAAAATGAAGTTGAAGTTTTCGGATGTCGTTGATGTGATTCTTGGCGAAGAAATTCGTAGAAAGAGCAAAGGTGGGACATCGGGGCTAGCACTAAATGTCGGTGAAAAGAGTAAGGGTGGCAAGAAGGTGATTACTTGCTATGATTGTGGGGAGAAGGGGCACTTTAGGAGAAGTTGTCCGAAGCGGTCAGGCAGAGCGAAGGAATTGAATGTTGCTGAGGAGATAGCGGATGCATTAATCTTGGGTGGGAGCAGTTCAACAGATTCGTGGGTTTTGAATTCGGGCTCGACGTTTCATTCATGCACCAGTGCAGAAAGAATGGAGCAGTACATTCCGGGTGATTTTGGGGTTGTTCGTTTGGGAAACAATAATCCTGTCAAGGTCATTGGAAAGGGGGTTGTTCGGGTCAAAGAAACGGATGAGACTGTTTTGCGGCTATGTGATGTGCGACATATTCCGGATTTGAAGAGGAACTTAATTTCCATAAGGCAACTTGATAAGGAGGGTTGTGTGGTGACCTTCGGTTGTGGGACATGGAAGGTAAACCGCGGAGCTAGCTTGGTGGCTCGTGGCGGCGTGGAAAATATGTTGTATACCACATGCAACATGAGTCATTGGGGGAAACGAAGGCGCATCCCAATGATGAATGGTGGTGGCCGAGATCGCCATGGTGGGAGAAACTTCACTAAACGGTATGTTGGTAGAAAATCGGGTAATGAAGTCGGCCGACGCGGAGCCAATTTGGCCAACATGGGAGCGGGATCTAGAACGGTGATGCGATGGGTTGCAAAGAACACACAAAGGTTCCAAGCTTGTGATTGTGTGGGGCACGGATCGATAGTTAGCAAGCAAGTGAGCGGGGATGTGCAGGGAGGATCATTCGGAATGAAGACTCGGAGCATGGTAGAACCGACAGTTATGTTGAAGCGTAGCTCAGCTTCAACTCACTTGGATAACTAGACAAGAGGCCGGGCGCTACCAACGCAATAGCTGGCCACTGAAATTTGTTTCAAGAGAGGTATCATGGATGGTTTGTCTCCAGGTGGGAGATTGTTGGGATGTGGAGTCAAAACCATGGATAAAGGAATTTGAACCGCGGTCGGAGGAGTTTGTGAGATCAAGGGGGCTCAAATTCATCGGAGCAGTTTCTGGTCAGGAGGGCGGCCCCGCTAGGGGCCAGTGCGGGCGCGCTGAAGTGTTGAACAAGGGCGCTGGAGGTTCTGGACATTAGCGCGGACGCGTACTTAGTGAGGGCGGTCGCGCTGGTCACGATTCTGGACTGATTTGTTTCCTATTTTGATAAGATCTCCTCTTGCTTGGTGATTCCTCTTTGACAGTAATTTTGGAAGGACTTGGGAAGAAAGAAGATTACTTTCTTGTGTAGGAATTCAATTATTACTAGGATTTGATTTATTGTTCCCTATAAATACATGTGATAGCCTATAAACAAATTGTAACATCTGAAAATATTAGAGAGAATATTTTGGCTTGGTAGCGCCCCCGGACGTAGTTGTCGTTGCAACGAACCGGGTTAACAATTCTTGTGTGTTCATTTGTGTGTGATTTACTTTTCGTGTGTGTTGCTCTTATTATTACTCCAAGCTTGGGCCGTTCCGCTACGTGGATTCACAATAATAATAACATAAATTACATATCATAATAAATGAGTCATATTTTATTTGAACCTTTGTGCTACCAAAAATTTAAATTATACTTTAGTCACTGAAACTTTGAGAATTAGATATTGGTCACTAGACATTCAAGTATTTTTTTAAATCAGTTAGATTTAAAATAGTTTCAGTCTAATTTTTTCAACAAAAAAAAAAAATTCATTATTAACAACGAATTAATCTCATAATTTACACATTTACAACTCTTATAAGTTAATTATAAGACTACTTTATCTCTTATAATTGACTTATATGACAAATTTTTCAACCAAAAAAATTAAAAATTTCAATAATAACAACGAATTACTCTCATAATTTATACATTTACAAATCTTATAAGTTAATTATAAGTCTACTTTGTCTTTTATAATTGACTTATAAGACAATGTTTTCAACAAAAAAAAATAAAAAATTTCAATAATAACAATGAATTACTCTCATAATAACAACGAATTACTCTTATAATTGACTTATAAGACAATTAACTTATAAGACTACTTTAAAAAGTCTTATAAGTAACATATAAGACTTTTTAAAAAAGTCTTATAAGTAACATATAAGACTTTTTAATAAGTCTTATAAGTAACTTATATGACTTTTAAAAAAATCTTATATGTTAGTTATAAGACCTATTTGAATATTGAGAACTGTGTTATAAAAAAGTCTTATAAGTAGTAACTTATAAGACTTTTTTTAATAAGTCTTTTTACTTATAAGACTTATTAAAAAAGTCTTATAAATTACTTGTAAGAATTATTAATAAGTCTTATATGTAAGATATAAGTCTTTTTAAAAAAGTCTTTATATAAATTACTTATAAAACTTTTTAAAAAGTCTTATAAGTTACATATAAGACTTTTTAAAAAGTCTTATAAATTAAGTATAAGACTTTTTTTAAAAGTCTTATAAGTAACAAAAAAATCAAAATACTCATCAGATTACAAACTCAAAAGTAAGAATAAACGGACTTTGAAGAGATAATACAGGTCACACAAGACATAATTGACTCTAAAGCATCCTCTTTTACGTCAACATCACACTGAATTAAAAATTAAGGGCCGTTTGGTAGGTCGATAAATGATCGTATAGGATTATTAGTCCAATAAAAGTATGTTTGGTAGATTAAATGCAACCGTAGTAATTATCTAAAGTACAACCCAGATAAACATCTGAACACCTCTTATCCCTTTCTTATTTATTCTAAAAAAAAGGTGATATTATTAATTCCTGAATTAATAACCTCCTTCCTATTAATAGCCTAAGGGCTCGTTTGGTAGCCCGTCAGGATTAATCTGTATTACTAATTCCAGTATTAATAATCCCCTGATTATTATTCAGATGGAGTAATAATCTTGTATATGATGTTTGGTAGCACTAGTATTAAAATGAATTATTTTTATCCTTATCCAAAATGTTATCTAACAACTGAAGGATATCTTTCATTTTTAATATCCATTTCCAAAAATATCCCTATAATTCACTATCATTAACCTTCATTTCTTCAGCAACCTGTTCGGATGGGTTAACATTTCTATCAAACAAACTATCAATAATTTGGATTGCCTCCGGGCAGTACCCACAAGCCTTCACACTATACTTCATCATCAACTTCCTCACTCCCCATTTCACTTTCTCGTAGGCATCAATTGTCTCCTGTGCAATCCTAGGTACGTCTGACTCCAGAGGAGGAGAGAACCGCTCAAGGGCCCTGTGTGTGTCAAGTTCAACAATTGCAGAGGGCAAATCAAGCACGTTGGACAAACACAAGAACATACATACGCAGGCTCAACTATACAGATGCATTGTTTTTCACAATATGCATTGTCTAATGACCCATCATCACATATATAATGGGAAAGATCCATTTACAACTTTCTGACAGGACATAAACACGTGACCAAAACAATTAACATTTGATGAACACATTCCAGGAAAAACAAGAGAAAAACTTACAATCATATATATCTCGTAAATTGTTTTGGTCACATGTTACAATCACACATTCATGTCATACGCTATGATTCGATTTTTCTTGTGGTGCGCAAGAATAGATAGAAAAGTAGCTACTTTCTCCTCAAGAGATACATACTTAGAATCAGAAACCCCTTTCTCCCTAAGCATATTACAAAGAACAATGAATGTGTGTCTATCCATTCTCAAGTTATTGATGCAAATAATGTCAGACTGTTTAAGCAACCTATCGAGTTCCTGTACTTGCTTTGGAATCTTATCGAACATTGTATATGGACGATTTTCATCAACTTTCAAAAACCCATTTTCATTTGCGTAGGATATAGCAGCTGTCATCATGTTGTAGTAAGCATGAACATTAACCAAAACAGCATGCATGGCTAGAAAGACGGCTATCTCTTCCTCATTATTTGGAGAATCCATGTCTATATAACAAGTAAACTAGTAAGAGGGAGTCAAAAAACAATCTGTAAAATTAATCTGAGAATCCAGAAAAGCTTGGTGAAAATAATCATAATACAAAGAAAAAAAGTAAGAACAAAAAATAAATATCAATTTGTATGCGTCCTGGGTATGTATATATTTTACATAAACATACACACACATGCATAAGTACAAGAGGTTTCCCTTTCTCATATTTCTCTTAGCAAAACAAAAAGTGATCGTCCAGTAAGTATTTAACTTTCTATAGCTTCTCTCTACCTTTGTAAGAGTCAAGCGTCAAAAGTTGCTAAGTTCCTGATTCAACACTTGTAAAATACAAGAAATTTAAGCAATATCATTGAGTCCGAGTATCTTTCGAAAGTGATCGGCGGTTATTACTAGAAAACTAGTATATGTTCATAACCACCACCATTGGGTTATAATTTTCAGTTATTCTGGTCCTTCGATCAATCTATTCTTTTTCACTTCAAGAAATAATTTATTTTTTCCCTACGATCAAAAGCTAACCCGTAAGGGTGCCCTTGCGCTACACATAGGCACTCATTGATCATCAAAACACAGGCTTGACCCACTCTCATGCACTCTTAGGGAAGAAACGATCGGCGGGTTTCAAAAGCAAGAGTTCAAGCTATGCATAATATGACCAGTTCCCATTCAACCAAGGCTTTTCAGCCATTCAGATTTGCCAAAGAACCTTAAAATATCACAAGAAGAAGATGTTTTATTCTTCTCTTTGGACATCTTCTGAAATTCTTTGCCGCGGATAGAAAATAACGAAATTATAATTCCTGTGGCAAAACCCACGATGGTAAATAATGTGTACCGATTATTTTTTTCACTACTAAAGTTCAAATAAAGCATACATTGCTTGATCTCTGCATCAACAACATTAAATCAAAATCTTTATAGTAAAATTCTGCGAGAATCACCCTACATACTTGATAAATTCATTAATCATTTCCAAAAATGTTGATTTTATGCACAGAAGATTAAGCAACACATATAATTAGCAGCTCAGCACATTAAACTTCTCTCTCCACCCTTCAATTTTATCCCAAATTAACTAGTCAGTAAGAGGGCGTATTTTGCAATAGACCCAATTGGATTTGGTATTGCAACAGATTTGAGTTCTAGGGCACAAGAAGAAGAATAACAACAGTGAAGAAGAAGAAGACAACGACCTAGACAAGTGTAGATTTCTAGGGAGACAACGAGAGATAATTTGTACAAACTCACACAAAGCACAGATCATTAAAACAAATTGAAAAAGAGGAGAAGAAGAAAACAATAAAACGGAAAAGAAAGATTGTACCTTTTGATTTTCAATGACAACAATCCGGTGTCGTTGCCGTTGCCGCTGTGTTGCCGTTGAGTAACCGCCGGCAGAAAAGGATTTTTAGGCTGTGAAAGGGGTCAGGGACTCAGGTCTTTGGTTTATAAATAATGAAGGGTAGAGTTGAGAGAAGAGAAATAATAGGCGCCTTTTTTTTAGCGGGTAGCGTTTTTTTTAATCCCGTATTAATAAAACAACCCTTTTTTATGGGATAAATAATCAGGGGATTAGACACTTATCCGCTATATACGTATTATTAATCAGAACTCTTAAAATCCTACCAAACAATTATCTTTCGTAGTATTTATCCTATACGGTCATTTATCGTCCTACCAAACGGGCCCTAAGAGAACTAATAAAATGAACATAACACTGAATTCCACTTACCCTCTGTCCGAGTTACTCATGGTCAGCTATACAATCATTTTCCTCCGTACTAAGCAGTCCAACTCATTAACAGTATGTAACAATAACATAATTTTTTGGCTTTAGAAAAAAAAAAAACTCTATAACCTATAATATAACACTTTCCCATTTTTCTACTCTCTACCCTCAATAATTTACACGTTAAGCTGGCAAGTCGATTAGCAGATTAACTAATCATCCCTCTACCTAAATGATCAACACATTATTAATAAATTCAAGTTCAAATATAGATCAAGCCCAGCAAAAATGATGGCAAATGACTTACTTAAACCACCATGGTACAAATTTATACAATCAACAATAAACAATAAAGGGGTTCTTCGCCGGAGAAGATAAAGGGGCTCGCCGAAAATAATGTAGATTTAACCGGAATAATGTAGATCTGGTCGGAGATATTGTAGATCTAGCCTTTAATGGAGGCGGCGACGGAGAAGGTGTGTGTGTGTGTGTGTGTGTGTGTGTGTGTGTGTGTGTGTTTAGCCGGAAAACAACTATCGGTAACGGAGAACCACGACCGGAGATGGAGAAAGTGAGGAAGGAGTGATGACTTGGCGACAGCAGGTGCAAGGTTGGGAAAATGAGCATCGGAGAGAAGGGGGCAATAGGTTGATTGAGAGAGAGAGAGAGAGATTGAGTGTGTGTGTGTGTGTGTATTTTCTGGTATAAGTGTGAGAGGAGGGAGGGGAGGGGTGGGTTTTGTTTGAGGGGTAAAGGTAGTTTTGGTATTTAGGAAATTTATTTGACCGGTCAACAGAGGTGAGGGAGAGGTGAGGAGTGTATACGAAATTATAATCTTAGTAGAACTTTCTATTTGAGATTTATAAAAAGGATTTCTTTAAAAATGAATAAAATCTGGGTAGGGAGGCCTAGGGGAATTAATCCAAAGTCTTGGTGTTGCAGTGGTTAAGGGCCAAAATAATTATCCAACTAGGTTTGATTTCTAGTCCATGCCTTTTTTATTTTATTTAGAGTTTTATTCATTTTTCCTTCTATTCATCTCTTTGAGTTTTCCTCCCGTTCTTTTTCTTTGGGCTTTTCTCCCATATTTTTCAAGTTAAATTATTTGGGCTTTTCACCCTTTATTTTTAAACTTAATTAGCAAATTTAATATTTTTTATATTTATGCAATATAATTTAGTAAATTATTTGCAATTCTTACTTCTTTATTTTTGTAACGACCCAAGTCTGAAGCCCGACCGCTACGTAGGCACCACACACTGACCCATTAAGCACCTCCTCAATTGGGTTAACCACAGCCCATCAGACCTCCAAAAGTCCAATGAATGATTTGATACTTAATAGTAGTGTATGGGCCTTCTATTTATCACACTAAATTTCCATATATTTTTGATGTGGAATGGGGAATATCACAATTTTGACAATATTTTTAAATTTTCACTAAAAATTTAGTGAAATATTTCTTCAAATCCAGTGCGATATTACTAAAATGTATCACATTATTTCTAGAACTGTTTCACAATTATCTCAACCCCCCGTAAATACAAAACTCAATTGTCCAAGTTCCAAACTCAATGTTTATACCATAATTTTCTCCAAGTCTCATTGTTTACGATTCAATTGTTGAAGAATGCTAAAACCTAGAGAAAGTCAGAAATAGATAACTAATATGACTAGATGGAAAGACGAAGAGGAAAGTAGAGATTCATGAGAATATAACCATTTTGTTACCTTAAATCCTCGATCAAATAGTTCGCATTGGGTCCCAAATTTCATGAGACGGCCCCTGGAATCTATGGGGAGAGCTGGATATTATTAATTTGTCCTAAACATGATGTAGATAATTACATGACTAAAATTAGACAACTCTAGCTCAAGCAGCGCATCTGATTAAGTTATTAATTAATAAAAAACCCATTTTTTAAAAAATAAAATAAAATAACACTATGAAAATTGATTAATTTCTAAACTCGAATATGATTATGATTGTTTTAATAGAGAATCTGTTGATATTTGGGCCAGACTGCTTTTGTAAGTTTGGGCAAGGCCCACCAGTAAGTTCCATTGGTCCATATGCTCTAGACAGGCAATAGCCTACATAAATTTCTGGATTACTAAGGATCAGATAATTATAATTATAGACACATAGTATATACTCCCTCCGTGTCAAAATGTTTGTCCCATTTGACTTTTTTGTTGAACTTTGACCACAAATTTATGAGAGATTAATCATGTTCATGAAATTCTAAAAGTTATTGTTGATAATATTATTAATGGTGAATAAATAGGAATTTTTAGAATTTCATGAACATAATTAAATTGTCATATATTTGTGGTCAAAGTTCAACAAAAAAGTCAAATGGGACAAACATTTTGAAACGGAGGGAGTATAATACTCTGTAATACCATTACCGGCAGCAAATGACAGAGATTCTATATAGCCATGCCAACTTAAACATATTACAGAATTGAAATTAAACCATACAAAACCATTACTAGTAGTAGTTATATAATCGAGCATGACTGACTTGATGCGTGCTTGGCAACCGTCGCTCAGGTGCAAGTATTGAAGATAGTTAGAATTTGATGAGGTTGTTTCGAAGCATCAACTGCAGACTCCACGGAGAATCATATTCCAACTTATATGACCAATACGCCTATCCAAATGTAGCTATCTCATAAACCTCTGCCTGCAACTCTCCATAGTCTTCACAAATTCTTGCCTGCGGGTTATTATGGAGAGTACAGGGGTTCTGAATGTAAATAAGTCAAACTCCAAGGACATTCAAGCAACATCAGTTCATAACTCAGTTAATAATGGGTTGTTAGGTGTTAAGAGCTGTCAAGTTTGTTACATTCCTTTGTACTCCATATATTCACTGTGGTGCTCATTTGTACAGATAACATCAATAATATCTACACACACTACTGTGTGTTTCTCTCACATATATCTTTCATATCTTGTAAGAGTTATCCATTGCTCCTGACCACTCCCCACTAATATCAATAATAGTATCTGCTTAGGCTGTACTGAATCTAACTTCTGGTGCCCCTGGTTCGTTCATCAACTCTATTGCAATGAGGCTCGGGTGAGTACCATACCTAAATACATAGTTTTACTTGTCAAGGAGAGTCCGGATCTTCTGTATCACTTTATCTATCACACTTTAGGACAACTCCAATGGTAGGAGTTAAGGAAAGGTACCAAAATCAAATTTTGATACCTTTCGATCACTATTCATGGGGTATCAAATATTTATCTTCAATGGTGGAGTTAAGGAAAGGTACCAAAAATTAAATTTTTATTTCTTTTACATTTAAAATATTTTATTTAATTAAAATGTTTAATAATTAAAATAAATAATTTTATATAATAATTAATCATTTAAAAAATAATAATAATCTATTTTCACCCGTGGCATGTTTTCATTGGCTAGCTAGATTACATTTGATAACTGAATTAAATAAAAAAAAACAAATACCTTATCATTGACATGTGGCATATTTTCATTGGCTTGGTAGATTACATTTGATAAGATGATAACTGAATTAAATAAATAAAAAAACAAATATCTTATCATTGACATGTGGCATATTTTCATTGGCTCGGTAGATTACATTTGATAAGATGATAACTGAATTAAATAAAAAAAAACAAATATCTTATCAATGACATGTGGCATATTTTCATTGGCTCGGTAGATTACAAATAAGATAAAATCATTATCAGAAATCTTATCAAAAAACTTTATCATCCTATAAATTAGGTAGCTCAGATCAATACTCTTCACTACCATTTTTCAACTTCACAAGAATTATTCCAAAAAATTTGATTTTCTGATGAGCTTCCTACGGAAAATGTTGGTGAAGCGTGATCAAGATGATGAGGATAGGCGTCGCCGTTCTGGCAAAACAATTGCTTTGATCACTGCTAGTCATGCAATTCAAGAGGAGGAAGAATCGTCCAAATGGGGTGGTTCAGTGGACGGTCGTAATTATATAAGTCGTCACAGAGAAAGTGCAAATGCACTTTTACATGAGCAATACTTTGCAAATCAGGTGTATGTATGCACGATACATTTCGACGTCGTTTGAATGCATAAACATGTCTTTGAAAAGATAATGTGTGACATTTCCAACCACAATGATTATTTCATTCAAAAATGTGATGCCACCGGTCGACCCGGATTTTCCACGATGCAGAAAGTGGCCTGTGCCCTTAGACAACTTGCATATGGCACTGTTGCGGGTCTATTTGATGATACGTGGGGATAGGCCGAATCAACGGGCATTGAAATCCTAAAGAAGTTTACTCGAGCAATTGTTAACGTTTATGGAGAAGAATATCTCAGTCGTCAGACACCAGCCAGACTTGCGCGGTTGTTAGCTAAAGCTGAAAAAAGAGGGTTTCCTGGAATGATGGGCAGCCTTGATTGCATACACTGGAGGTGGAGTGCATGTCCAAGAGGATGGGAGAGACAATTTGCTGGCTATAAAGGACGGGCAACCATTATTCTCGAAGCGGTGGCTTGGCTTCTTATGACACTTGGATATGGCATGCATTTTTTGGACTTCCTGGATCTCTGAATGATCTGAATGTCCTTGCCAAATCACCTTTGTTTGATGATGTATGCATGGGCCGAAATCATCAAGCTAGTTATGAAGTGAATGGAAAATAATATGGTATCTGGCCTTTCTTATTTAGTTGATGGTATATATCCTCGGTGGGCTAGTTTTGTTAAAACTATATCCCGGGCCGCCACTCCACGAGCATCAATATTTTGCTAAGATGCAAGAGGCCTATCGAAAGGACATTGAGAGAGCTTTTGGTATTTTACAAGCTCGTTGGGCCATTGTTCGAGGACCCGCACGTGGTTGGGATAGAGTGGATCTGTACTACATAATGATGGCTTCTGTTATATTGCATAACATGATAGTCGAGGATGAACGTGAGGAAGATGAACTTGTATCATTTGATCCAGATGAGGTACCGACCCGTTCAGCAAAGGCACGAATTTATGAAAGGCCCCCAATCGATTATAACTTTTTGTCTCCTTTCCCAATATGCTTTTTTGATGGGAGTGAATATGTTTGGATCTACTTGCATTGTACGATCATCAGCGGCACGTTGTTCGGCAGCTTCAGCTGCTGCAAATTCTCTAGCCCTATTTGCTGCCATTTCAATATCTTGGGCTTTTGTCCAAGATATTAATTCTTCTAGTTGCTTATCACGTTCCGATGGCAAATCTTTCTTTCTCCTTGCAACTTTTGTTGCTTTTTGTCCCACAGGCCTAGCAGAGCTAGTTCCGCCTTCAGATCCAGGTGTATCCTCACCATCAATACTAAATGCACTTTCACCGGTTGGCGGATTTTGATATTTTGGCTCATCTTTTAGAATAGCCCAACAATGTTGTAACTTGAAAGGTTTCTTAGCAACCTTAAAATAATTTGACTCCGCTAAAAGTATCTGAATAAAAAAACATTTTAAGTAAATAAAAGCATAAAATAAATAAATTGAACAAATATATAAGCAAATTACCGTATCTGTGTAGTTTTGACCACTTGAGTGAGCAAGATCTGCTGCTCTTAAAGCAGCCCCATACGCCATGCACTCTTTACTAATTTTCTTGAAGCGATTTTCACAACCTTTTTTATCACGAAAAACTCCTCCTACAGGGCGATTTACGTCGTAGTAAGCATGGGTTTGTGACCACAACGTCGAGTCTCTTTGATTGATACCAATTTCAGAATCATTTCCAAACATTAAACGAGCTCGACAAAGATCCTCGTCTTCACTTGTTTTCCAACCCTCAGCTCTTGAACGTGATGCCATTGATTGAGAAGTTGAAGAAGAATAAGAAGAAGAAGAAGAAGAAGAAGAAGAAGAAGAAGAAGAAGAAGAAGAAGAAGAAGAAGAAGAAGGAGGAGGAGGAGGAAAAAGTGTTAAGCTAGTTGGAGGTGAAATATAATGTAGATAGTGTATAAATAAAAAACCTTGAAGCAGAGGAGGAAGTCTTTGTTACGAAAAAAAAACAAAAAAAAAAAGTCACGGGTGAACAAACACACAAAAAAAAAAAAAAAAAAAAGTCACGGGTGAACAAACACATAAAAAAAAACCGATAAATAAGTCACGGACATTGAACAAAAAAAATAAAAAATGAATACATATTGCAAAAAAGTCACGGATGTTCATCCAAAAAAAAATAAAAATATTAAAAAAACAGGAATGGACCATGAACAGGACTTGGCAGGAAATGTTTCTTGACTTTTTCAAGCAATGTTTGCTTGGTTGGCTCCCTCACGCGCGGAGATTTTCAAGGTGGAAAGAGTTAGGCTTGGTACCAAATTTGGTACCTTGCCTAACTCTTTTTCAATTTTTGGTACCTCAACTTTGCCCCATTGGAGATGCTAACTCCTTTGGAAGGTACCAAAATTTGATTTTGGTACCTACCATTGGAGTTGCCCTTATAGTTTTACTTGTCAAGGAGAGTCCGGATCTTTTGTATCACTTTATCTATCACACTTTATACCACTATTGATCCAACTGTTTATATATGTGGATGACCTCATCATCATGATGCAATATAAATTATTTTGACCAAAATACCAAGCACAAAAACTCTAAAAAATTGATAAATTCATTTATCAGTTGTTTAAGCCAAACGCTTAACACAAAAATCCTTAAAAATAACTGATGAATGACATTTATCAGTTGTTTAACCAAATTCCAATCACAAAAACTCTTTAAAAAAACTGATAAATTTATTTATCAGTTGTTTAAGCCAAACTTTTGACACAAAAATCCTTAAAAATAACTGATGAATGACATTTATCAGTTGTTTAACCAAATTCCAATCACAAAAACTCTTTAAAAAAAACTGATAAATTTATTTATCAGTTGTTTAAGCCAAACATTTGACACAAAAATCATTTAAAATAACAGATAAATGATATTTATCAGTTGTTTAACCAAATTTCAAACACAAAAACTCCTTACGAAAACTGATAAACCCATTTATCAGTTGTTTAAGCCAAACACTTGGCACAAACAATCTTTAAAATAACTGATAAATGACATTTATCAATTGTTTGACCAAATACCAAGCACAAAAAATCCTTACAAAAACTGATAAACCCATTTATCAGTTGTTTAAGCCAAACACTTGACACAAATTTTTTTACAAATAACTGATAAATGACATTTATCAGCTGTTTAACTAAAATACCAAGCACAAAAAGTCTTTTAAAAAATTGATAAATTCATTTATCAGTTGTTTAAACCAAACAGTTGACACAAAAATTCTTAAAAATAACTGATAAATGACATTTATCAGTTGTTTAATCAAATAACAAGTACAAAACTCTTTAAAACACTGATAAATTTATTTATCGATTGTTTAAGCCAAACACTTGGCACAAAAATCCTTTTAAATAGCGATATATGAAGTTTTATACGAAAATTTCTGTAAACTAAACAACTTATCTCTATAAAAGGTCCATAACTAGATACATCTATCATAAACTTCCTAGGCTTTGCACAAAAGCATATCAAGCCAGAAAAATTTCAATGCATTAATTGAATAACATACCGGCGCTTATCCAACACAGTATAAAAAGACACAATCAAACAACTAGTATGCATCTTATACAACAACAACAACAACAACAACAACAACAATTAGTTACAAAATAATTTGAGGCCGGTTAATACAAATCTTCATATGATGCAAGAAAAAAAATGAAAGAAAGTGCTTCAAAACTTCAAGATAATTTACAACTCTTAGACATTCCAAGATTTTTATTTTATTTTGAGGTTTTTCAATTTGAAAGGTGATAAAATGGATAAAAATACCTATCAAAAGCATAGGAAAAACTGAAGATTTTAGAATGTCATGAATAGCGGATTATCCTGCTTTATTTTGGAATTGATATGAAGTTCTTGAAAGACATTTTTTGGTTTAGAGTGAGACCGTGAGGGGAAGTAGAAGTAAAGTCGCAGAGACAGGGATGGGTTGAGAAATCTTGATGGCTCAATGAAATTGGTCGGACATGCCGATCCATGCCAATGTCTTCTAAAATGTGGCCCCTACTCTGCAACTCGGAAGCTATAGATCTGAGTTCATCCTGAGCTTGAGAATGCAGATTATGCATAGTCTGAAAAGCCGGAGGTGGGGAAGGTGGTCGCCAGAGGTGGGTTGGATAGAGAGAGAAAGTGTGGGTGTGTGTATTGTGTGCAATAAGTAGTTTTTGTAAAATCATTTATTTTTGAAATAGTTTTTAGTAAAATCACAACTTACATATTTTTTTTTGTAAATTGCATGTTTTTGAAATAGTTTTTGGTAAAAACTCCATTATTTATTTAACATTTATATTTTTTTATCTTTTGTATATTTATAAAACACCAAATTTAATTATTCATTAGTTAATAGAAAAGAAAATAATTTTTTATTTATTTAGTATACATATTTTAAACCCACCAAGGATTTATCCTTGCCTGTCCCAAGTCAGGATAAAGGGCGAGGGTTGCGGTAGGCATGTGACAACCAGCGTAAAATTTGTGTCACATTAACATGACATGAATCGAAATATGAATATCGTTGGGGCGTTTCCTCAGCAGCGACGCGCTACACTTCAAAGACCTGGGTGTAGTGATAAGTATGCAAAGGTTGCTAGGTCGTCGCCCGGAAGTGACGCGCCATCTCTTCGCCCGGGGGTGGTGTCAAATATGCAAGGGTGCGCTACACTTCAAAGACCTGGGTGTAGTAATAAGTATGCAAAGGTTGCTAGGTCATCGCCCGGAAGCGACGCGCCATCTCTTCGCACAGGGGTTGTGTCAAATATGCAAGAGTTCCCGCATTGCGGACGAGTGCGGGTAAAGAAGCTAGTCCATGGTAGGTGTAAGGGTAGTGGGATGCGCTTTGAAACTTGGAACATTGGATCATTGACAGGGAGATCAGCAGAGGTGGTGGAAGTTATGAGGAGGAGGAAGATTCACATAATGTGTCTATAGTAACCAAAGTGGGTTGGAGAGAAAGCAAAAGAAATATCGCCTTGGGGTTTTAAGCTTTGGTACTTAGGAAAGGATAAGGGTATAAATGGAGTGGGTATCATTATTGATAAGGAGTATAGTAATGATGTGGTGGAAGTGTACAGGAAGAGTGATCGAATTATGGGCATTAAACTGGTGATACGTGATGAGATTATAACTATTATTTCCGCCTATGCACCACAAGTAGGGTTGGATGCATCTATTAAACAAGCGTTCTGGGAAGATTTGGAGGAGGTAGTGCAACGAGTACCTAGTGGTGATAAATTAGTGATTGGTGGTGATCTGAACGGACATGTGGGGTCTAGTCGACATGGCTTTGAGAGCATACATGGAGGTTTTGGTTTTGGAGAGAGGAATGAAGCAGGAAATAGTATCCTGGACTTTGCGTTGGCATATGACTTGAGTATAATGAACACTTGGTTCAAGAAGAGAGAATCTCATTTGGTGTCCTATAGGAGTGGAGGTAATGCGAGTCAGATTGACTTCTTCTTAGTAAGAAATACTTGTAGAAAGAGTTATACAAATTGCAAGGTTGTTCCGGGTGAGAGCACAGCAACTCAACATAGACTGGTGGTACTTGATTTTCGAAGTAAGAGAATTTCGAGGAAGAGAAAATCACAGGTAGACCATAGAATCAAGTGGTGGAGACTTCAAGGGGAAAATCAACCGAAATTTGTAGCTAAGATGGTCGATACCGGTATTTGGGCGGATAATATGGAGGATATGGATATAGATTCGACTTGGACTAAGATGGTACATACCATAAAGGAGGTGGCGAAAGAAGTCCTTGGAGAATCTAGAGGAAATGGGCCACCAAGTAAGGACACATCATGGTGGAACGAGGAAGTAAAACAAGCAATAAAGGGCAAGCGAGAATGCTACAAATTATTGGGGAAATGTAGGAGCGACGAGAACTATGAGAAGTATAAGGAAGCTAGAAGAGATGCTAAGAAAGCAGTAAGAGACGCAAGAGCAAAGGTGAATCAGAAATTTTATGATAAGTTTGATACAAAAGAAGGGGAAAAGGACATCTACAAACTCGCTCGTATGAGGGATAAGAGGACACGAGATATTGGGACGGTTAAAAATGTGAAGGATGTAGACCAAAGAGTTTTAGTCGGGGATAAAGAGATAAAATATAGATGGAGTTCGTACTTTGATAACTTGTTCAATGGCGGTCAATAGCAGGATGTTGGAGATTTAAATATCTCTTCGAGTATGGTTAATCGAGATTTTATGCGGAGAATTCGAAAGAGTGAAGTGTAAATGGCAATGAAAAAGATGAGATTGAAGAAAGCCGTTGGACCGGATGGTATACCAATTGAGGTTTGGAGATGTTTCGGGGAGAGGGGAGTAGATTGGTTAACAACGCTATTTAACAAGATATGGAGAGTTAACACAATGCCATTGGAGTGGCGAAAGAGTACTCTGATCCCTTTGTATAAGAATAAAGGTGATGTCCAAGATTGTGCCAACTATCGGGGGATCAAACTAATGAGCCATACTATGAAACTTTGGGAAAGAGTAATTGCACAAAGGCTGAGAAAAATTGTGGATATTTCGGATAACCAATTTGGGTTTATGCCAGGAAGATCGACTATGGAGGCAATATATCTTATGAGACAAACCCTGGAGAAATTTCGGGATCAAAAGAAAGATTTGCATATGGTTTTCATTGATTTGGAGAAGGCGTATGATAAAGTGCCAAGAGAGGTACTTTGGTGGGCATTAGCAAAGAAGGGTGTTTCAAAGAAATATATTGATATTATCAACGACATGTATAATGGAGTTAGTACTTGTGTACAGACTAGTGTTGGGAAGACTCAAGAGTTCCATATAAAGATTGGAGTGCATCAAGGTTCCGCACTTAGCCCCTTTCTTTTTGCTTTGATAATGGACGAATTGACGAGGTCAGTCCAAGATGATATACCAAAGTGTATGCTGTTCGCGAGATGATATTGTGCCGATTGATGAGACAAGAGAGGGTGTTGAAAGTAAATTGGAGTTGTGGAGACACACTTTGGAATCTCGAGGTTTTCGATTAGCGAAGCAAGACCGAATATTTGGAGTGTAAGTTTAGCGAAGTTAGAAGTAGGGAGGCAGGGCGGTCACATTTGATGGAAATATTATCCAAGCTTCGAGTTTTCGATATCTTGGATCCATTATCCAAAAGGATGGAGAATTAGATGGAGATGTGGCTCATAGGATTAAAGCAGGTTGGTTGAAGTGGAAGAGTGCTACAGGGTTTCTATGTGATCGCGGCATGCCCAATAGATTAAAGGGAAAATTCTACCGCACGACAATTAGGTCGGCATTGCTTTACGGCACCGAATGTTGGGCTGTGAAACAGTGTCACGTGCATAAGATGAATGTGGCGGAGATGCGTATGCTTCGATGGATGTGCGGTCATACAAGAAAGGATCGATTGGGGAATGAGGTGATCAGAGGTAAAGTAGGAGTTGCGCCCATTGTGGATAAAATGGGGGAAAATCGTCTACGGTGGTTTGGACATGTGAGAATGAGACCGAGTGATGCACCGGTTAGGAGGCCGGAACAGTGGAGAAATGATAAAATGGCGAGGGGTAGGGGAAGACCCAAACAAACTTGGATTAGAGTAATTGAAAATGATATGAATTTACTTAGAGTGGATGAAAGTATGGTGTTGAAGAGGCCGGAGTGGAGGGCAAAAATTCAAGTGGGGGGTTGATTTTTTATTTTTTATTTTTTTATTTTTTATTTATTTTATTTTATTTTGTTTTATTTTATTTTATTTTGTTTTATTTTATTTATTTATTTTATTTATTTATTTATTATTATTTATTTTATTTATTTTTTTTCACGATAACATATGAGGATTCATGTTAGCCGACCCCAAATTAGTATTCAATAATTATTTAACAATGTTAGTGTAAACTTGTGTGTTACCATAAGTGTTATCACTGAACCTCCTGTGTTACCCGATATGCTACCCGACGAGAAATTTTTAAATAGTTGCACATTTCTTTTCATAAATAATTTTATCCTAATGTGTACTCCCTCCGTCCCACCTCACTTGACACCCTTGAGGTGGGCACGGGAACTAAGAAAAAAGAATAAAATAAAAAAAAATGTGTGGTAGAAAATGAAGAGAGAGAATGAGTGGGGTAAATAGTAGTGTTGATTGAATAAATTGAGTGGTGGAAAATGAAGAGAGAGAATGAGTGGTGGGGTAGAGTGAATATAAAATTATAAAAAGTAGGCTATTTTGGGAAGTGTCAAGTGAGCTGGGATGGCCCAAAATGGAAATAAGTGTCAAGTGAGGTGGGACGGAGGGAGTATATATTATCTGCTATATATGTATTTGTAAGTCTAAATTTCAGGCTAAACTAAGGTGGATTGAAGAGCTAGAAAAGTGGAATTGGTTGAAGAACAAGTTACGCATAAATGACAATTTATGCATAACTTTGGCAAGGTCAAAAATGTGTGAAAAATCAACAAACACGTGGTGGACTTGGTCATAGGAAGTTGTTGCTGCATCAAGAAGAGTACAAGGCTGGAAATGCAAGAGAGTACAAGAGGATGGAGCATGGACTTGGCCTCCAAGGTTGCGGTTGCTACAAACATGTGAGTAGACTCTTTCTTGGCTCAAATTGATGAGTGTAGCTCAAAAACTCTATCCACTCACCAAAGACAACATGAGCTGTCATCTTTGAGTAGTATTCAAGTATTGAAGACTATAAATATGCAAGGGTGTGGATATTTGAATAGAAGTCGAACATTTACACACATTCAAGTACAAGAACAAAGTAGTTCTTGGTTCTAATAGATTATTCCTCCCCATACACTATTTTTCACATTCAAATACTTCAGATTTGAATGTGTTTTGCCAAGGATAGGATTTCGTACTTTGTTTTCATTTCGTTCCATTGATTATAATTGCTATAGATTTAGGAAACTTTCGGCTTTGTAATCAAGTCATACTTTGAATATAAAGTCTTGCATTTTAATGCTCACTCAAGTTATATATTTACATAAATTGAGAAAAACATCTCTTGTGTCTTTTTATTCCGCTGCAAACTCTATTTACAAAAAAAAATAAAAAATTGATGTTCGTCTGTGTTACCAATCACTTTGGATAACACTTGTTTTCAATAGAGGCTAATTATTCAAGGCACTTTTCTTTGTTCTTCTTTCATTCGAGATACGGTAAGCCAAATCTTGCGGTTCACTTTCCGACGTGTAGAGTTGCCTTTCATTCTTGGCCTGCCATTGTCCCTCACTTACACAAATTTTTTTATCAAAATTCAATCAAGTTAATAAATAAATAATATTCAACGTTGATATTGAATTAAAAATATATACTTGATTTACGTAATTTCAATAAATTCCTAGTGAATTAACCCAAAATCAGGGACATAAATTTCTCAAAATGACGATAGGAGATCCAACGCAAAGTTAATAAACCCAAAATCAGGAAAAATGAAGCTAAAAAAACATTGAGAACTCGAACTCTTTTCCTCTTTCTTGGCTTCATAAGAAATGAAGATTCCTCTTCATTGGCCAGCTCAACTCAAAAACAGGTAGGTGACCTGCAAAAATTTTGAAAATGAAAATTATGTTTTCTAGTTCAAAGAAAAACCCTTCCTCTTATACATCCCCCCCCCATTCCTTTGCTTATTTCCCACTCTCTCTCTCTCTCTCTCTCTCTCTCTCTCTCTCTCTCTCTCTCTCTCACACACACACAGAGTCACTCTGCCTCCCCAAACTCCGCTCTGATCAAACGGTCACTTCCCTAGACGTTCAAGGAATCGTCTCAAAGCTCTCTTCCGATAAAGCCAAACTCTAAGTTGTAACTTCTCATCTCTCATTCCTCTGTTTTGTTTTCAATTTTTTATGCTTATTTGATTTAGGGTTTTATTTTGATTATTTGAAATAACTATGAATTAGGATTTATTTTAATTTCGTGAAATTACTTTGAATTAAGTTTCATTTTGATTCCGTGAAATTACTTTGAAATTAGGGTTTATTTTTTATTTTATGAAATTACTTTGAATTAGGGTTTATTTTGATTAATGAAATCAGGAGGTGATTGAATTATTGAATACCTGGCTAAAAGGAAAAAAAAATTGTGAGTTTCTTGGTGGTTTTTTTTCCATTTCAAGAGATTTTGCTCATGTAACTTCTGTCCCTGTCCCCCTGCCCTTCTCCTTCTACATGAAATGTAAAGTTAATAATTTAGTTTCTTGTCCCAACTTGTACATATTTGAAAACTAATAAAGTTCACATTTTTATTTTAGAATAATCAGAAATAAAAAAATATCAATGAAATCACAGTCTACCAAATAAAATTTTGTTCAGCAATCTCACTCAATCTACCCACGATAATGTCAACCTGGTAAGAAATAGCAAATACTGTAAGAGGTATTAAACCAATACATCCTGCTCAATTGTAAAACACAGAATCAAATGTTTGAAATAAAATGTTAATTTCTCCTTATTTCTTGCCTATTTATCTAATTTCTCCTGATTGATTTGCTTGATTCTCTTAGTAACGGATAGTTGAACCTACTCATCATTAGATATGTTGTTCAACAAACGCTTCCTTGGAGTTATGAATGTTGAAGAACTGTCCCCCATAGATTTCAAGAGCGTATCCTACATAAAGATAAAGTTAAATAAAATAGTTAAATAACATGTGCAATCTAAATAATAATGAATATTATATAAAATTTAGATGTCGAGTCAATTGCACAAATATTATCAATCAATATTGACACATTTTCATCATAACAAAAATCAAATAAAAAAAAGTGTAGTAGAAGATAAATAAATGATCCTTAGGAATTTACCTCGTTATTACCGTTCAAGCTGGACATATTTTCATCTCCATGATTCGGTTTGAAAGCCACATCTTGCAACTTAAAACAGTTAAAAGTCAAATATATAACATAATATAGATAGATAATATGATGTGGTTTATACTTACATCGGAATTTATAAGTGATAAAAATGTGTCATGTTGTTGGTATCCTCTGTTACTCGCTTCACTGTGAAACTTCGTTTCTCGTCAGGGGTATCTTTAGTTCTTTGGTCTACCTCAACTCTGAACAAACATTGCCTTCCAAACAAATATCGAAAAGCTTCTGGCAATTGGTCCTCCTACACATGAACAATATTTTTTATTATTTGAAATAGTATTAGCACCTTCTATAAAAATGACAAAATGAATTAAATACCTCTGAAACATCAGCAAGATCTACCGCGGCGGAGATCCCAAGCAAGGAAGATGCACACCCATCAAACAACATAAAGTGAGTCTCTACTTCACTGATATCATTTATATCAGTGACCAATATTCTAATTTTGAACATGTAAAGAAAAAAATATCAATTAATAGTACGAATGAAATGAGGTAATTTATATCTTCTTGATTTGTATCTAAAAAATAGAAATCGCCTTCCTCCATATGTGTGCAATTCTTAATGTGAATTACTATGTTTTGATCCTCATTTCGCTTTTACAACAAATAACTATGTCTATAATTTTTATTTTATTTTTGACATGCATTGTTGTCGTCGATGCAATGAAAGCCTTGGAGCTGGTAGATTGATGTAACTTTCTGGTCAACTTGCCAATGTAATATGTATTGTATTACTGTTAACTCAGTTATATGTTTGGAAAATTTTATGGAAATGAATATAAAGAAGAAAAGAAGTGGTCAAGATTGAAATTGAAAAAAAAAACTCACTCCTACACAGGTTACTACTTGTAAGTACCCCAATCTGGGTCGTTAATGTTCGTCAGCCCAAATTAATGATTTATAATCATTTAGGGGCATTTTGGACATTATTTTGACAATTTGAATAAGGAAGAACCTCTTAGGAAAAAAAAAGTGGACAATTGCCTCGCTGGAAACCTGTCATTTCCAAGAAAAAGAAATATTGACCATTTAGAAATAGCCAAAACTGTCAAAACTGCTTTCTGCAAAAAACAGGCACGCTACTAGGGTCATCCGCGCGGACAAGATTTCACCTACAATCTTGTCCACGCGGATAAGATCAGCATCCTGGCAACCTATAAATACAACCCTTCTCCCTCAGTTTAACAAGGCTGAAAAACACTCAAAAAACCCAAAAACCTACTGTTATAATGCCAAAATTCATCCCCAACTAGTCCTTCACACCTTCAAAATTCAAAATCCAACACCAAATCCAACCTCAAATCCATCTCAAACTACCCTTAAGCCTTGAAATCTCTCAAGCCCTAAACAACAAACCAAGAAACAATTGGTAAACCCTTACCTCCCTT
Organism: Adenophora triphylla var. japonica; assembly: GCA_022495995.1. Classification (NCBI taxonomy): domain Eukaryota; kingdom Viridiplantae; phylum Streptophyta; class Magnoliopsida; order Asterales; family Campanulaceae; genus Adenophora; species Adenophora triphylla. The sequence goes on from JAFEMH010002688.1 coordinate 29,281, forward strand.
ACTCAAACCTCCTTCATCCATGCATATTTTTCATATATAAATGATGTAGCCTAGTTCTTTCACTTGCTTGCTCATTCCCTTTCCCTCTTGTCCCAAGGATCCAAGAGGATCTCCATGGAATCCATTTCCATGGATGATCTTCTAAAATGATCCACACTCTCTTTTATTTTATGTCATTTCCCACTCTCCTTTTTACATTACTTGATATTTGCTTGCTTGACCAAGAAGATGGTCATCTTGGAGTTCATCTCCATGGATGATCACTTCAAATGGTCCATATTTCATGTTTCTTTACATTACTAGTCTTTTCTTGCTTTCTTGACCTATGTCAATCTCCATAGATGATCATTTCAAATGGTCCACATTATTTACATTCCTTGCAAATCCCCCTCCCTAGTCTAAGATGCCCACTTTGGAACACTTTCCTTAGATGAACATCATCTAGACTTACAAAATAGGTCACACAAGATGTAGGATATAAACTTGAGAATAGATCTCAAGGATGGTCATCTTATGACCACCTTAGAGATCTTCCTCTAAAGTTGATATATCTTGACCTAACTCTCTTGTCAATTTATTTTCATGTCAAATTCCCCTTTTTTCCTAGCAAATGAAATGCTCACAAATTCCTAGCGTACCCCCGGGATGACTTGATTAAGTGGATTCATCACTTATGACCACTAATCAAAGTCCAGGGAAAGAGAGGACAAGTATGGATGCCAAAATCCAAATTCCCCTTTTACTTTCTGTCTTTCAGTCACAATTCCAGTTAAGTCCTGTAAATCCAGTTAACTTTCTGAATATTACAATGACTAAACTGAAAACTGTAAAATATTGACATTGCATCCCTATCCGCGCGGATAAGATTGCACTGCAGTCTTGTCCACGCGTAGAGTTGCCCATCCGATTCAAACCGCCGATTCCGATTTCGAACCGGCGGTTCACGGTTCCGCCACCCCTTGAACCTAAACCGGCCCGATTTATTCACGATTCCGGTTCCCGATTGGGACCGGCCGTACGGTTCCGGTTCCGGTTTTGAACCGACAATTTCAAAAAAAAAATTGTTTTTTTGGGCGGCCGCCCAAGAGGGCCGAATGATTTGGGCGGTAGCCCAAGTGTACAATTTAAAAAAAAAACTTGGTTTGGGCGGCCGCCCAAGAGGGCCGAATGATATGGGCGGTCGCCCAAGTGTACAGATTTTTCAAAAAAAAAAAAAACAGTTAAATTTTTAATAGTTTCTGTTAAGATTTATAAAAAAGTTAATTTTTTAAAATTTTTTTTTTAATTTTTTTTTTTTTGGATAAATAAAACTATTTTAGACTTTTGTTTACTACATACATTTTTTGCAAAAAGTTACATAAAAAAGTTATGAATTTTGAAAGAAATAAAACTTAACTTTTTTTAAAAATAAACGAAATTATATAAAAGAAAAATGGACGGTACCCTTAAATTTTATTAATTAAAATAAAATTACAAATGAGGGGGATAACCAACCTTACCCTTTTATAAATAAGAGGGGACATTTAGGAGCCTTTACCTCAACCTAACTATTACAATTAAATAAAAATAAACCTAATCTAAATCTAATCTATAAAATTATAATTAACCTAATCTAAAGTCTAAAGAGCGGCGTAGTTCATTCGGCTTCGCTCCCCGATGTATCTTCATCAAAGGCCTCCTCCTCCTCGAAAATACTTCTTTTATCTTGAAATTGTAGTTCGGTTCTATGCTAATCGCCGAGCATCAATTGATATTCTAAATTATATGGAGACAACCTTGACCTTCGATCGGACAAGACATTTCCTCCTACACTAAATACTTTTTCTACGGTGACGGTTGAGACGGGAGCGGCTAGGATCTCCTTTGCTATCAATGATAGAATAGGATAGTTGTTTGCCCTTCGTGCCCACCACTTTGCAATATCAAATTCTTCTATAGGCTCAAAAGAAGTGGTTAAATAATTTTCAAGTTCAACATAAGTGGAGCCACCTCGTTGACGTTTTTGAGTTCTAGAACTAATTAAATTATCTATAAAGTTAAAGGGATCGCTATCTTCGTGAGAACTACCACCTACATTTTCACTACTAGGATAAACAATATTACCAAAAAGATCATAATGTTCTCTATAAAGTGCATATACAATATTTTTAGTCTCAGTTACAACGTCTTTTGCCTTTGGGATAGGTCTATCTAAAAACAAATCAAAGCCGATGGAAAATAGATTCTTATAATAATAATCAAGTATTTGTTCTAAACCATCTTCTCTTATCCTAGGATCTAATAGTTTAGCTACTAAAAACAATGGAGGAATGTTCAAAAAATATTTAAGCCATTTTGTTCTCATCTTGCTAATACATTCACCTAAAATTGGACAATCTTTAAATTGCATAAATATATAACTAATTTTAGCGGTGTGTTCTATAACTAACGGTGAAGTGGGATAGTAAGAACCGGATAATTGTACGGTAGCATCTTTAAAAACTTTCAAAATTTTCTTTAAATTATTACAAACATCCCATTGATGAGGCAATATTATAGTTGAATACTCTATTTGTTGAATAAACTGACACAATAGTTCACGAAAATCATAAGAGTCGGATAACATTTTATAAGTGGAATTCCATCGATTTGGAACATCTAGGGAAAATCTTTTAGGTGGGATATTATTTATTTTACAAAATTTAATCCACAATTTTGTTACACTATGATTTCTCATTATATAAGCAAGAGCTTTCTTAATTGGGGCTACATGTTCCTTTAAAGTTGATAAACCATCTTGCACACACAAATTTAAAATATGACATATGCACCTAACATGAAAAAATTTACCCCCAATGGATGGTTGACAAATATCAATGAGTGATGGTAGACTAACAGTATTATTAGCAGCATTATCAAATCCAATTGAAAAAATTTTGTGATCTAATCCATATTCTTGTAAAACTTTAGCAATTTTGTTACAAATATTTTGAGCGTTATGAACAGTATCAAAAAATTTATATGCAATTAATCATTTTTGTAATTTCCAACTACTATCAACCCAATGACATGTAATTCCTATATATCTATGAGTTTGCCAATGGTCACTCCATATATCGGCATATATTGACAATTTTTGGGGTAAATCTTTAAAAGTATTAATTAAAGTTAATTTTCCTTATAGATATTGGGCTTTAGTATCACGAGTACTTGTATTTTTATTAATTTCTTTAGCCGCGAAATTTAAACAAAGTTGTGCCATATTAGACCATAATCTATCATTAGTAAAATTAAAGGGTAATTCTTTAGCAGCAGTATATTTTGCCATTTTTCTCTTCTATACGTTGCATTATCAAATTTAAATAATTGCGAAGACGTACCTTGTGAGGATCCCGTAAATCCTTGTAGTTGTATTTGATCTTGGGCATCTCCAACTTGGTCGAGGTGCCTTGACGTCAAGTGTCTTTTAAATGTCCCATAACCACCTCCATGGGTAAAGGAAAATTTTTGAGTGCAATGGTTGCAAGAAACAGTGTATTGGTTGGTACCTTCAATTGGCACTTTTGAAAAGTGCACGGTCATGATGTCCGACCTCCCCGTGGTTCGACCTCCTCGACCTCAACCTCAGATTTGAGTTTGACCACCCCCTCGCGCTTCACTTTGGGTTTGAGTGGTTTGAGTGTTACTCCCTTCGGTATGACCATGATCACCCATTGAAAATGTTGCATCAACTTCGTCATCGCTCAAATCAAGCGTTTCATGTGGTAGTGCTTGTATATTAAGATTATCCCAAATGAATCATCGGGGGGGGGGGGAAATTGGATGCGTAGTTGATACATTCTTTCTCTTATTGCCACAGCCGCCACGAGATGAAGACATTTTTTTTGGGTGAAAAGATGAAATTATGTGAAAAAAAATGAAATTATGGAGACTTTGAGTTTGAGACTTTGCAAGTTTGAGATAATATAGAGATTAATTGAGAGAGAGAATTGAGAGATTGAGAGAGAGATTTGAGAGATTAAGAGAGAGATTGAGAGAATGAGTAGAGAATGGTGTGAAAAAAATGAAGGGAGGGGGAGGGTATTTATAGGTTGGAGAGAAAACGAAGAAAAAAAATGTTTTAGGGACCAAAATAATAATAAAAAATCGTTTTAGGGACCAAAACGGTTAAGAAAATATTTTTTTTTACATTTTGGTCACTAAAAAGTCAAAATGACCATTAGATAACGGTCATTAAACAGGGACCGTCGGATCAGCCAAATCAACGGCCCAGGTCAACTAGCCGTTAGGATCACGGTTCCGGTTCGTGAACCGGCGGTTCCAGTTCCGGTTCACGGTTTCGATTCCTGAACTGGCGGTTCACCGGTTTTTGAATATACTAACCGTAACCAGACCGGAAAACCGCCGGTTCACCGGTTCAGGCGGTTCACGGTTCGGCTGGTTCGATTTCCCTCCGATTTTGGGCCGGTCCGATTCCGGTTTGAACCGCCTGTTCGGACCCGATTGGGCATCTCTATCCACGCGGATGACACTATCATCTGCAAACAGTCCCTCAATTTTCTGTTATTTTCAATTTAATCACTGTTTTAAAACTGTTTTTCAGTTCAGTCCCTAAAATTTCCGTTATTTTCAAAAAGTTCCTTTAAATACACACACAAAAAAGGTTTCAAGTGAGGAAGACTCATCGTACGAGGCATTCCGGGTGAACACCAACGTTCTTCCCGGAGTGTAACATGACCTCCGAACTCACTTTCTCTAATATTAGGTATTTTTCAAAGTTTTGACCCTTAAACTAAAAACGGTGTGGCGACTCCGAAACGATTTTAAAAGTCCGATAAAGATTTTTTTAAAAAAAACTTTCAAAAACAAACAAAAGTCTTGTCGGGCGACCAAGAAAAATCGGGGATACACATCATCACAGTGGCGACTCCGCTGGGGATCATATACTTTTTTTTAAAAAAAAAAATAATAAAAGAAAACTCGTTTTTCAAATACTAAATAAAACTTGTTTTTCTAAAAAAAATAGAAGGGCTTTTGCGGGTCAAGCTTCCGTCCCAACACTTGAGATTTTTGTTTTTGTGTGTGTATGTGTTTTCCCATTTCGCGTCGTTATTGATTTGACCGTCCCGGGAAAGTCATTTTTGACTGTCGGATTCGTTTTCCTTAATTGTTGAACCTAATGTGCTTACTCCCTCCGTCCCAATAAAAGCTTCACCAATTACCCAAAAGGGCGTCCCGTTAGAAGCTTCACCTTTCCTTTTTTGGACATAAAATATTATTATTTCCTCCACTCATTCTCTCTCCTACATTATTTTAATACTCACAACACCATTATAATTTATTATTCCCTCCACTAATTCTCTCTCCTATTTTCAAATTACACTCACAATATTTTTTCCCTCCCATTACCATAATTCCCGTGCCCAAGGAAAATGGTGAAGCAATTGATGGGACGGAGGGAGTATGTGCTTGCATAATTCCCAAAAATAAAAATGATCAGTATATAGGCTGGAAACCATTAAATTTTCTCTTAAAACGCCTCCGTATGGGAGTCGGGGATAAGCTATGGGGGAACAACGCCACGTACTGATCTCATTTCAAAAACAAAAAAAACCATTTTTGCATGCATCATCTTTTTTAAAACACATTTGAAAATTTCTATTTTACTCAAAAAGAAGGAACATAGACTGCCGCACACTACGCGCACGTTGACCATACACTGCACACTACGTCCTTAACCCGGGAAATCTCAGTAGCAGCCCGAGAGGCCTTATTACGCCTCTCGGTGCGAGCACGGGACGACCCAAATAACCATTGGTTTACCCTCGTGTCGACCCTGCACTTGTCCGTGACACACTTTTTTTCGAGATTCGGTTGGTTTTTAGTTTGGTCCGTATCAGACCGTGTCAGTGTATACCCCGTGTCGGTCAAACCCTAGTCAACATGCCAAGTCAGGATCCCCCGCGGACCCTAAATCAATCGAAGTCATGTCGGTTTTCCGTCATGAACTTTGACTCGATCCTTGACTGGGGCTCGGACTTTGACTTTGACCCGCTCGGTTTATGCACCGGCTCCCGGTATGACACCGAGTCATCAAGCATTAACGCCCAATCCATGCTTAATTACTGCTTAACCAACGACGAGTTAAGATTCCTTGGGGACTATTATCAGTCAAGGATCATATCAACCTTTTGTCGAGCACCTTGACCCGATCTTGACCCTCAACGTTACCTTTGCCGGTAATTTGCATCGAGTGCGCGTTAAGACTTCATGATCTGCCAGAATTTAGGTCCGTTTCCTTTTCGGTCGGTGGGATCCGCTTGCCCTATGGGACCCTTATTCGAGGTTACAGGTTGAGGGCCCGCAGGCGTAGTGATGGGTCCCACTGATCCAGGACTTAGAGTAGTAAAAAAAAAAAGAGCAACTTTTCCAACTACCTAGGATTTAAGAAAACGCGTTTTAAGTAAACTCAAACAAATAACCGCATGTTGCATGAGCCCTGAGCCCAAACACCAACCTGTTTCGCTTTCCCGAGTCTGAACCACAACCTTTTGTGCCTTCCACAGTAAGCGAAGTTTGGATCAAGATCCCGGATCATCGTTTGTTCAGCTCAGTCATTCCGAAATCAGATACTTCATCGGTCTCTTCCTTCGCTTCAGCTCAGAGTTTCAGAATGGCCAGCTTAGAGGAAAACAGTGCGGGACGTACGACTCCGCACCCCGAGAATCCGCAAAATGCCGAACAGTGGAATCAGATGTTGGAACAGATAAGAAAACATCAAGAGGCTCAGATCAGTCAGTTATTGGAAAGTGTCAGAACCCAGGGACTAGCAATTGTTCGCAACCCTAATGGAACCTTTACGATCGATGCGGAGATTGAAGCTAATTCCTTTCCTGGGCATGCCGACTACCTTCGAATGCCTTGCTCCCTTTCATGTGGATCTGCTAATGGGCCAAGCATGCCCCGGCCAATAACTCAGCCTGTCTCTCAGCCTCTACTGCTTGGTATGCCTCATCAGTCTGGTCCGGGTCATCAGTTTGGAATTGGTCAGTTCAGCACATTTCAGCCTCATCAAATTGGTACTCCTCAGCAGTTCGATCTAGGTCAACTTCGCCCCGGTGAAATTACCCGGGATCCGGCTCGCGCGCGGGGCCCCGGCATCTCGCGTTCGTCGCTGTTCGGGAAGTCGCCCGGATCCGAGAGGCAGCACAATCGCGCCCCGGCATCTGGCTTATTCCGTCTTAGCGTTGCGCGTTGGAGGTGTCTCGCCGTTTTGCTTTCGCATTTTGTAGAGTCGCCACGCCGTTTTTATTAAGCCCCAAAACATTGAAAAAGGGCATCAGTTTAAAGATAAATTTTAAACTGTTTTTGTGTGATGAGATTTTGAGTTCGGAGGTCAGATGACTCCCCGGGAAGAGAATATTAGAATATTAGAGCTCACCCGAGTAGCCTCGTAAAACGAGTCTTTCGGATACCCCTGATATCCTTTAAATGTTGTGTGTGTGTGTGTGTGCTTTTAAAAATGCATGCTGTATCGGATGTCTACATTGTATTGAAATGTATTGAAATAGAATAGGAAGGAAGCCTTACCAATGTTGGTTCGTGTCTGTCTTCCGCAGGGGAATAATGTTTGAGGTCGGAGTAGCGTTCCGGATTGCTTCAGGGATGCCGGTTGTCCGCGGATAGAGTTTCGGCGTGAGTTGAAACCGTAGGCTGCGTTTGGGCAGAGGTTCGGCGTGCGTGGGGATCGTCGGGATCAGTCGGGCAGAGGTTCGGCGTGCGTTGGAATCGTTGGTTGGATTCGGGCAGAGGTTCGGCAAGGTTTGGGATCGCCGGTTTGACTCGGAAAGAGCCGGGACACCGTGGGAAAGACCAGGCAAGGCCGCGGAGTACCACGAGGGGCCTCAGAGTACCTCGAGAGTGCCTCGGGGCAGCGCGGGAGCGTCTCGGGAGCGCTCGGGGAGGCTTCGGAGCACCTCGAGGGGGCTCGGAAGGCCTCGGAAGGATCCGAAGGGGCCGGGAATGCCTCGAAAGGTCTTAGAAGGGGAGCCAGAAGGCTTAGGGAGGAAGAGAGAAGTGGGAGGTGTGTGAAAATGAGGAGGGGGAGCCCTCTATTTATAGTAAAAATTTCGGAGCAAAGAGGTCCGTACGGACCTTCTTGGTTATCCAGAATTTTGGATTTCCTCGATTTGAGGAATGCGCAATGATGGAGAATATTACGGAATGATGATGTCCCCCGTACAATAAGGTCCGTACGGACCATCTTGCATGCAAAGAGGTCCGTACGGACCAACTCTGCGAGGAAGTCATCATTTCTTAGGATTTGAGGGAATATTGTGGACTTTAAGGGGATTTAGTAATCATTGAAACAAAAGAGGTCCGTACGGACCTTAATTGCTTTTCGATTTCTTTGAAAATTCCCAAGGTCCTTTTGTCCCTTTTTATCCCGAGAAAGGCTCCTCCACTTGGTTTGTTTGGGGGTTTGAGAGGGTTTTGAGAGGGTTTTGAGTGAGAGAGGTCTACGAGGCTGCGTGGATGAGTCTACGGTGTTTCCGTGTGTTTGAAAGGGAGTGATCCAGTTGGGGTACTTACGAAGCCCCTCGGCAGCGTCACTTATGAAAGAAGTGGGGTCGCCGATAAGATAAGGGTCCTAACTGGATCGCGTCTTTGGGAGAGGAAGTGGCGAAGTGAGGGTGAAGTGAGGACGTGGTGGTGTCCTTTTGGGTGACCATTTAGGTCAATAGGTGGACCTGTGATAGGATTCCTACGTATCCACTGGCGGGAATCAAGCACAGTCGTAGTTCGGGTGTGGGGTGAGTGTTACGCGAATACGGGCGTGGTGGTGCCACGAAGTGTCGTGTGACCGCCGAGGTCGGTGGTGAGGACGTGGTGGCGTCTGGTGACCGCATAGGTCGGTGATAAGGGCGTGGTGGCGTCTGGTGGACGCGCATAGGTCGGTGATAAGGACGTGGTGGCGTCTGGGTGGCCCGCATGGAGTCGGTGGTAAGGACGTGGTGGCGTCTGCAGGTGGCCCGCGTAGGTCGGTGGTAAGGGCGTGGTGGCGTCACAGGTGACCGCGCATGGAGTCGGTGATAAGGGCGTGGTGGCGTCTGGTGGCCCGCGTAGGTCGGTGATAAGGGCGTGGTGGCGTCTGGGTGACCGCATAGGTCGGTGATAAGGCGTGGTGGCGTCTGGGTGGACCGCATGGAGTCGGTGATAAGGACGTGGTGGCGTCTGGGTGACCGCATAGGTCAAATGTGAGGACGTGGTGGCGTCTGGGATGGAAATTTTACGATTTTCCTAATCGGGTGGTTTAAGGCCTTAGGGCCGGAGGAATGGTGTGAGGACTTGAATCGTCTTCGATTGCGGTTGGTGCCACGCCTGGAGGACTTTGAATCGTCTTCGGTTGCGGTTGGTGCCACGGCCGGAGGACTTTGAATCGTCATCTGGCGGCGGTTGGTGCCACGCCGGAGGACTTTGAATCGTCTTACGGCGGCGGTTGGTGCCACGGCCGGGAGGACTTTGAATCGTCATCCGCGGCGGTTGATGACGCCGGAGGACTTTGAATCGTCTTACGGTTGCGGTTGGTGCCACGGCCAGAGGACTTTGAATCGTCTTACGGCGGTTGGTGCCACGGCCAGAGGACTTTGAATCGTCATCTGCGGCGGTTGATGTGATGCGCGAGGACTTTGAATCGTCTTCTAGCTGCGGTTTGATGTAATGCGCGAGGACTTTGAATCGTCTTCTAGCCGCGATTTGATGTAATGCGCGAGGACTTTGAATCGTCTTCTAGCAGTTTGATGTAATGCGCGAGGACTTTGAATCGTCTTCTAGCCGCGGTTTGATGTAATGCGCGAGGACTTTGAATCGTCTTCTAGCCGCGATTGTGGGCGTAGGCGCCTTGTGCTTCGGCGTAGATGCCTTTGTGTTTTTGCATGTTGAGTAGAAGGTTGGACTTACGATGACTGCCGGTGCTTGCGTTGCCGTTGAAGTGGCGAGGATGACGGCGGTGATAGCTTCCCATTTGGCATTTTGGAGGCGCTTCGTGCCTTGGGACTTGTACTCGGAGGTGTTGGCTCCTTCTTGTGCTTGTTTTGCCGTTGAGTGGGCAAGGATGATGGCAGTCTTTGAGGATATGCGATCTGTATGACTTCCCTTTCGACTTGTTGGGGAGGCTCGGGCTTACTTTGATGGCCGGTGCTTGCGCTTGCCGTTGAAGTGGGCGAGATTCGGGCTTACATCGGCTAGGTGCTTGAATTGCTTTGAGGATGCGTGACCTTGTAGGGGCCACTTTTACATTTGGAAAGATGACTTCGGACCTCCGGTGGTTGAGTTGTCGTTGAGCGTTTGGAGGCGTCTTGTGCCTTGATATTCGTCTTTGGGAGGTGTTGGCTCCTTCTTGAATTGCCGTTGAGCGGGCGGTGGTTGGATTGCCGTTAGAGTGGCGAGACCGGTCTTACGTTGATGGCCGGGGATTGAGTTGCCGTTGAAGTGGCGAGACCGGTCTTACGCCGACGGCCGGTGGTTGATTTGCCGTTGAAGTGGCGAGGACCGGTCTTACGCCGATACGGCGGTGGTTGAATTGCCGTTGAAGTGGCGAGGACCGTCTTACGCCGATGGCCGGTGGTTGAATTGCCGTTGAAGTGGGCGAGAGGACCGGTCTTACGTTGATGGCCGGTGGTTGATTTGCCGTTGAAGTGGCGAGACCGGTCTTACGGCGATGGCGGTGGTTGAATTGCCGTTGGAGTGGCGAGAGGCCGGTCTTACGTTGATGGCGGTGGTTGAATTGCCGTTGAAGTGGCGAGGGACCGGTCTTACGCGGCCGGCCGGTGGTTGAATTGCCGTTGAAGTGGGCGAGGACCGGTCTTACGCTTGACGGCCGGTGGTTGAATTGCCGTTGAAGTGGGCGAGACCGGTCTTACGCTTGACGGCCGGTGGTTGAATTGCCGTTGAAGTGGCGAGGGCAGGTCTTACGTTGATGGCCCGTGGTTGAGTTCTTTGTTGAAGTGGCGAGACCGGTCTTACGTTTGATGGCCGGTGGTTGAGTTGCCGTTGAAGTGGCGAGACCGGTCTTACGTTGATGGCCGTGGTTGATTTGCCGTTGAAGTGGGCGAGGTCCGGTCTTACGCTTGACGGCCGGTGGTTGATTAGCCGTTGAAGTGGGCGGAGTCGGTCTTGCAGCTTGACGGCCGGTGGTTGATTTGCCGTTGAAGTGGGCGAGGTCCGGTCTTACGTTGATGGCCGGTGGTTGAGTTGCCGTTGAAGTGGGCGAGGACCGGTCTTACGTTTGATGGCCGGTGGTTGAGTTGCCGTTGAAGTGGGCGAGGACCGGTCTTACGTTGATGGCCGGTGGTTGATTTGCCGTTGAAGTGGGCGAGGTCCGGTCTTACGCTTGACGGCCGGTGGTTGATTTGCCGTTGAAGTGGGCGAGGTCCGGTCTTACGCTTGACGGCCGGTGGTTGATTTGCCGTTGAAGTGGGCGAGGTCCGGTCTTACGCTTGACGGCCGGTGGTTGATTTGCCGTTGAAGTGGGCGAGGTCCGGTCTTACGCTTGACGGCCGGAGGTGCACAATCGTCGCTCCATGAACGTCGGGGAGGTAAGAAATCTGTTCCGTTTTGATTCCCTGCTCGAATTTTTTGAATGCTAGAACTAGGTTTTAGTTTTTCGCATTTTGAATTTTTTTTTTTTATTATTTTATGCCTTTTTGTGAAATTCTTGATGAATTGTTGAAAATGGACATGTAAAAATTGTGGGTATGTGTATTTTGTGCAGAAATGTGTAGATTGGCTCTTATTTGTGAAAATAAAGTGCCTATCTAGTGAATTGCATGCTTTGGTGTTTTGTACCTAATGCTATTTATGTATGTACATTGTGAGAAAAATTATCGTGTAGTGATAATTTTTGTGAAAAAATGTGACATGTGCCGTGTTTTGTGACGGGTTATATGTGAAAGTGTGTGCCGTGTAGGGACGGATTTTTTTTTTTTTTTGTTATGCATATGTGTCGTGCCGTGTTTTTGGGTGACGGACTACGTGGAGGAAAATATGTGCAATATGTCTTTGTGTTGGGACGGATTTTCTTTTGAAAATGTGTCGTGTAGGGTTTAATCCCCCCCTTTTTTCTTTTGAGAAAATGTGTACAGTGTGTGCCGTGTTTTTGTGACGGACTGCATGGGAAAAATTATATGCATGATATATGTGAAAATTATGTGCATTATATGTGCATTATATGTGAAAAATATGTGCATTGTGTGCCGTGTTTTGTGACGGGTTACATGGAAAAATTATATGTATAATGTATGTGAAAATTATGTGCAATATGTGCCGTGTTTTGTGACGGGTTATATGTGCCTTTATATTAAATCTTGTGATTGACGTACCTTTCTTTGTGTTTACTGCGGGATGCGGGGCTTATGGCGGGAAGGCCGAGAGGATGAAGACTTCGGGGATCGCTCGAGGCATTTGTGGAAGCTATGGCGGCGGATGCCGATATTTCCGTGGACGGTAGGCCGAGTCCCCGGAGGCGGTTTATGCTTCGGCCTAGGTGTGTTCGTTGAGAACACAGGTGGAGTGTCGACACGAGGAAGAACAAGAGTGTCTTCACTGGGTTTATCGAGTATTGGTGGGATACCACCCGCACCTTCCACACGAGTGGGGCGAGGTGACGGTGACGCCCACCGACTTTCTTTGCTGCGATCACGGGCTTTCCTTGAGGAGGGCCGGTGCGGTGGAGGATATGATAGGCGATGATGTGTTGGCCAGAGCTGCTTGGGCTTTGAGCCTCGTCCTCGCGAGGGCACAGGGATCTTGTATAGCGGCGTGGAGATGAGATCACGGCCGATTGGGGCCTACATCCGAGTACCGTCCGGGTGGCAGCGGAGCGATTGGCGCGCTCCTTCTTGTGGTATGCGCTTGTCAGAGACTTTGTTCTCGAACCACGCGACCGCGGCTCCCTTTGCTCTGTTGGAGAGTTTGATTGACTGGATAGGGTGCGTGATATTGCTTGGGGCGAGGCGAGCTTGGGCGAGCTCTACTTCTCCTTGGACCGGTTTAGCGGGGTGGCCAATTCGTTGGCACACTTTGACTTTGCTCTGGAGGTATGAGTTTATTCTTTGTTTTTGATTTAGCGATCTGTCATTTCTCCATTGTCTTTACTGCTGAGCCTTCTCTGTTTTTGTCACGAGGTGTGGTTTTATGAGGTTTTCCGGTGCTTCCCGTGGGATAGAGATCACAGGGCTACATTCTTTGCGTACTGCTATGCTATCTTTGGGATGGGCTCGTACGGCGAGGAAGAGGAGGACCGGCGGGGAAGCTCACCATCGCCTACGGGGATGTGCGGGAGCGTTTGGAGCGGGATAGCCGTGAGGGTTCGTCTTGTTCCCGTGGGCTCGGTATGAGGGGATGAGTTTGAGGGCTCCAGGAGTGACGGCGCGGCGGAAGATCTTTGCGGGGCTTGACTTGTGACGTCATGTATGCAGGAGAGCGGGTCTTCGCGGCGTGGCCCGGTGTGCTTCCCGTGGCTCAGGGACCCTCCCTTTGGGATGCTTGATTCCGGGACATGGACGTGCTCGATTTCGAGAGGTACCTTGGCGGTGTCGGTGCCGAGGAGTTCATTTTATACGGAGAGGAGTACGGGGCCTTTGTGAGGAGGAAGGCGAGGACGCCCCAGTGCGCGCGGGAGAGAGAGGCGCCCGCGAGCTCCCGAGGATTCCGATGCGGGACCGGATTTCACGTACGTCCGCGGGGACGGATCGAGGAGGAGGGTGTACGTACCCGTTCGGAGCTTGAGCTCTGCTTGCATATAGAGTGGATCCCGATAGATCGGTGAGTGTCTTGACTCTTTTCCATCTTGGCATCTTTTACGCATTTTCTCTTTTTGTTGTTGAGTATAAGCGTATTCTGATGAGCGTTTCCTTGGCTTCTTGTTGGTGCGGAGTCCCAGGAGAGCCTATGATATCTTGACTCGCCGTTACGTGGCGATGAGGTCGTTGCTAAGAAGATGGCCTCGAAGATATCTTGCCGGTCTTCGCGACGCGTGCCGGCGTACGAGCCTATGCCTTCGAGGCACTGCAGACGTTCCTCCGCCTAGAGCCGAGCCGGAGCCGCAGCGGGAGGGACCTTTGAGGGCGGCATAGCATGGATGCGGGACATCTTCGGGAGGCTGCGGGGCCTTCGAGGGAGCGGCCCTTTTATCGGTTCATGCCTCCGCACGGCGCACGGGGTGAGGGTTCCTCGAGCCTTCCTTCTTTGATCCTTTCGCCGGATTTGATCCTTCGAGTACTTTTCGTGGGAGCCTCGGGCGGGTGCTCGGTATTCCGACGACGAGGATGTGACGGGCGAGTTATTTGGGATGCCCGACTTTTCTTTGGAGGATCTTGGCGAGGATGATGATGCTTGAGGATTACGATTAGTATTCATTTGCTTTCCCTCTTTTCATATCCCTCTTTTTTTTTTTTTTGTTTATCAACAGACATTTATTGGTACTGTAATAAAACACATGTATTTGCATGGCAAACGGTATTTTATTTTAAGATGTAATGTCATATTTTGTGATTCAGGGAATTGTCCTAGAAATTGTTGCTATTATTATTTTTATTTTTGTACATGCCACGTGGTGAGAGTGTGTTTGTGGGTAGTGTTTGTTTGCGGGAATGGCTTTGGCCGGTGTTTGGGCGGTTTGGAGCAAGGTTTCTTTGAGGACGGTGGTTTTATGCTTGTTTTACGGGAAATGGGTTACATTTGCAAGGAGGTCCGTACGGACATACTTAGCATGCAAAGAGGTCCGTACGGACCAACCTTGCTTTGGGAAGGACATAAATGCTTTCCGAGTGCACGGTTCTTCCTCATTTCCCCATTTGCGGCCATTTTCGAGCTTTCTTCCCCATTTTCTCTAGGAACCTCCATTTTTGCCATGGATTCTTCGTATGTCCCTAGAATTTTGCCGAGGCTTTCGCGGGAGAGGCAAGCACACTTCCTTGAGCGGTTGAAAACGTGGATGCGGCGCCGTATGAGGCATCGAGACGGGCTTTCGAGGTAAGGTTTCGTCTTTGCTCGGTTTGGTCTTTTAAGGAGTTGGTTCTGATTGGGATTTGTTGCGGGCTGCCGCGAAGTTACAGGATGTTAGGAGGCACGTGTCTTGTTTCTCCTACAATGAAATGGTGCCCACTTTTGAGGATTTTCGGGCTTTGATTGGAGGGCCAGGAGGTGGAGGCCATCTCGCTTCCTTTGGTTGGTGGTGCTTTGCGGTGAGCGTGAAGCTTGCGGACTTTCTTCGTGCTTCGTTGGAAGAAGTGCGGGGCATGATCCTTGATTCGGGTCATATCGACATTTACGAGGCTGCTTAGGAGCGGTTCATGGTTGATGATGAGTGACGTCTCTTGGGATGTATTTGCCTTGTGCGTGATGGCGACGCTTTTACAGTCGGTTCCCTTGGCATTTGTGATGGCGCTTTGCTAGATGTGGTAGAGGCCTTTGCGGAGCTGGAGAGGATATTGTCCCGTTGGTCTTTGGGGAGACTCTTCATGGTATCGGCCGTCGCGGCCCAGGGATCGTTTTATGAGAGGAAGCCCCGCTTTGCTCACCTTGTGGGCTGCGAGAGAGACTTCGAGGCCATGCCGAGGCTCAGACGTCGTTTAGCCCGTGGTCATTTGCTCGGCGACCTCTTGTGTTGGATATGGATCGGTCACTTTGGGAGAGATGGATGGCACGGCTTGGTACGCATCGAGATCCATTTGGTGGGTTCCTTGTTTGGAGGATTGAGACCGGGAGGATCTTGCGGGAAGGGTCCTACGTTGTCGAGTTCCGGGTTTGTCTTGGTCCTCCTTCTATATTCCGTCGCTTGTTTCCGGCGGTTTGGGATGAAGCGGGAGCCTTTGTTGGTGGGATGACCTTGCTCTGCTGCGGAGGTAGTTCCTCTTTGTATGGCGGCTTCGGGTGCCTTCTTGTATTTTACGAGGGTATGGAAGTATTCCGCTTTCCCTCTGTGGTACTCCTTAGACGTCGGGAGCGTTGTGTTGACGACTCGGTATACGGCTTTGGTATGAGCAACATGTTGGGCGATCCCAGTGGTCTTGGAGAAGCGGCGTGTAGCGGTGCAGGACCCGGTTGCCGTAGTAGCTATTGCCTTAGGAGTTCGAAGCACAGTCGACCCTTTGGATGTGACGGGGAGACGCTTTGTTTGACTACGAGACTAGAGTTGACCGGCCGACGGGGAGAGGTCCTCTTTACGGACTCGCGAGGAGGAGATCCGAGCCGAAGCACGGGCGAATGAAGCCACGAGAGCTCTTGGATTGTTTGACTCTACGGGGAGGACCCCGGATCTCGGGCGAGAGACGCAGAGTTGGTTCACGTGGAGCGAAAGAAGACTCGCCGGGGACGAGGGAAGAAAGGAAAGAATGGCGAGGGACAAGCGCGAGATGGCGCGGAATGACCTCCTAGGTATCCATTCATTGCATTTGCAAACACATTATTAGTTAAATGTATTAAAGTTTGTCTTTTAGCATGTTGTGAACTTGAGAGTAGACCGTGCTTGAACTCATCAAGAAATGTTGTAACCGTTAGTGATTTGTGATTTACTTTTAAAGCTTTGTCGAGACGCAAGATCTCTTGTTTGCCTTTGCTTACATTTGTGCACTTTGTCGGCGTCCATCTTTGGACTTTTACATTGCATTCGCGGGTGAACGATGCAGGCCACGACGGCAATCCCCTTTCTTTGAGGCTTTGTGCTTGGGTGAGAGGTTGAATGCTCCCTTGACAAGTCGTTTTGACGGTCCTTTTCGTAGCTTCCTTGCCTCTTGTTGGCGTCGGGCTCTTGACCTCAATTTTGCGGCTTGAGCTTCTTTTGTCTTTTTTTTGTGAGCCCTTGCTCGAGCTCTTTTTTTTATTTTTTTTTTTGTGAGCCCTTGCTCGAGCTCTTTTTTTTTTTTTTTTTTTTTTGAAGCGCGTGAGGCGAAGACAAGCCTGGCTTGGAAGTAGACATGAGTCGATCGTTTGATCTTTGAGTGACCCTCGGATGTCCTTTGATGTTGCCGCCGCCGTTTGACTTGGTCAAGGTGGCTGGCAGGGCGTGTTCTTGAAAAGTGCGGAGCTTGATGGAGGTCTTGGTTGACATTCAAACTTTTGACTTTTTGTGTATTTTTAGACCGGACCAATTAAGGTTGCCTACGTTCCCCGGACTAGAGGGCTCAGTGCGTAGTTCGACACTACATGGAGTGCCAAGAGATGCACGGTTGTTCTTCTTCGGGCGAAGTATCTGCGAAGTTTGCTTCCGTTATTTGGATTCATGAAGGGATTGCCGTCTAGGTACGGTAGCTTCATGGCGCCTCGGAGAAGATCTTTTGAACCACGAAAGGGCCGATCCATGTGGGTTCCCATTTTCCCGGTGGGTTGGTTCGAGTGGGAGGCTTTTCTTTGAGTACAAGGTCACCTTCCACGATGTCTCGGGATTTGACTTTCTTGTCGAAAGCTCTAGCCATCCTGCTTTGATAGGCTCGGACGTGTTCCATGGCCTTTAGTCGTCGCTCATCTAGCGAGCCAATTCGTCATGTCGGCCGGAGCCATTCGACTTCGTTGATGTCATTTTCAGCGGCACTCGGAGTGAGGGAATTTCTAGCTCGATGGGAAGGGCTGCTTCCATCCCGTACGTCGGGGCAAATGGGGTTTCTCCCGTGGCATTACGGCGATGTGCGGTAGCCCCAAAGTGCAAGGTGCGGCTTCTCGGGCCAATCTCGTCCTCGGGTGGTCATTTTCGGATGATCCGTTCGAGGTTTTGTTTCTTTGCTTCCACGGCGCCGTTTGTTTGTGGCCGGTAGGGAGAAGATTTGTGGCGTGTGATCTTGAATTCAGCCGGCGGTGCAGCCGAATTCCCCTTCGAAGTGTGAGCCGTTGTACGATATGACCTCATTTGGGATGCCGTATCGGCATATGATGTTTTCCTTGAGGAAATGCGCGACCTTCTTGGAGGTGAGTACCTTGTAGGACTTGGCTTCGACCCATTTGGTGAAGTAGTCGATGGCTACTAAGATGAACTTCGTGACCAGATTCTTTGCTGGCGGAGCGATTTTCCCGATGACGTCAATTCCCAGTGGCAAAGGGCGAGGTGTAGTCATGCGGTAGAGATCGTGGGGCGTAGATGATTGAGGTTGGAGAACCGTTGGCACTTGTCGCGGCTTCGGACAAAGTGGATGCAATGCGCCTCCATGGAGATCCGGTAGTAGCCCATCCACGAGAATGATTTGCATCGGGGCTCTGGCGTTCATGTGGGGACCGCAAGCCCCATTGTGGACTTCGTTCATGAACTTGCGCTTCTTCTTGGGCGACGCGGCGTAGGAGTGGCCCGTGGTAGCGTTTCTTGTATAGCATGTCCCCGAGGATGACGAAGTGAGAGGCGAGGCGTTTTAGGGCCATGATGCTCTTGGTTTTGACCCCTTTGTGTGGGTCTTCCTTATTCATGAAGGTGGTTTCCCGCTCTTGAGGTATTGGAAGATCTGGGTTTATCTTTGGAAATGGCGTCGAACTTGCGTCTCTTTGGCTCTTCGGCAATCTTGCAAATCGTTGTGATTAAAACCTTCTCGCGGCTTGGGCCCGGTTTTCTCTCGTTTGACAAACATGCTTAAATGTTTGCTTGATGCATTTATTTAATTAATGTGTTTGCCTTTTGTATAGATGAATTTAAGCTGTTTTGATTAGTTAATGTCATCATTTGTTAAAGATGCAATGAAATGATTTTTAGGAAGGTCGGACCTTTTATTGAAAGCGTGAAGACGGTACATTGTTGACCAAAGATTCACAATCGTCGGGCGTAAAGCCGTCAAAGACTCAAAAGATGTGAATAGACGAGACAACAAGACTCGAAGCTAGACTATAGGCGACGAGGGATTGGACCGAGCTTCATTACTCTTGGATGGCTGTAGCTCTAGAGGGAGTGGTCTTTGGTTTAGGTGGCCAATCTTCCCTTGGCATGAGTCCGGAAAGTAGCTTGCATGCGGTTCGATTTCAAACCGGATCGCGGAGGTTTTTGGCTGCTCCCCGATGATGTCCCTCCATTAGTGTTGCCACCGAGTCCTTGGGGTTTTTGATGATAGAAGTCGGCGAGGGCTACTTCTAGGAGGCGAAGCATTCGGCGGTCGGAGTGGATTTTTGCGATGTTGATCACTTTCATAGAATGCGCTTCTTTATGCAGGATCTTTGCTTGGACGGCGTTTACAATGTCGATTCGAGCGGACATGCTATATCTCCTTCCACGATTAAGCCTTGGAGGAGGTTGCGCCATTGTTCGTCCGGGTCGGACAGGAATGTTGAATTGAACTAGGCTATGATGGGCTGTCCCCGTAAGATCCGAGTGTCGGCTAGAGGGTTGTCTTGTACGGGGATCGGTGATGAGCCGGTTGCAAGAGGGTTTTCGGCGAAGTAAGGGTCTACTCCTCGATCAATCTCCATTAGGGCATCCATTTCTTGATCCTCTCTCGAAGCATTCTTCACGGTCGCATATATCGAGTTGTCATCTGACCCATGAGTTCTTCAATTTCCGGCTCGTCGCGGCTTAGAGCGTGGATGTAAGGATCCACTTCGTAGCGGGACGGGGGTAGGAGAATCATGCGGGGAAGAGTATTCGGTCATGTCGGGACCTTCTTACGGGTCGTAGCTTGCGGCCAAGCACTTGCCATTGCTGCGCTTCCGCGGATCACTTCGATCGCTCCGTTGGCATTGATGAATTTCACGCATTGGTGAAGAGTAGATGATCTGCTTTCATCGATGTATCCGAGGCCGTCCCAACAAAGCGAGAGAAGGTGGGTTTGATTTCCACGACTTGGAACTCTACCGACTCCGGTTGTACGTCGAATTGGATCCTCAAGTTGATGACTCCTACGATTGGTCGTGCGGTGGAGTCGTAGGCTCGGATTACGAGGTGAAGGCCTTATCGAGAGAACGGTCGATGCGGAGTCGTTTCAATGTGCTTAAAGCGATGATGTTGGCTGCGGAGCCGTTATCAATCAAGACGTTCGGGAGGAAGAACATCTCTATCTTTATGAGGATGAGGAGGGCTTCGTTGTGCCGATTCTCACATATTGGCAAGTCATCGTACGTGAAGGCTAAACCGCTTCCCGTGCTACCGTTGGACTCGGTCTCGTGCAGGAACGTTCGATCCAACCATTTGTATGCCTTGGGTGGGGCAAAGATCGTAGGGAGACGGTGGCCCTTGGGCGTTCTTGTCGGAATTCCCGGTCACGAGACCTTTTGACTCTTGTTTCACGCTCCCGGTCATAGCGAGACGGCATGCGACGGTTTCGGAAATTGCGGGGAGTGCGCTCTCGCTTGGGGTTTCGTCGATGGCTATTGAGTTTACCACTGTCGTTACGGGGAATGGATTTCCAATGGTATTGGGACCGCGGGGGCGTTCCAATTTTCCCTCCTCAATGAGCCCCTGAATCACACTGCTTGAGTACGAAGCAATTGTCGGTGGTGTGGCCGGGGTAGTTATGGAAGGCGCGGTGCTTGCTCATATCCATGTTGGGTTTGAGGGTCTTCGGTTGGAAATTCTCGAGTGGTTTGAGAAGATTTCGCTTCACCCAGCTTGAATACTTGACCCGAGGGCATTTCCGAGGTTATCAAAATCTTTGGAGCTTGTGGGAAGCGAGGGGGTTGCTATTCTTTGGGGCTGCATGATCGCGGTTTACTTGAGCTCCGTTACGAATGTAGTGCCTTTGTTCATTTGCTTCCTTTCCTTTGGTTGGGGCGGGAGTTGAAGTTGCCGGGTTTGTTCGATAGCGGTAAGACGAGGCGGGGTTCTTTGTTGCCTTTTGAAGACTCGAGTCTTTTCAAACTTTGTCCGGCGTTGACCATGGCACGGAGATCTGGATAGAAATGGTGGGCGATCAAAGTCCTCAAAGATGGTTTGAGGCGGGAATGGAAGATGTCCATCTGCTCTTCTTTGGAAAGTGGATCCATTATCTCGCTTAGCTTCCAGTTCCATCTTTTGTAGAATTCGCCCAGGTTCGTCATCCTTTTGTTCGGTGGCTTGCGGGTCATGGCGGTTTGTTTCCCATTCAAGATTGGCGCGGTACTTCTCCGGGAAGATTTCAACGATCCGATCCCACGTGGAGCGGTTTTACGCCTTCACATTGAGGAACCACCTTAGTGCTTTGTGGATTTGAGGGAATGCGAAAATGATGCGCCATCTGTTGAGGGTTGCCCCTTTGGCTCTCATACCCGGGACGTAGGTGTCGATGTGGGTTTTGGGCATTGTTAGTCAAACTTTTCCATTTAGGCATCCCTGAACTTTGGAGGGAGAGGGACCACTTTGTTCGGATCGGTAGGCGGGAGGGAGTCCTTAGAGAACTAGCTAGCTTGCCTTGCATGTCTTTCATCTGTTCGATCAACCAAGCCATGTGAGGTCGGTATGCGAGGTGGGTTACCGTTTTCGGGGACGGAAATCGAAGATGGAGGTGGATTGGGCGATGGGATCGCCATTCGGGAGTCTTGGGGAGGTAGTTGAGTGTATACCAACCCATACCACAGGGTGTTGAAGTTGAGGCGTGATTGCCGGGTCCGCTAAGGGTTGTGTTTGGGAAGCTGGGGAAACGATTCGTTAGCCCCAATTGGCGAGCTAGCGGGTGGCAAACTTGAGATGTCGGGATATCCGCTCGGGATGCACTGTCCCACAGTAAGAATGGGGACTTCGATTGTGATTGCGAGGCTCGTATAGAGGCAAAGGATTGAATCTGGGGATACCGAGATGCATTGGGATACAGCGGAGCGAGCACGTATGTGTCTTTGTTGGTAATAGAGCTTGATGTGCGGGCCGGAAGCGGCGATACGAGGCGGGCATGTCGGGGCTTGGCCCGGCCGGAGGAGCTTTGAGCGAGAGGCTGCTTTGCGTTCTTTGGGATCTCGTAGCTTGGCGGAGGCGGGACACTGCGATAGCTTTGAGAAACCGGGGAGCCGGTATGTCTTCGTCTTCTATGAGAACAAAGGTTCCATCGGGTTGGGAAGCTGCAGCTGTTCCTCGAAGACGCAAGGTGTCGACGATCCGGGCTTCTTTGTTCTTCTTGGCGCTTCTTGATGGCTTCGAAGGCTCGCGGCACCTCCTCCATTGTGGAGATTCCTTAGTGGCGGGGTTCCGTTTCCCTCATTGTTATCTGTTGATCCGTCATGGGGAGTATTGGACGGTGCGGACCGTTGAAGCTGGAAGGGCTATCGGACCTTGTGACCTCAATGCGAAAAGGCGGCTTCCGGGGATTCTCAACCACTCTCGGTTATTTGGAGGGGTGACGGGCAAGGTTTAGACACGGGAATGGCCTAACGGGATAGAAGGGGAAAGCTCACGTGGCATGCGGTTTCCGTTTCTTTTATTTTTGATTTTTTTTTGTTGTTTTAATTTACTTAAAACAGTGTTTTCTCGAGAATCCTAGGTAGGTTGGAAAAGATTGCTCTTCTTTTTCGCAACTATGCTAGATCTGGGTCGATGGAGACCATACGTGCGGCTATAAGCCCCTCGTTTTGCACTGTATTTCGACATCCCGGGGTGGACGGCCCGGGCGAGGGTCTATAGTGCAAGCGGTTTCCACCGGCCTAAAGAAAAATCGAACCTAAGGACCGAGCTTTGTCATGTTCGTTTTGATGCGTTAGCCATGTGAATAGTGAACCGAGCCGGCCGGCTGAGTCAAGATCGGAGTCGAGAGTTCGGCATGACCTCTCTTTACCTTGCTTGCGCAAGGGATGCGTGACGTTAGGCGTTGGCTGGGTCATATCGTCATGGGCGACGTATCAAAGGCGTGATGACATGGTGTCATGCGAGCATGGATGTATATCGGGACGGAACATCGTGCAGGTGTAGCCGGAAATCAAGATCGAGTCAAGATTTTAGCATGACCTTTCATCGCTTTGCTTGCGCGAGGATCTTGAGTTAGAGCCTTGACTCGAAAAATGGCCGGCATGGTATATGTATCCGAGCGT
Organism: Adenophora triphylla var. japonica; assembly: GCA_022495995.1. Taxonomy (NCBI): domain Eukaryota; kingdom Viridiplantae; phylum Streptophyta; class Magnoliopsida; order Asterales; family Campanulaceae; genus Adenophora; species Adenophora triphylla. The sequence goes on from JAFEMH010002688.1 coordinate 52,213, forward strand.
ATGACACGGGCTGGTAAAAACCAGCCGAGTGCGGACGAGTGTGACTCAAGACTCAAACGTGCGGGGTTGACGCTTGGCTAGGATGGGATGTTTGGAATGATCCCGTGCGCGCCCAAGAGGCCTAGGAAGACCAAACGGACTGCAAGCGAGACCACTCCGGGTTAAGGGTTGTAGTGTGCGGTGTATCAGGCGGCGGTGCGCATAGTGTGCGGTGTAACCGAGCGGCGGTGTGAGTAGAGTGCGGTGTAAGCGAGGCGGCGGTGCGCGTAGTGTGCGGTCTCTAAAATTCTTTTTCTGAGTAAAATAGAAATTTTTGAAGAATTTTAAATGTATGCACAGATGTATATTGATGCATTTTTTTTTTTGTATTTTATTATTTTTTTTGTAAAATAAAAACGAAGCACGTGCACACACACACAACAGTTAAAGGAAGGGGTAAAATGAAAGTTTGACCCTCATCATTGTTTTTAAAAAATCTTTTGTTTTGTTTAAAAGTTTTTTAAAACAAATATTCCCCAGCAGAGTCGCCAACTGAAATTACCCGGGATCCGGCTCGCGCGCGGGGGCCCCGTGCATCTCGCGTTCGTCGCTGTTCGGGAAGTCGCCCGGATCCGAGAGGCAGCACAATCGCGCCCCGGCATCTGGCTTATTCCGTCTTAGCGTTGCGCGTTGGAGGTGTCTCGCCGTTTTGCTTTCGCATTTTGTAGAGTCGCCACGCCGTTTTTATTAAGCCCAAAACATTGAAAAAGGGCATCAGTTTAAAGATAAATTTTAAACTGTTTTTGTGTGATGAGATTTTGAGTTCGGAGGTCAGATGACTCCCCGGGAAGAGAATATTAGAATATTAGAGCTCACCCGAGTAGCCTCGTAAAACGAGTCTTTCGGATACCCCTAATATCCTTTAAATGTTGTGTGTGTGTGTGTGTGCTTTTAAAAATGCATGCTTTATCGGATGTCTACATTGTATGCTATGTATGGAAATGTAGTGAAATAGAATAGGAAGGAAGCCTTACCAATGTTGGTTCGTGTCTGTCTTCCGCAGGGAATAATGTTTGAGGTCGGAGTAGCGTTCCGGGATTGCTTCGGGGATGCCGGTTGTCCGCGGACGAGTTTCGGCGTGAGTTGAGGTTGTAGGCTGCGTTCGGGCGAGGTTCGGCGTGCGTGGGGATCGTCGGGATCGGTCGGGCGAGAGGTTCGGCGTGCGTTGGAATCGTTGGTTGGATTCGGGCGTAGGTTCGGCAAGGTTTGGGATCGCCGGTTTGACTCGGAAAGAGCCGGGACACCGTGGGAAAGACCGACGAGGCCTCGGAGTACCACGAGGGGCCTCGAGTACCTCGAGAGTGCCTCGGGGCGGCGCGGGAGCGTCTCGGGAGCGCTCGGGGAGGCTTCGGAGCACCTCGAGGGGGCTCGGAAGGCCTCGGAAGGATCCGAAGGGCGGAATGCCTCGAAAGGTCTTAGAAGGGGAGCCGGAAGGCTTAGGGAGGAAGAGAGAAGTGGGAGGTGTGTGAAAATGAGGAGGGGGAGCCCTCTATTTATAGTAAAAATTTCGGAGCAAAGAGGTCCGTACGGACCTTCTTGGTTATCCGAATTTTGGATTTCCTCGATTTGAGGGAATGCGCAATGATGGAGAATATTACGGAATGATGATGTCCCATTGCAATAAGGTCCGTACGGACCATCTTGCATGCAAAGAGGTCCGTACGGACCAACTCTGCAGGAAGTCATCATTTCTTAGGGATTTGAGGGAATATTGTGGACTTTAAGGGGATTTAGTAATCATTGAAACAAAGAGGTCCGTACGGACCTTAATTGCTACGATTTCTGAAAATTCCCAAAAGGTCCTTTTGTCCCTTTTTATCCCAGAAAGGCTCCTCCCTTGGTTTGTTTGGGGGTTTGAGAGGGTTTTGAGAGGGTTTTGAGTGAGAGAGGTCTCTGAGACTGCGTGGATGAGTCTACGGTGTTTCCCGTGTGTTTGAAAGGGAGTGATCCAGATTGGGGTACTTACACCCGGTGCCTCTCAGTTTTCACCTTTGGGTTTCAATCAGTTTGTTTCCGCCCTGCAGCTTGGTATGCCTCATCGCCTCGGTCCGGGTCATCGGGCAGGGAATTGGTCATTCAAGACATTTCGGCCTCATCAAATCGGTACTCCTCAGCAGTCCGGTCTAGGTCAACTTCCCCCCGGTGCCTCTCAGTTTTCACCTTTGGGCCCCGCAGCTTGGAATGGGTCAGTTTGCTACTCTAAAGCCTCAGTCTGGTCCGGGTCATCAGTCTGGAGTTGGTCAGTTCAGCACATTTCGGCCTCATCAAATCGGTACTCCTCAACAGTCCGATCTTGGTCGACTTTCTCCCGATGCCTCTCAGTTTTCACTTTTGGGTTTCAATCAGTTCGTTTCCGCCCTGCAACTTGGAACGAGTCAGTTTGCTACTTCTCAATCCCATCAGTTCGACATGAATCTGCAGTCCAGAATAACATTTGCTCTACTACTTTTCATCCTCAGCAGTCCAATCTAAGTCACCTTGCTTCCATCAAGCCTCAAGGCCCGCTCGCCCCTGTGATACCGCAAGACCACACGAGCCGGCAGAGTTCTGTCATCATTTCAGCAAGCCCGGCGTATCCTCAACATCCCTTTGTTCCTACCGCTCAGTTCACTCGAAATCCGTACGATCTGGCTCCGATAGGTTCGCAAACCCAATATTTCCAGCATTCTCCATCAGCTCCAACTGCTCTGCAGTCTCAATTCCCTCAGAAGTTTCAACATTACCTGCCAGTTTACGCTCTGTCTTCACACAATCAATTCGAGCCATGTGGTTACGTCCTAAGGCCCCAATATCCACTTGAGTGTGGTGAGGCAAATCCAGTTGCTTCAGGCTTTCCACCTCTGCCCACCAGATCTAGCGAGTCCCCTTAACAAATTCACTAACCTTCTGATGCAAGTGTTATCACGGTCACTGTAGTTCCAGTGATTTTATTGATCCACATGATGCTCCATCTACTGATAAAGGCAGAAAAGTGATAAGTGACGGTAGTTATGTTCCTAAACAGGGTACGTCGGGAGGCAGTGATCCGCAAAGACAACAATACCGCCGACACTATGATAACTTCGGGATACCTTTGAGCAAGGTTTTTGAGAACTTAGTAGAGCAAGGTCTCCTCGAACCCATGAAAAAATACAAGCCCAGAATCCCCGATGCCAACTTGGACGTAGTCGAGCACTGCCATTACCACAATCATCATGGCCACACCACCGACAACTGTATAGCTTTGAGAAAGGCAATTCGGGGGCTGATTAAAGAAGGCAAGATTGAGTACCCTAGTGGGCCAATGCAAATGAGCTATGTTTATAATGGTCCCCCAAGACAACAACGTTAACCTTTCGGTGACTTTGGAATGCCACAGCAAGTCGGGATGCCTCCGCAATCTGGTAAAGATCATTTTGGGTCTTCCCAGCAACGATGCGGAATGTCGCGGCCTACGGTTTGGTCTAGGGCGACGATCGGGGATGGGTCGGTTCGCCGCCCCTCAACGACTCGGGTATTCCTCCTCAGAATAGTACAGGTCAAGCAGCTTCTGGCGCCTCACAAGCGGTCCGAACAGAAAGGTTTGAAGTCGGCTCTACCACTTTCACTCAAAACAACCTGCACATCGCTGGACCCTTTCAAACAAATCCAGATAACCATCAAAATCCTCCCGTGTTCACTTTCTTCTCTCAATATGCCTAGAATTCACCAGGTTTCCCCCACATAACTTTTCCGACCCATTACTTCGGACAACTTGTATTAGCTCCGGCTACTCCATGGCCTCAAATCCCTCCACTTCCACCAGTATCATGGGCACATAACTGATCATTGCCTCGGTCTGCGATATGGAATTCAGAAGTTAACAGAAAATGGAAAGCTCAAGCGTCCTGGTAGTCCAACCAACAAAGAGTAGCTGGGCTAGGGGTTACCTATCTTTAAACAAAATTAAAAGATGAAACAATCTCTCAGTCAACTTTCGTAGGTTCTAGTACTTTCCTCTTTCAACCAAGTCCTCCTCGGGCATTGTAGTTAATCTCAAATATTCTATAAAAGAGTCTTTTTCTTTTCTTGCTAGACTTAAGACATTATTTGCGCACCTACATTACATTTAATGAAATGGTTTTATTTTATATGATCACTTGCATTTCTCAACAAATAATCTCTCGAAATAATCAACATTTTGATTAATCGATGTGAGAAAGTCAACCAATGCTCTCCCCATACACTTTACTTACCTCACAAAGGCCTCCATCAAGCCATACACTTTTCAAAACATGTCTCCACCATCACCTTGACCAAGTCAACGACAGCGGCAATATTAAGGAACAACAAAAGGTCACTCAGCATTAAAAGATTGACCCCATGTCGAAAAATGTACCCTGTGGGCTTGCCTTTGCCCTCACGTGCATCAAGAAAGTCCAAGCGGACCCGCCTTCGTCCTCAAGTGCTTCAAAAAGGCTCAAGCAAAAGCTTCAAAGAAAAAAAACTCAAGCAAAGCTTCAAAAAAAAAAAGCTCAAGCGTATGCTTCAAAAAAGCTCAAGCAAAAGTTAAAAAAAAAAAAAAAAAAGAGCTCACGCAAAAGCTTCAAAAAAAAACCTCAAGCAGGAGCTTCAAAAAGAAAAAAAATGAGGCCAAGGACCCAGCACCGCCGATCAGAGGCTTGACATATGGGCAAAATTAAAGCCCGAAGAACGGAAGTTGTCGACAACTAGGGAGCAGTTAAAGCAATGGCAAAAACATATCATAAGTCCTTAAGCTGCATTCAAAATCTTTCTCCCCCGATGAAAGACGATGATCAAGAAGCAATGGAATCGCTGAAATAGCTGTCAAAAATGACTTGTCAAGGAACCATCTCAAGGCCCGTGCCTCATCATCCAACCTTCCTATCTGAGCCTTTTCACCAAAGGGACCACAAAATATTCATACCCTTTCCCAAAGCCAAACACAGTTCAACCCGAACTACGGCGACCTGAGCTCCTCACAACGAGGGGAACGTAGGCAACCAGAAATGGTCCGGTCTTAAACACATTCAACATAAATTCGGTCTCCTCAATGGCCTCTCCTATACACAATCTTTCTTCACAATTTGCCAACTTTGACTCTTAGTATTGGTCGACTTTCTCCTCATGATTAATCAAAATGTTTGTTCATATCAAGATTAGGGGTTGAATAACCCGAACACTAATAAAGAGTTTTAAGCAATCTTGTGATCATTTTTGAATAAAACATGTTTTCAGATGTCTCGACAAGTCTTCTTTTTTCTACATTATAGGAAAAATAGAGTCAAACACTGATTTTCTGTCAGCAGGGGCTTCCATACACTTTTACAAACCTTTCTACACTTATGCTCTCTAAAAAGAGTCGAACCCAAAGCGAGTTCTTTTGTGCCTTCATCAAATGAGGCCATCAAATAATACAAATCGGGGATTCATCCCCATTTTTTGAAAATATGCCCCTGCAGGTATACATTCCTAAATTTTCTTTCTTTTACATTTTATTCCGGTTAACTAATTGACTAAAGAAAATAATAAAGTAAATACAGAAGGATAGGGTGCCTCTTTTGCTATATGACAATTCAATTAGAGATGCATTGGACTCTTTAAGGTGGGACTTTCGTCAAGCCATTTCTTTAGAGTGGGGCTTCTATGGTCATTCCGGGTCCACGTTGGTTCCTCTACTTTGCTACGAGATGAATTGAGTTTTTATCAGATTCACTTCAAGACCACTTTGCAATCAGGTTGAAGTTTTGCTCATGTCAAATGTACAATCATGAGACTGGGGCTTTACCAAGTCACTTCTTCAAAATCGAGACTTCACCAAGACATTTCTTCAGACCAGGGCTTCGCCAAGCAAAGGGATATTTGATCGCCGTATTGGTCGTGGGCTTGTCAAGTGCAGTTCTTTGATGTCCAAGGTTAAGGATGGAATTTTAACCAAAACAAGGTATTCATCATGATTTTATGGCTAACAGTGGGATCCGAGTCCATAAAACCCTTTTGTACCAATCAGAATGAGGGTTCGATGATCATTTTATGATTTCCCTCAACACCGATGGGACTTTCATGGTAGAAGAGGAAGAGGATCCCCATCCCTCTCTAGGTCAGATAAACTACCGTCGGATGCCACCACCTTCCTCATATGGAACCTCTACCGGGCCACACTCATCTCAACCTGTGAATCAACCATCCTTTCAGCCTCAGTCTGGTATACATTCACAGTTCGGTCCGAGATAGTCTTTTGGGGAAACAAATTGAATTCAGTCCGATTTGGGCCAGTATGGTGTGCCTCAACGCAGTCGGGGTCAGCTCGGTATGTCGCAGCAGTTTGGTATGCCTCAACAGTTCGGTACATGATCGATCGGGGGCTTCGCCACATCGGCTTGGTATGACTTCTCGCTGGGTTTGGGACGACAATCAACTATAGATCGCTTGGAACTTCTCGGCCCAGCTTGGGATGCCTCAACAAAGAACCAGTTCAAGACAATGGCCCCCCGCACCGCACAAGTCTCACAAAATCCCTTCATGACCGCTCCACGGGACAAAGAACTTCCTAATCCCACTCTCGGCCGCCTGTACTACACCAGGATGCCACCACCAGCCTCCTATGATACCACTACCAGAGCCCCTGCTCCTCAATCTACGGGTCAGCTAGCTCCTCAGCCACAGTCCAGTGGCCCCGTACAGTTCTGTGGGACAAGCCAGATTGTCGTCCCTCAGTGGGGACAAAGTTAGTATGAAATGTCCTATCATGGTTGGGGACACCTCGGAATACCATAGCAAGTTGGGATCCCTCCGCAGTCTGGCATGCATCGGGCTTGGGCCTTTACAACAATGGGTCAGGTGCCGCATCAACAGCCTGAATGCCGCCATTGCTTTGGTTTAGCCGGGTGTCCCTCCTCGTAACAAGATCGTCCGGTAGCTCCCAGCACCTAACTAGCCTCCACAAACCCATTCCTCACTCAAGGCCCTATAGGCCAGCAGGACCCCCAGCCTCTCCATCAGCCACATCGACAACAAAAAGGGGCTTCTCATGTGCATGTACCGCTTCCCGGTAGCCAACCGATCAATAGCATGAAGGGTCTCTCCCAAGATCAAGGGAACTATATCCCGGCCCGATCGACAGTGCACAACAACGTCTAACAGAGACCGGTGGCACATCCCAAAGGAATAAACCATGAACAGGGATCCGATTGCACAAAGAGCAAAGGCATCCCGATAAAAATCACCAACAACACCCAAGCTCCTAAACCTATCCGGGAGACTAGAAATGTTAAAATAGTCGGGTCCTCGAATCATACCTCGGGCTTCCTCCGGAGAGATTTGAAGGAGATGAGACAATTTGTTGGTAAAGGACATCCCTCCGGGCAAGGGAAGTGCAACCTCTTCCACCTCGGGTCCTCCAAGTAACGCTCTGAAATTCTCAATGGTGGGAACCACTTCGTTGTAGGAGAAGCAAAAGACATACCTCCGAGTGTCCCAGAACGCGGCAGAAGCCCTTATCAAGTCATAATCCAGAACGAGCTCCTTAAGAGACCATAGAGACCTGATCTTGTATCTCTCTTCAAAGAAAGCCCTATGCCCATGCATAACCTCCCGAAACCATTCCTTGAACTTGTCAAAGAAGATCATTTGCAACTCTTTTGGCAATTTAGGAGAATTTTTCATGTTTTCCATGGCCTTCTATGGGTTTGGGTCGTAGCTTTGGAAAGAACATAGAAGAAGATGGAGTTGAGTGATGAAAACCAGGTCTGAGGTGAAATTTAAATAATTCTGCCAGGTGCTGCCCTTATCCGCGCGGATGAGATTGCAGCCTCAATCTCATCCACGCGGATAAGATTGTTCCCCAGTTCAAAACTTTTTTTGACAATAATGAAAACTGCTGGCCCAAATGAGGAAATCCTTCCCCAAACGGCCAAACATGAAAATATACCCATTCCCCATGATTTTCATTCAAAATCCCAACAAATATCCCTCTTTTGTCCCCATAAAACACAAAATCGGGCTCATGCAACTTGCATTCAGTACAGAATTAACAAAACAAAAAAAATATATAAAAATACTTAGTGAAATAAAATGTAGTCATTACATTCCAAACATAAAAAAACAACCACAATGTGCATACATGTTGTCTCTCTCTGCCCTAACGAGTACACTTGGTAGGCTTAGTCGCACACCTACTAAATTAAATCGGGACTCGACCACAAGAATGTAGCAAAGGTAAGTCCAGGGTCGAACCACTGAAGAACAGTTATTGATTACGAACTAGTCACACACAAATGGGGGGGGGGGGGTTGTTTAATTATTAAATCCTAAAAACATAAATTAAACTAATTAAGAGCAAAACAATGATTTAGAAACACTTTAGATTTGATTCCGTCCCCACCTAATTAGTCACTTATCATTGATATCTCTTTTCACTGTTACCCTATTCACCTGATCACAAGATCTGTTTCAATCTCTGTTTCTTCTTTCATAATAGTTACTAGCAGTGGCACACTCACTAGAAACCCTAATTAATAAATTAATCTAACCTGGCACAAAGCCTAGATCGTTAATTAATTGATGAACGGTTTAAGAAACTAAGATCAAGAATGCTTTCTATGATTATTTCACACAGATAATCATCTAATTTTACCCACTTCACAATTTACCATGGCACATGCATAAATCGTAAAGTTGCTACTCATGAATTTTCTACATTGGCACAGTCATAGAAAATTCTACCAAAGATTCATAAAAAGAACTAGTGAATTGGCCAGATCCTCAAACCCTAGTTATAAATCTAAAATAAACACAAGTATAATTATGAACAGGAATAAACAGATTGAAAAGAAAAATACCTCAAATTGATAAATAGGGGTTCAAGAAATCAAACCCAAAGCAATGAGTTTAAGCTTCCATGAAAAAAAACTCAAGCTCTCTCTCTAGGAAGATTAAAAACTAGATGAACCCTAATTATGTTTTCAAAAAGAGTATTTATACTCCTTCCTCTAATAACTAAAACTAATTTAATTTATTAAAAGAAAAAGGGGAAAGAGAAATAATAAAATAAAATTCAACTCTTCCTGCCTGCGTGGGTCACTGCCAATTTGCCTAGGTCAGCGTGCACCACTTGGAATCATTCACGTACGGAAGCTAATTGATTTTCTTACTTTCGGGTTTCTGCTTTGGTCCTCCAAGTTTCAGCTTCTTGCAGTTTGGTCCCTGAAACTTCACCAATTTACAAAACAGTCTTCCGCTTCAATATCTTGACTTTGACTCCTCGAGAGTATTACATCCGAATATGAAATAAAACACTCAAATACCCTCGAATTACAATTAAGCCCCAAAAATATATTTTATTAGAAAATTACATAAAACTAATCTAAATACATGAAAATAACAATTTAAGCTCATCGAAACCTAGAAAATAATGATATAAAATCCGTCCCATCAAATTCCCCCATGCTTAGACGTTTACTCGTCCCTGAGTAAAATCATAACTCCCTTCTAAACTCCGATCTATTAGCGTAGCATGGAAGAAAATGATTTCTAGCCTCCTCTAAACCACCAATCAAAAATCAAACAATAAAATCGACGTGTAGAAACTCCGGCTCCTTATAACTCCTCAAAGAAATAATAAAAAATGACATTAGGTCGATACCAACACCATAATAAACGGTATCCAAACTAAATGCCCACTCAAAAGCCAAGGGGAACTAAATATGTCCTATGTTTTCCCCACGCTTGGCTCACACTACATGCACCCTCATAAAAAGAAATCATTGTTAAGGTTGCGACCCTTAAACAAAGATTTACCTCGTGAAAAGCACCAACACCCCTTATAACTCCAACAGTGAATGAGGGTTTCTAACTCCTAGGCACCACTATCCGAACCTCCAACTCCAATAATGGTCCTACCCGATACTCCAAAACCTCCCTTATGTCTCCACTCTGGTGATGTAATAGATTTCACAAATTTCACTTCCACACCTTTTGCCTAAGCGCCCTTTCGGGTTTTCACTTAGCCTCTCATTTTTTCATTTTTTTCAAAAAAAAAAAAAAAAATTTCATTTTTCATTCCTTTTTTTTTTCAAATTTTTTTTTCAATTTTTTTTTTTTGAAAAGGAATCAAGAAAAACAACTATACAAACCAAAAACAACTATACAAACTCCACCCCTCACTAAATAATGCATAGTCCCATATGCATCAATACAAAACAAAAAAAGTAATTTACCTTTTCGGGACTACTGCGGCGGTGGAAACAAATCTGGCCCCATAATGGTCAAGGATTTGAAAGTACAGAGGCTAAAATGAAACTAAGAAGAAAATGGGGGGGGGGTAAGCTTGGATTGAAAGTTTAGGGGCCAAAGTGGAAAAATGGGAAAATAATTGGCCAAATTGGTTTTAGAAAGTTCATGGGTCAAAGTAAAAATTTTAGGAAAAGGAGGGGGTAAACTGGAAATAACAAGTTCAGGGGCTAAATTGAAAATATGGGGAAATGGGAGGGGCTGCAGTAGAAAAAGGTGAGCTGGCCAAATCTGGGAAGGAGTGGCTGCATTCTTGCTTGGACTTGGCCCAGGTGGGGTGGCCGAGGGAGCAGGGGCCTGGCCGAGAGAATTGAAGCAAGTGTGGCCGAGGGAATTGGTCCATTCCTTCGTCTCAAAATTACTTTTTCTCTACTTTTCTTTTCTTTTCTTTTTTTTTTTTTTTTTTATACATGCCTCTAATTTTTTTTCTATTTTTTTTTCAGGCCCTAATATTTTTTTTAGTTTTTTTTTAAAGGAGGCGGGCGCATGAGCTATGTTGGGGCGTACGCATCAGTAGCAGTTTATTGGACCTCAGAATTGTCAGTTTGATGCGGCCGCAAGGTTTAAGTGAGGCAGGCGCCTCAAGGCCATCCTTCTTCTCGTCTCGAAAATACTTTTTTTTTTGTAGGTCCCTTTTTTTTCGTAGGCCTTTTTTTTTTTTTTTTTTTTTTTTGTTTTTCAACCACGGAATTAGCCATTGTTTCGCTTCCGTCTCCACTTTTAACTGCACAACACCACAACCCAAAAAATCTCAGTAGCACCAATTCAACACTAATAAATAAGTAAAAAGAAATATCATAAAGACAAAAAACAATGAAATTTCCGGGTTGCCTCCCTGTAAGCCGCCCTTCTTTACCGTCTTTAGCTAGACCAAATGCCGGGTAAACCCCCGGTCTTGAAAATGATGAGAAAGATGAGCTATCTACCTGGCCTCGGTCTGGGGAAGCACCAACAAGGAACTCACAAACTCATCGAGGTGAAAGGACAGAAAACTCGCCACGGCCTGGGATATGAGGCCTCCTCGGTGGACACTGCAAAAGGAAAAGGATTTGAAGCTATCACAGGAAGGGTCCCGGTCGACGACCCTAAATCTCTCCCCTTCAGTCCTAATTTGGCTAACTACTTTGTAAAGGGTCCCACACAACCGGGAAACATCACAAAGCCCACTCCTACAGAAGGGTGGCTGAAGCTACAGGATAGCCTTAACAAGTTCAGGGGAGCCAAAGCTAACTCGGTTCGTAGAATGTTCCTGGACCTATCCAAGATACCCGGGGCTACCACTACCATGAAGAGTGAGTACACTTTCAAAGGCGTGCCAAGCCTAGTGGAACAGTTCGAGAAGCTCACAACCACAATTCCTACTGCCCAGGAAGGTCCGAAACCTGAGTTTGAATTAACCGTGCCGAAAGCCAAAGCCACAGAAGTCTTTTCAGATGATTGGGATGGTCTGATTATGCAGCAGTTATTTGGGGAAGAGATCCAGGTGCCAGGCCTGATTGATTTCAGCTCAGTCAAAGAAATGGTAGCGATGATCGAGGAAGGAGGACAGAAACAAGATAACCCCCGAGTCATGAGGTCACTGACAGCAATGCCGCTAAAGAATTGGGAAACTCTCTCAGGCCCGTCCACGACCAAAGAAGAAATGATCACCAAGCCTGGATTGGTCCCCCGTCCCTTTGTGTCAATCTAGGAAGAGTCCTCCGAGTCTCTCATTGTTAAGGTTGAGTCTCTAGGGTCGTCCGATGGCCTTACGCCTAGAGACTACGAGTCTGTAGCAAACGCTGTACTTCCTTTCGTTCCTAATGAAATGACGAACTGTGAGGATCCCGACCCGACACCTACACGTGTCCCAAGCTGGAGCGTCCTCAAACTAACCCAAATATCAAAAACTTTTAAAATCTTTATTTAAACTTTCAAAATAAATATAAGTATTATAACCATTTTCAAAATAAGTCTACACCTTTTCACAATGGGGAAATAGTTGACTAACTTAGAAAGTACGAAACTGTTTAGTTACAAAAAGGCATCGGTTATAACAATAAATGAAGAATTAATAATACAATTTCCGTAAATGCTTTATACCAAAGTACACTTTCTATACCAATCAAATCAAACCCGACAATTCCCAAAATATAACCTCCAAACTCCTCACCGCCCTTACTTGGCCGGTCCACCTGTCTCGGAATCTAAAACAGTAAAGGAAGGGGGGTGAGAATAAATCTCAGCAAGCTATTATGAATGCAGCAATATGCCATATAAGATGCAACACATAACAAGTTGCACATAGCACGTTGGAAAAGCTGTAAACACCTTACATTACCTTGGTTTACCTTTTCCCGTCTGAACAGTAGTCGTACAACATTGGGTATAATAATGCTCCAATCTTACAGTGAGCTGCTTAAGCAATACTCACGTCTTATAAGACCCGTTTTTCAGGGAACCAAATAAGACAGTAGCAACTCTGTAAGGCTTTTGGCTCAATACAGATGCTATACCCCATCCTGTGGCCACAGGAGGGGACGGCCACAGATATAACATAATCCGATCACATTAGGTCACACTTCCATAATTGATCGTATTATGTTATACCCCAATGTCACCGACTCACACATTATCAAGCACATAGTAGATACTTGAAATATAATCCACAAAGGGAATAAACAACATAGCAACATGGTAAAATATACTCATGCTCAACCGACATCATAGTGCAACATTTCTTAAACACACTATGCATAAATAAGCAATATAGTCACATGGTAAAATATACTCATGTTCAACCCATAATCAGAGTGCAGCATTTATGTAATACACAAAGTATAATACAAGTCATGAATATGTACTCAAGTATGATAACAAGGCATCAATAATTATCCTTACTTAGACATTATTCAGTAATACATGATCTCTATAAGAATCCAAGTTCACTTTACCCAATGGAAGTCACATTTAATAAGTGTCCATACAAGATTGTCGAATCAATTCCCGAGTCGTATTTAAAGTGCTTCCTTGGTTCCATTTAAACACAATTAAGGTGCTCTTAAGTGTTCTAATATAACTTAAGTGTAAAAGGGTTAATTCATACCTGGTTTGGATTAGGTTCCACTAATTCATAATGGTTAGGAGTCACACCACTAGGTTGTTGGTGAAAATCAGCAAGAAAAGTATCTAAGAAGAATCTGACACCATGGGCGACCGCCCATGCCACTTGGGCGACCGCCCAAGTGGATTTCCAAATGACCCAAAGTTCTGCCCTCTTGGGCGACCGCACAACTCCTCTTGGGCGACCGCCCAAGAGGTTTTCCTAAGGCACTCTAGCTTCTGGCAGCATGGGCGGCCGCTCATGCCCTCTTGGGCGACCGCCCAAGTGCCCAAACAGACTTCCCCAGATTCCATCTCTTCTACCAAGTTTCATTTCTTTTCCTTTTATTCTAACCCAATAATCAAGAATACCAAAAGGATCTCCAACTTTACCATTTTTCATCCTTATTCATTTAAACCCCAAAATAATATAAATCTAAATTATTCATCATAAGATTTTCAACCCAATTTAATAACACATTTCAAATTAAATCTTCTAAACTAATTTCACCCATTTCTTTCATTCTTTAACACTTCCAAGAACAACCACATTTCCTTATTACCTTAACCAATTTCTCCAATTCAAGAAGGTTCCCAAAGCATCCAATAAACATTATAATAACAATAATATCTTATGAACATTTAGAGGAAAGAAGTCATAATAACTCACATTGAAATAGGAGATGGATTTAGGATTTTCTTAGCTTGATGAACTCCTCTTGGTCTCCCGATTACAAAAGTACTCTCGGATCTAAAAATGGTGAAGGATTGATCTTGGTAAGAGTCTTGGAAGGTGAAGCTTCATCAATGGAGTTCCAAGGATTTGAGAGAGAAAATCAAGGAGGAGAAGAAGGGAGGTGGAGTATAAAATGGATAAAGGGAGAGGGGGGTCGGATCAAGGAGGGAGTATGGGGAAGGGTATGGGAAAGTAAGAGAAAGGTATGGTCCCCCCATACCAATAATTTAGGCTTTCAACATTATTTCTTTCCCCCTACACAAACTAAAGCCTAACTACTCACATTTTATTTATTGTCAATTATTATACTTTTTCCATAGACTTTATTAAATTTTCTCAATTATCTCATCCTAATATAAGTAACCTAAGATATAAAATGAACACACAATAATAACGATAATATTAAAAGCACACAATATGATGTTAAATTAGTGCCTAGGGTTAGGGTCGTTACACTCACTCCTCCTTAAAGAAAATTCGTCCCGAATTTGACTGTCACTTACCTAACTGATCAACCCGCCTCGGTTACAAGTATACCTCAGACTTCAATTCCCAAATAATTTCTTCAATGTTGTGATTCTTCCCCAAAAAAAAAAAAAAATATTTCTAATTCCATTAATAATATGATATTACCACTCAATGACCCAAGCATACTATACAAATATCACTAACACGAATTTTCACGATCTCAATGAAAATATAAATAAATAAAAGTATTACAACTTAGGTCACCAAATACATTACGATATGACATCTAAAACTTCGAATACTCTATAAGCTGCTCCAAGCCAGTCTATAAGTCAAATCACCAACCTTTTCTAAAGCTTCAATTGGATTAACGAACTTTGGCGCCAATTTACCTTAGGCCTTGCTTCATTAATCTCACCCCAACAAATTAGAGATCGATAATTTCTTCCCAAACCACGCCTCATACGGTTTTATCTCAATGTTAGAATGATAACTACTATTATACGCACTTAACCACTGGTAACCATACGTCCTATTGACTATTAACATCCATTGTTCATACCCGTAGCATATCATCAACCATAAGTAATGATTCCTCAAATTTTTACAAGGTTAAACTTAATAGCATTCCTACCTTCCCAACAGGACTTTCCCGAACGATGTCTATCCATCCATTTAACACTATGGGTTTTATACAATCGAACTATCCCTTAACATATGCGAAGACTTTATTAATAACATCTCATCAAGCTATATATATAACGAGTAGAAAATATAATTCAACTTTCTGTAACAAAATAACATACCCTTCTTTACTTCCAATGTAACTTAATCACAAAACCTATAGTGATAAAACTCTCAAGTTCAACCTAGAACTCTAAATATTTTAATAAATCTTCTAACGTCAATGTTCCATTATCACAATTCAATGTTTCAATTATGTTCAGGCCTAGTGACAAATCAATATTCAAATTGAATGGTTGGCCGCCCACAACGGAGCCGATCCAACTCCAAAACAAAACCAAGTCTACTGTGACCGACACCATAATAACCCCACACTTATCAAATCATTTCTCGGATCAAAACTTGAATACAATTAATCATTATAGGGGAACTAGGTTGCATTTTCTACTTGCTTCTGAACAATTTACATCCTCAGGATACCCATTCTTTCTAAAAATTACAACATCTTTCCGAATTCCAAAGGATAATATAAAAAGAGATTCAAAGAGACCCGAATGGTTTATTTATTTAAAACCGACCCATACCAGTTTTAATTAACTAAACCACTCACAGTCTAAGAAATTTCAAAAGATTGATAAGCTAACAAAATAACTCGAGTGATTTAATTATCTACAACCGTCCCATACCAGTGGTAGATAGTTAAATTACTCACAGATTTTAATTTACACAAAAAACGGTTTACTGACCTTATTAAATCAACTATCCCCGAAGGCACAATTGCTCATACCAAAGTTCAATATACAATCCAAAGTTTTAAAGCACATTTAAAACAATTCTAACATAATATTCTTGTTTGACTTCTAATTATAGTGTTGCCACCACTCATGATAATTTTACTTAGTTAAATTCCCTATAAGAAGATACAATCTCGTAATACTTATTACTATTTCCGGTAATTAACACTAAAACATTCATTAAAATAATAAATTTGGTAAACCATCCTCCATTCCATAATTCCTCAAGTTGAAAATTCAACACTAGTTATTTAATTTGAGTAATCTATTTCCTACCTATGATATTGGTATTGTACTTAGCAACAACATATTGTAAACATCTAGTTCCCAATCAAATATCATAATTTCTAAATAAGAAAATATCATTGGAACTCACATAGATCAATCATTCCCAAATTTCAATTAAACATTACGGTATAATTTAACTTACCTCCCTATAACCATCAACAACTCAAAATCCGTATAACGTCAATATCTTCCGAGCATCACACCAATCCTTTATATGAGTCACGCAACTAAGTCAACCTATACGGTGTAATCATCCTAAAGTATCCTGTCTTCCAATAAGATCTATCCTCATTTTATTTTCTCAACTAATGATAATCATCTCTCCAAACAAACCATATGCATATTTTACCAATTCTTTAAGTTGCTCCTATAAGTCACCAATAACTACATCTATTATACGTCTTCACATTTACCCTATTTACCCCTTCATAACTAATACACAATCACAATTCAAAATGGTCATATTAAATACAAATGTTATCTTAAGTATATCCTTAGAACAAATATTCACTGTAATTGTAACTCCCGAAATTCAACTAATAACCATTGAGTATCCTACTAGTTTCTAAAATCAGTCATGCAAATTATAAACAAGTGATAACGAATACTTATTTCTTGCAGTTACCAATTTGAGATCTCTATAATCTATAAATAACCACCAAGTATCATCTTTTCTAAATATAGTACTAATTTATCCTTACGGAGAGTCGCTAAGCTAATTATCCTCTTTATCAAATACTTTCCCAAGATGAATCGTCAAGTCTGTCATCCAAATAGTGTCCTTCATTAAGAATCCGAATACTAAAATAGTACCTTATATCAACTCAAAGCTCCAATATCCTGGTATGATACCTGATGAAAACCCATTTTGAAACTCACTTGAAAAACGCCACTTAGTCAACTTATAGGGTGATATCACTTACAAGAATATTAGATTTTCTATTCAAATTAGTAGCAAGAATTCAATCAATCTCTCCTTAAAGAATAACTTATAGCACATAAGGCAAAGATATATTAATTCCATAAGATCCCTTATTCGCGATATTTTATAACTCATATAATCCCACTTAGACTATCACTTTCAATACTAGTCTCATATATCTAGTCTCCCCACGAGACACCAATGTATAAATACTCACGCAAGTTACACAACCATAAATCACTCTTAATTAGGCCATATACCTAACCTCAACTAAGAGTTCACAAATTCATTTACCACTGTACATGAGATAACTCAAGTGTCCTTTACTCAAATACAACACATAACTCAAATAACCTTCACATTCTTTAGATCATACTTTCGACATTTACGCATATATAGCATAATAGCAATTAATAATTTATCCGCCTCAATTACACACGGAGGTAAATCAAACGTAGATAAGGAGACTTGCTTCTTGCGACAGTCCTCCCCAAACACAACAACTACTCAATCAATTCAGGTCAATATAACAATAATTCACGGATGGGTATATCTACCATATCCACCGGCAATCCATGCCCACTTAATCACAACTACCAAGATAATTAAGGATAATTCGAGGTACGACCCCATCGGAGTAGAACCTTCAGCACATAAGGCAACTTTTAGGCCAATTATGCAAATAAAGATGAAATGTAATGCCACATGAGAACGAAATGAACGGAATTTAGAAAAGTATGAACCCTAACTCCGGAGACAGGTAATATACCTCAAATAATTGTGGAGGAATCTATCTCCCCATATTGTTCACATTACCTTGATCCTTTGGTTGGTCATTATTATTTTCTGTTATTGAACAAACTCCTGCATTAAACACTCGACGTAAGTTTTCGCACACTCTCACTCAGCTAGACTCTACCCGAGAACTCTAACCGAGCTCTGATACCAACTGTGAGGACCCCGACCCGGGACCTACACGTGTCCCAAGCTGGAGCGTCCTCAAACTAACCCAAATATCAAAAACTTTTAAAATCTTTATTTAAATTTTCAAAATAAACATAAGTATTATAACCATTTTCAAAATAAGTCTACACCTTTTCACAATGGGAAAATAGTTGACTAACTTAGAAAGTACGAACTGTTTAGTTACAAAAAGGCATCGGTTATAACAATAAATGAAGGATTAATAATACAATTTCCGTAAATGCTTTATACCAAAGTACACTTTCTATACCAATCAAATCAAACCCGACAATTCCCAAAATATAACCTCCAAACTCCTCACCGCCCTTACTTGGCCGGTCCACCTGTCTCGGAATCTAAAACAGTAAAGGGAGGGGGGTGAGAATAAATCTCAGCAAGCTATTATGAATGCAGCAATATGCCATATAAGATGCAACACATAACAAGTTGCACATAGCACGTTGGAAAAGCTGTAAACACCTTACATTACCTTGGTTTACCTTTTCCCGTCTGAACAGTAGTCGTACAACATTGGGTATAATAATACTCCAATCTTACAGTGAGCTGCTTAAGCAATACTCACGTCTTATAAGACCCGTTTTTCAGGGAACCAAATAAGACAGTAGCAACTCTGTAAGGCTTTTGGCTCAATACAGATGCTATACCCCATCCTGTGGCCACAGGAGGGGACGGCCACAGATATAACATAATCCGATCACATTAGGTCACACTTCCATAATTGATCGTATTATGTTATACCCCCAATGTCAGCTGACTCACACATTATCAAGCACATAGTAGATACTTGAAATATAATCCACAAAGGGAATAAACAACATAGCAACATGGTAAAATATACTCATGCTCAACCAACATCATAGTGCAACATTTCTTAAACACACTATGCATAAATAAGCAATATAGTCACATGGTAAAATATACTCATGTTCAACCCATAATCAGAGTGCAGCATTTATGTAATACACAAAGTATAATACAAGTCATGAATATGTACTCAAGTATGATAACAAGGCATCAATAATTATCCTTACTTAGACATTATTCAGTAATACATGATCTCTATAAGAATCCAAGTTCACTTTACCCAATGGAAGTCACATTTAATAAGTGTCCATACAAGATTGTCGAATCAATTCCTGAGTCGTATTTAAAGTGCTTCCTTGGTTCCATTTAAACCCAATTAAGGTGCTCTTAAGTGTTCTAATATAACTTAAGTGTAAAAGGGTTAATTCATACCTGGTTTGGATTAGGTTCCACTAATTCATAATGGTTAGGAGTCACACCACTAGGTTGTTGGTGAAAATCAGCAAGAAAAGTATCTAAGAAGAATCTGACACCATGGGCGACCGCCCATGCCACTTGGGCGACCGCCCAAGTGGATTTCCAAATGACCCAAAGTTCTGCCCTCTTGGGCGACCGCACAACTCCTCTTGGGCGACCGCCCAAGAGGTTTTCCTAAGGCACACTAGCTTCTGGCAGCATGGGCGGCCGCTCATGCCCTCTTGGGCGACCGCCCAAGTGCCCAAACAGACTTCCCCAGATTCCATCTCTTCTACCAAGTTTCATTTCTTTTCCTTTTATTCTAACCCAATAATCAAGAATACCAAAAGGATCTCCAACTTTACCATTTTTCATCCTTATTCATTTAAACCCCAAAATAATATAAATCTAAATTATTCATCATAAGATTTTCAACCCAATTTAATAACACATTTCAAATTAAATCTTCTAAACTAATTTCACCCATTTCTTTCATTCTTTAACACTTCCAAGAACAACCACATTTCCTTATTACCTTAACCAATTTCTCCAATTCAAGAAGGTTCCCAAAGCATCCAATAAACATTATAATAACAATAATAACAATAATATCTTATGAACATTTAGAGGAAAGAAGTCATAACAACTCACATTGAAATAGGAGATGGATTTAGGACTTTCTTAGCTTGATGAACTCCTCTTGGTCTCCCGATTACAAAAGTACTCTCGGATCTAAAAATGGTGAAGGATTGATCTTGGTAAGAGTCTTGGAAGGTGAAGCTTCATCAATGGAGTTCCAAGGATTTGAGAGAGAAAATCAAGGAGGAGAAGAAGGGAGGTGGAGTATAAAATGGATAAAGGGAGAGGGGGGGCCGGATCAAGGAGGGAGTATGGGGAAGGGTATGGGAAAGTAAGAGAAAGGTATGGTCCCCCCATACCAATAATTTAGGCTTTCAACATTATTTCTTTCCCCCTACACAAACTAAAGCCTAACTACTCACATTTTATTTATTGTCAATTATTATACTTTTTCCATAGACTTTATTAAATTTTCTCAATTATCTCATCCTAATATAAGTAACCTAAGATATAAAATGAACACACAATAATAACGATAATATTAAAAGCACACAATATGATGTTAAATTAGTGCCTAGGGTTAGGGTCGTTACACGAACCTTTCTGAGGATCCCTTGATTGCCACTTTAACTAGTGATAAATCAATAATTAAAAAAAAAATTAATAATGATTCATTAGATAAAGAAGCAGACACATTAAATAAACAAAAAAAAGAGAACAAAAATCTTTAAGCAGGTTGTTCGGGAAGAGGAAAATCGAGCCCAAGCTGCCGAAAGGATTTTGACAAGCGTGAATCTGGGAACTGCGGAAGAGCCTAAAGAGACGCAGATTGGTAGTTTCTTCAAAGGAACTGAAAAGGATGCCCTACAGCAATCCTACAAAATCCTCAAGGAAAGTAGCCCTCTTCATCAAAGAAAACATCATATGCAGATACGGGTTGCCAGCCGAAATCATCTCAGATAATGGATCCCACTTCGAAGGGGAATGCGACAGTCTGGCGGAATTCAGAATAACCCGTCACAAGTCATCTCCCTACAGGCCCCAAACCAACGGAGCCGTCGAGGCAGCAAACAAGACTCTGGAAAACATCATCCGGAAAATGGCTGTCCGAGGCAGGGATTGGCCCGAGAAGCTACACCTGGCACTCTGGGGCTACAGGACATCAGTCAGAACAGCAACAGGGGAGACACCATTTGCCCTCGCCTACGGGATGGAAGCAGTGCTCCCGATCGAGCTAGAAATCCCCTCACTCCGTGTGCTGTTGGAGAGTCAGATCAATGAGGTCGAATGGCTCCAAAGTCGCCATGATGAATTGGCTCTACTAGATGAGCGCCGATTGAAAGCAATGGAACACATCCGAGCCTACCAAGGGAGAATGGCCAGGGCCTTCGACAAGAAAGTAAAACATCGGGAGATTAGGGAAGGTGATCTCGTTTTGAAAGAGAAGCCCCCAGTCCGCATCAACCCACTCGGCAAATGGGAGCCTGTCTGGGTCGGGCCATACATCGTCCAAAAGATCTTCTCCGGAGGAGCCATGCAACTTGCAGACCTCGACGGAAACCCCTTTGTACACCCAAAGAATGGTGACAAGCCAGCAGATACTACGCGTAAAACACTGAGTCAAAAAAAACAAAAAAAATATCAAAAAAAAAGTGCCAAAAGAGTAATACCCAACTAGGTTGAAAACCCGAAAAGGGCGGCCTAGGTAAAAAACAGGGATGCACCAAAAAAAAAAAAAAAAAAAAACACAAAAAAACAAAAAAAAACAAAAAAAGAACAAAAAAAACAAAAAAAAAGCGGGTCGAACTACGAAGACCTGAGCCCTTTTGTCCGAAGGGAACGTAGGCAGCCGGAAACGGTTCGGTCTAAAACACAAATAAAAGTCATACTCTGACATCAATACGCTGATCAGACCATGAAAGTGTCTCGAAAAACTCTAAAGCAATTCACATATTCATTACAGTTAAAAGCTTTTTGATGAGTCTAAGCCCGGTTCATTCCTACAACTGGCAACCTGCTAAAAGAAACTAAGATACATAAACTAATGTGTCTGCTACAACAAGAAAGGGATACTCGGAAACCTCAAGGTCACTCCAAGCCACTCGTACTGGCCTCTCCCCTCTTCTTCCCCCTTCGAGTCTTCTTCTTCCGAACAGGAAAAATTTCGGTCTTCCTCCTACCAAGCTCTGGTATAGGAACAGGATCTATCAAACCAGCCTCTGTCAGGGCCTTAGTGGCCCTAGCCTCATCCCTCATCTCCTGTAGCCTAGCTGGTAGCATAGGAGTCCTCCTCTCCTGCCTCTTGACATAAGCCTCATAGTCGGTCACAGTATCTCCGCTCCGTCCGCGGTTGGCCCTCGCCTCGGCCCTCCTCCTTTCTGAAACTGTCAGGTCCTCCACACCCACAATGGCCTCACGCTGTCTCAAAATAGCCATCTGAGTCTCCCCCAAATGCCTCTCGTACCAATCCAGGTACCAAGTGGTCAGGAACACAGGTCTCGGACGCCTGAGGATAACCCGAGGAGGAAAGACGTCATACCTCCATACTCGGGAAAGAAAGGAAAACACCGAAGGATCATCCATAGAAGCAGAAGCCACCACCTTGGTGGCTATATCATCAAAGTCCTCTAAAGGAACCTGCTCCAAGTCGAACTGTCTCAAAACCAAAGCCGGAATGTAGAAGCTGGACTGAGAAAGCCCCGGAAGCATAACCACGGGAGATCCGTCCTGAAGTACTCTGCGAGTCTCCACCCTCCAACAAGGCACTGACCATCTGATATCTTCTGTCCGGCGACCAGCCATCCAACGCTCCCATGAGCCCTGATCATCAAAATCTACAGCAACCCCTCTCCTGGCAAATGTCCAAGGCTTGATCGTGTCAGAAGTCTCCCGAAGAACCCCCAGGCGTTCCATCAGCCACAAAGTCAATAGGAACGGGCTGCCCCCGTGCATATACCGTCTCCCGGTAGCCAGCCTATCGAGAGCGTGAAAAGTCTCCCCCAGGATCAAAGGTACAACATCTCTGCCCAAGCGACAATGAACAACGATATCCAGCAGGGACCGATGACAGATCCCAAAAGAATAAACCATGAACAAGGTACCAAACATGCAAAGTGCAAAGGCATCCCAATAGGCATCATCAATCAAGCCTAAGCTCCTAAATCTATCAGGAAGACCGGAAATATCAAAGTGATCGGGACTACGGATCATACCTTGTGCTTCCTCCGGGGAAAGATGAAGGAGGTTGCACAACTTATCAACGAAAGAGGCCCCTCCGGGCAAAGGAACCGCAATCTCTTTCACCTCCGGGCCACCAAGCAAAGCCCGAAATTCTTCGACGGTCGGAACCACTTCATTGTAGGAAAGGCAAAAGACGTGCCTTCTAATATCCCAAAATGAGGAAGAAGCTCTCAAGAGGTCGTAGCCCGGAACCAATTCTTTGAGGGACCATAAGCACTTCACCTTGTACCTTTCTTCGAAAAATGACCTCCTCTCTTGCATAATCTCCCGAGACCACTCTTTAAACTTTTCAAAGAATGACATTTGGATTTCTTTGGATAATTTTAGAGAAAATTTGGACATTTCCATGGTTTTTTTGCTTCTCTCCCGAAAATTCCAGTTTGAACTGAAGAAGATGAAGTTTCAGGTGACATTTATGGACCAAACCAGATCCAACCACCGAAATAAATGAACCCTGCCAGATTTCAAGCCCATCCGCGCGGACAGAACTGTCACCCAGAAAAAAATCTGCAGCAATTCAAACTGCTGCACCACGGAGGAAATATTTTCATCCCAACTTCTCAAAACCTGAGCAAAACCTGCCCAAATAGTTCATATACCCAATACTCACACCCTTACCAAAAAAAAAAAAAACCAAGGCTCATGCAACATTGCATTCATACTGCATTGCATTCATAAAAAAAATAATAATCCTAAATTATTACATTCCAAAAAAAAAGAGTGTACATAAAAAAAAACTGTATCTGTCAAAAAAAAATAGGTACAATCTCAGAAATCAGTCTCAGAAGATCAGTCAGTCAGAGTCCTCGGTGGCTGGGGCTTTTCCCCGATCCCTCTTGCGGCTCGGGCCCGCCTCCTCAGTAGCCCTGAAAATCTCGGGCTCAGAATCGTCCTCGTCTCCAGAGAGAGGCTCGTCAGGACCAACCGGCACGCTCTGATACGGCAAGCCAAGATCTGCAAAGAAGTCGTACCCAAACGAAAATGCGTCGGCTTCCTGGACATGCGAGGAAGACCCACCGTGGTGCCAGACATGTCCCTGTCCATAAGGATCTCCGAGAATGACGTGATCCGAAGGTAGTACCACGCGGGGATCAATGAGAGGAGAAAGAGGAGTCTCAGGAGAAGGCTCGGAAGGAATAGGGGAAGTCTCCCTCTCGACAGGCGCCGGCGGTGCTCGTCTCCTCCTGCCCTGAGCAGACCCACAAATGACCATATTCTTGATAAACCTCTTTGCCCGATCACCCGATTCGTCAGCTTCTCCACTACTTTGGCCGGGAACTGCACGGAAACAAAAGCGTCAGAAATAATGACAGGAAAGAAAGGAAAAGACAGAAGCAAAAAAAAAAGAGAAGGAGAAGCCATACCTTCATATCCGGACGAGGCCGAAAAGCTCGTGGAACCCGGTCGGGGACGGGGATCTGTACTCTCAACCTAACCCCGTCCTGGACATACGAAAAATCTGATCGAGGGTAGCGCGCGACCCCCAACCCCTCTCTCTCAAGAACCTGAGGCGGCTTCAACCTCCACAAGAGAAAATGCGAGTATGACTCGGCTGCCACGAATGTCGAGAAGTGCTGGCCGGCTCGATAAGCATCCCAAGTCTCCGAGTTCTCACTCGGATACATCATGTCAGGAGGAGGCTCCACCGGAGCCATCAGAGGCGAATTTGCGCCATGCTGGCGCGTCACTCTCTCTCCTAGATAATACATATCGCAGGTCAAGCCTCTCAAGATCCTCCGCTGCACAGTCCATATCTCAGCGCCCTTCAGCTGCTCCACACCAAAACGGTCCCAGGGGTAGAAAATCATCCCCTCATCTGTCTCAGCTCTCACCAAAGGCAGACAATCCGGATACTTGAGGGTCGTGCGCCCCCTAGAACCCTTCTTCTCCCTGCAAACTTGGACCAGAACGCATGGCCGGATATGCCCCGACGTACTCTGCCGGCTGCCGCCACATCGTGACGTGAAAGAACTCTAGAGCCCATACCTGCGAAAGGTAAAAATCCAATCAATTACGTACGAAAAAGAATACGTGCTTAAAGAAAAGAGGGAAAGCAAAAAGAAAGCTTATACCTCCAGAGGAAACTCGAAGCAGTAGAAGGAACTCACAGCCTTCCGGCTGTATCTATCCAGAGCAAAGTAAAGCTCTGCCAGCCCGGCCTCCCCCCAGGAAATATCTCCGGCTCTCTCCACGTCCTCCAGGGACCTCAGCAAGGCAAAAATAGCCGTCCCCTCGACATGTCCAAACAGTGTGCTCGAAAAGGCAAACCATAAAAAGGCCCTAGCAATCTGCTCAGCGCCTATCCTCTCATCCCCGTCCTCATAGCTCCGAATACACTCCACAATCTTTCCCTCAACCACAGCATACTCCATCCCCATCCCCTTTTTGGGAATAGGGGAGAATCCCAGAAGGGCCTGCAGGTCCAAGTCGCTGTAACCATCCCGCCACTCAATGCTGCGTCCATTAAAGGACAGACCCGTAATCGCAGCGTAGTCGGAAGGCATAACCGTAGCCTCGCCCCAGAAGAAATGAAAAGTGTGGGTCGCGTCCCACCAATGTTGGGCCAAAGCGAAGAACAGACCCTTACTCTTAGGGAACTTAACCAATCCCCTCAAGCTCTCAATAAACTCATACAATCCTGTCTCGATGACGATCTGTCTCGGACTCATCATCGCCCCCCTACCCAAAATCGGAAGCCGGTCCCACAAGTAGATCACAGACTCCACTGAACCCCGAGTCTTCATCTTGCTCAGCTGCTTCGACACAAAGCCATCTCCGCCCTGCGATTTCAAAAAAAAAAAAATAGAAAGCTGTTAAAAAAAAAAAAAGAGAGCCTGCATTTGCATTTGCACAAAAAAAAGGGGCATACACATGCAACACAAAGTTCTGAAAAAAAATCGGCAGCATAACAACATGCAATGAACCTAGCCCCATTTTTCTCGCACAAAAGAAGGCAGTTTTCAGCAAATCCCAATCAACATTCATTCATACATGAAGAAAAAATTCATACAAGGAGTCAACGGGAGCAAAAACTCCGTCCCATTCTCATAAAATAACATGCATACATTCATTCGATGGAAGTGAAAACTCCATCCCATTTTCATAAAATAACATGCATACATATCATTCATGGAATCATCATCTCATTGCAAAAAAAAAAATCCTACAAAAAAAAAAGAAAGAGCATGCACACATTCATGTCAACATTGCAACAAAAAAAGAAGTCCGTCCCAAATTCGGGAAATTTTTCATCATAGTCTCATATTTCAAAAAAAAAATTTGGCAAAAATGCCCATTCTTTTTTCAAACAAAATGCATATTTGGGTTACCCATAAACTCATTACAACATGCATATCATCAAAATCAAGATTCAAAGTCAAAAACACAAATTTTTCAAATTTAATTACAATTTTCGGACAAAAAAAAAATTAGCAAAAATGCCCATTCTTTTTTCAAACAAAATGCACACAAACTCATTACAACATGCAAAGCATCAAGATCAAATTTCAAGCCCAAGAACATTGATTTTCGGAATTTCAAAAAAAAATTCAAAAAATCACAAAAATCAATTTCAAACAAAAATCGACAAAGGGATCGAAGGGATTCGAAGTATACCGTTCGGAGACTCGGATCAGAAGCCCAATGTTGCCAAGCATCGGGGTAATGCTCCTCCGCAATCGATTGCGAAAATGTATAATGTCTCCTCATTCGAACGAGTTCTAATCGCCTCTCGGCAACCGGACCGCGTCCTTGACCATGGATAGCAGCTTCCCCGTGTTCCATTGCTTGAAAAATCGAAGAAAATGAAAGAATTTTGAAGGTTTTGGGCCAAAAATGGCGGAAATCCAACTTTCTCTCTCTTCTCTCTCGTAAAACTGGAAAATAGTGAGGAGGAAGAAGAAGGGGCGGCGACCTTTTTAAATCCAGCCTGGGACTCAAACCCATCCGCGCGGACCAAATTGAAGGGTCAAAATGACCATTTTGCCCTTTAAATTTCCAGGACTCTGCAGTTTAGTCCTCAACTTAACAGAGTTAACCAAAGTCAAAGGAACCTCCCCGGCAGTCAAACGTAAGTCCGATTTCTCCGAGAAAGCTAACGGAATCCCGTTTCTTTCATCAAAATCATCAACGGCAGTCAAACGTAAGTCCGATTTCTCCGAGAAAGCTAACGGAATCCCGTTTCTTTCATCAAAATCATCAACGGCAGTCAAAC
Source organism: Adenophora triphylla var. japonica (assembly GCA_022495995.1). Classification (NCBI taxonomy): domain Eukaryota; kingdom Viridiplantae; phylum Streptophyta; class Magnoliopsida; order Asterales; family Campanulaceae; genus Adenophora; species Adenophora triphylla. The sequence continues at coordinate 79,770 of JAFEMH010002688.1, forward strand.
GTAAGTCCGATTTCTCCGAGAAAGATAACGGAATCCCATTTCTTTCATCAAAATCATCAACGGCAGTCAAACGTAAGTCCGATTTCTCCGAGAAAGATAACGGAATCCCGTTTCTTTCATCAAAATCATCAACGGCAGTCAAACGTAAGTCCGATTTCTCCGAGAAAGATAACGGAATCTCATTTCTTTCATCAAAATCATCAACGGCAGTCAAACGTAAGTCCGATTTCTCCGAGAAAGCTAACGGAATCCCGTTTCTTTCATCAAAATCATCAACGGCAGTCAAACGTAAGTCCGATTTCTTCGAGAAAGCTAACGGAATCCCGTTTCTTTCATCAAAATCATCAACGGCAGTCAAACGTAAGTCCGATTTCTCCGAGAAAGCTAACGGAATCCCGTTTCTTTCATCATAATCATCAAACTGCCAAACGTAAGACCGATTTCTCCGAGAAAGCTAACGGAATCCCGTTTCTTTCATCAAAATCATCAACGGCAGTCAAACGTAAGTCCGATTTCTTCGAGAAAGCTAACGGAATCCCGTTTCTTTCATCAAAATCATCAACGGTAGTCAAACGTAAGTCCGATTTCTCCGAGAAAGCTAACGGAATCCCGTTTCTTTCATCAAAATCATCAACGGCAGTCAAACGTAAGTCCGATTTCTCCGAGAAAGCTAACGGAATCCCGTTTCTTTCATCAAAATCATCAACGGCAGTAAAACGTAAGACTGATTTCCCCGACGAATACGTCTGAATTTCCCCAGCAAAGTTAACGAAATCCCGCTTTCCCCAACAAAAGCCAAAGGAACCCCTCGATTCCATCTCCAGCAGCATTTCGAACTACGTAAGGGCTTGATTCCCACTAGGGATACGTAGGTAGCCTACCATAGGTCCAGCCACTCGACCAGCACGGTCACCCTCTCCTTTGGCAGCAGACGAAGAACACCAAAGGATCACCCATCCCAAACCATTAAGGGAAAACGTTTCAAACCAAGGTCCGAGGCACCTAAAAAGCCATCATCATCAAGGTCCGAGGCACCTAAAAAGCCATCATCATCAAGGTCCGAGGCACCTGAAACGCCATCATCATCAAGGTTCGAGGCACCTAAAACGCCATCATCAAGGTCCGAGGCACCTAAAACGCCATCTTCAAGGTCTGAGGAACCTAAAACGCCATTATTACCAGGTTGACACCTCAAAATAGTCACTCCAGGGTCACAGACCGGAACTACGACTGGCTTGATTCCTCTTAAGGATACGTAGGTAGCCTATCATTAGGTTCAGCCATCAGACCGAAAATGGTCATCTCTTATCCCCAGCAGAGCGGATATACAATTTCAGACCGAAAATGGTCATTCCTATCCCCAGCAGAGCGGATATACAACTTCAGCCATCAGACCAAAATGATCATCTCTTATTCCCAAGAAGTTCCTCTCAAGAATCGATCGCGTAACTCGCTCACCAGGTTGACGCCTCAAAATAGTCATTCCAGGGTCAAAGACCCGAACTACGGCCGGCTTGATTCCCATTCGGGATACGTAGGTAGCCTATCGCTAGGTTCAGCCACTCGATCACTTGATCATCCTGTCAAATATGGAGCCTTACTCTTATCGACGACCCCGCTTCCTTCGAAAGCGCCATCGCCGAGGGGCTACTGTAAGTGCTCCAATTTGAGTTGTTAGAATTTTCGTTAGAAAATTAACGAAAATTTTAACATTTCTAACATTTTTAACAATTCCTAACATTTCTAACCAACCAAGGGTAGATTAGGGATTACTATTTTAAGATAAACCAAGAAAAGAATCCTAAAAAGCAAAAGAATGGTCAAAAACCCGAAATGGAAGTGGCTGGGACATTTTCTGGTTACTTATTTTGAATTTTATTCTTCCTGTCCAAAGCCTGGAGCAGCATTTAATGAACAGTGCACACCTTCAAGACCATCCACGCGGACAAGAATGTAATTTCAGAGTGCCTATAAATTGAGCCCTTCAGTCACAGAAATGGGAGAAGAAACAACACATTTCACAACTGCACCTTGGCGAAAATAGGGAGAAAATAGTGAGAATTCACTAGAATTGTCACTCTTTTCTTGATTATTTTCCCAAATCACCTCACTCACTCTCAAATTCAAACCCTAAACACATTCAAGCCTTGAATCCATTCAACACAAACTCAAAAGAAGATAGGTATAACCTCCCTCTTCTTACCCTAAATCTCTCATCCATGCATGTATTTTCAAACTCCAAAATGTAGTTTGTTCATCTTCTTGCCCTAGATCCAAGAAGATCACCATGGAAGTTCATCTCCATGGTTGATCTTCTACAAGGATCAACATTATTTTCAAAGTGTTCTTACTTACTTGCAAAGAAAACACATTTTCAAAACCCTAAAAATCATTTTCATACATCAAATCTCTTTTTCAAAGGATAAAATTCCCCTTCCCAAGTAAATGAAGTGCTTAGTCCTAATGTACCCTAAGGATGGCTTGATATAGTTGATTCACCACTAAAATGTCAAGTGATCACTAATCAAAGCCTAAGGAAATGGGGACAAGCATGGATGCCAAACCCCCTTTAAAATCATGTTTTTTCTTCAAGAAGAAGTTGCTGTCCAGTAGCAATTTTCTAAGACCTCAGTCCATGGTCTAATTTTTTGGACACAGAAGAACTTGGAATTTGGTGTTGACTACAAAACACTTTTTGTAGACAACATCCATATATTTGCATACATATTTTTACTTTATTTTTTGCGTGAGTAAAACTCCCTTTTTCAAATTTTCCTTTAATGGTCAGTTCATCAGTCTCTGGAAATCCAGATTTCACATCTGAGATTTCCAGAAAGTTTTGGTCCCTCAAATCATCTCCAAAATGAAAAGTTCTTTCACAGAAACCTTATTTAAGGTGTTTTGAACATTTTTCATTCTCGGACTTTTCCCAGATTCTGGAGTTTTCAAGCCCTAAAGTCCATTTCAAAATCAAGTGTCCACTGCCTTTTTCATTCTGGCAGAAATGGTTTTCAACTTCCAAAAATCTTTTGAGTACCAAATCTCAACCCAAAAATCATACCAAAAATCATGGGACTTGTTTAAAGTCTAATAAAGAGTCCCCAATTTTTACTTTTCTGAGTTTCAACTTATTTTGGCCAAAGTAACACACACACACACACACACACACACAAATGATTTTAAATGTTTGGAAGACTCGTTTTACGAGGCATTCCGGGTGCACACTAACGTCCTTTCCGGCGTGTAACGTGACCTCCGAACCCAAATCTCTAATCTCGGGCATTTTTCAAAGTTTTGGCCCTTAAAACAAAAATGGCGTGGCGACTCCGGTTTTTTCGATTGGTTTTCAAAGAAACGAAAAATTCAAAGTCATTTCGAAAAATTAGGCACATCATCACAACCGCGTCACTGTACCGCATTTTTATCCTGGTCCGGCTAGTCCTCTTCACCCGGGCGTCCTTCGTCCGCCAAAGCATCGACGGGTATGCAAAAGCCTCCCCCCGGACATGGTCCCACAAGGCGCAACCAAAAATCTCCAAGGCCCAAACCTGCGTCCAACAAAGGAAACCCATCAAAAAACCAAAAGTGCATACACAATATGTACGAAGGATAAAAGAAAAGGAAGAGAGTGTACCTCTAGTGGGAACTCGAAGCAGGTCAGGGAGGTGGACGCCTTCCTACTATATCTATCCAGAGAGAAGTATAACTCCGCCAAGCCCGCCTCTCCCCAGGCGTACTCATCTATTCTGTCTATGTCCGCCAAAGACCCCAGCAAAGCGAACATAGCCGTACCCTCATCATGCCCGAACAAAGTGCTGGAAAGGGCGAACCATAAGAAGCATCGAGCGATCTGCTCAGCGGTGATGGTCTGGTCCCCTCTCTCGTACCGAGCTATGCTCTCGGCCAACTTAACCTCGATCACGGCATACTCCATGCCCATCCCCTTCCGCGGCACGTTGACAATCCCCAGCAGATTCATCAACTCCGGGTCCGTATACCCGTCGTGCCACTCCAAGCTGAGCCCCTTAAAGGACAGGCCAGTAATAGCGGCATAATCAGTAGGGGTCACGGTTTCCTCCCCCCAGAAGAAGTGAAAAGTGTGGGTAACATCCCACCAATACTCCGCCAGCGCCAAAAGGAGCCCCTTGCTCTTATGCAAACCTACCACCCCCCTCAGGCCCTCAACAAAGCCATAAAGCTTAGAAGCCACCACAAGCTGACCAGGACTCCGATAGCCCACCCTGCCAGCCGTGGGCAAAGCATCCTAAAGCCTGACAACCGCCTCCATGGACCCCCACGTCTTCAGCTTATCCAACTTGCGTTGGATGATATCACATCTCTCCTAAAAATAGACACAACACAAATATGTCATCAAAATTTCCAAGGTGATATGAACAACAAAAGAACAGGAAAGAAAGAAAACAAACTCCGTCCCATTTTCGGATACATTTTCCTACACACATTCTTTTCTCACACACAATTTTCATTCAAAATCTCTTATACAAGAGTCTGTTTCAAATTCGGCAAATTTGTGTTCATTTTACAAATGCAATTTTTATTCAAAATCTCTTTTACAAGAGTCCGTTCCAAATTCGGCAAGTTTGTGTTCATTTTACAAAGGCAATTTTCATTCAAAATCTCTTATACAAGAGTCCGTTCCAAATTGGACAAATTTGTGTTCAGTTTACAAAATGCAATTTTCATTCAAAATCTCTTATTCAAGAGTCCGTTCCAAATTCGACAAATTTGTGTTCATTTACAAAATGCAATTTTCATTCAAAATTTCTTATTCAACAGTCCGTTTCAAATTCGGCAAATTTGTGTTCATTTTACAAATGCAATTTTCATTCAAAATCTCTTATACAAGAGTCCGTTCCAAATTCAGCAAATTTATGTTCATTTTACAAAGGCAATTTTCATTCAAAATCTCTTATACAAGAGTCCGTTTCAAATTCGGCAAATTTGTGTTCATTTTACAAAATTCAATTTTCATTCAAAATCTCTTATTCAAGAGTCCGTTTCAAATTCGGCAAATTTGTGTTCATTTTAAAAATGCAATTTTCATTCAAAATCTCTTATTCAAAGAGTCCGTTCCAAATTCGGCAAATTTGTGTTCATTTTACAAAAGGCAATTTTCATTCAAAATCTCTTATACAAGAGTCCGTCCCAAATTCGGCAAATTTGCACCCACTTTGTGTTTTACATTATGCAAACTACCAATGTTTTTCATAAACAAATTGCATATTCTTTCTACCCACAACTTCAATTAAACACATGCATCATCAATTTCAATTTTTCATGGCAAAATAAACAAAAGACCCAATTTTGACAATTCAAGCCCTAAGTCTAACATATGCCAATTTTAACAAAAATCAACAAAAAAAAAAACCAAAATTGAGTATCATACCATGCGGAGATCCTCGTCGGTGGCCCAATGTTGCCACATATCCGGATAGAACTCCTCATTCATCGATTGCGAGAACATGTAATGGCGGTGCATTCTCACCAACTCAAGCCTCCTCCCCGCCGCCTCTCGACTAACCCGACCTCGACGGACTCCACGAGCTCATCCCCTTTGTTCCATAGCCTTGATTTTGAAGGATTTTGCGAAGAAATCGGACAACAATGGAGGTTTCTATCCCTTCTCCCTCATTTTCTCTCGTCTCCCTCTGTTGACTGCTTAGGAAATTGAGGAAGAAGAACACGACTGTCCAGCTTTTTGAACCAGGCGCCCTGCGGGTCTGATCCGCGCGGAAAAGATTGCAGGGCAAAATCCCTGTTTTGCCCTTTTAATTTCTGGTCTTCTGCATTCAGACCCGTCCTTTAACGAAAACCTAACGGAAGTCCATTCCCTTCCTCGTTTTCAACCCCGGCCGTCATCGTAAGCCCGTCCTTTAACGAAAACCTAACGGAAGTCCATTTCCTTCCTAGTTTTCAACCCCGACCATCATCGTAAGCCCATCCTTTAACGAAAACCTAACAGAAGTCCATTCTCTTCCTCGTTTTCAACCCCGGTCGTCATCGTAAGCCCGTCCTTTAACGAAAACCTAACGAAAGTCCATTTCCTTCCTAGTTTTCAACCCCGGCCGTCATCGTAAACCTGTTCTTTTAACGAAAACCTAACGGAAGTCCATTTCCTTCCTCGTTTTCAACCCCGGCCGTCATCGTAAGCCCGTTCTTTTAACGAAAACCTAACGGAAGCCCATTCCCTTCCTCGTTTTCAACCCCGACCATCATTGTAAGCCCGTACCAAGAACGCATATCCCAGTGGATAAACCCCAACGATTATCGTAAACCCGAATCTTCCCCAGCAAGAACGCCTTCAAAAGATCCCCCTCAGGTTCAAAGCCCATTTTAGGTTCATACTCCTGAACCGAACCTCGACTTAAGTTCATACCCCTGAACTAAGTCCCAATCTAGGTTCATACTCCTGAACCGAACCTCGAATTAAGTTCATACCCCTGAACTAAGTCCCAATCCAGGTTCATACTCCTGAATCGAACCTCGACTTAAGTTCATACCCCTGAACTAAGTCCCAATCCAGGTTCATACTCCTGAACCGAACCTCGACTTAAGTTCATACCCCTGAACTAAGTCCCAATCCAGGTTCATACTCCTGAACCGAACCTCGACATAAGTTCATACCCCTGAACTAAGTCCCAATCCAGGTTCATACTCCTGAACCGAACCTCGACTTAAGTTCATACCCCTGAACTAAGGCCCAATCTAGGTTCATACTCCTGAACCGAACCTCGACTTAAGTTCATACCCCTGAACTAAGTCCCAATCCAGGTTCATGTTCCTGAACCGAACCTCGACTTAAGTTCATACTCCTGAACTAAGTCTCAATCTAGATATAGACGCTTCTACTAGGTCGAGTCTATCTTCGGCAATGCCTCTGCTAAGTCGAGTCAGTCTTCGACAACGCCTCCGCTAAGCCAAGTCTGTCTTAGGCAATGCTCCCGCTAAGTCGAGTCAGTCTTCAGCAACGCCTCTGCTAAGTCGAGACTATCTTCGGCAACGCTTCTGCTAGGTCGAGTTTATCTTCGGCAACGCCTCTGCTAAGTCGAGTCAGTCTTCGACAACGCCTCCGCTAAGCCAAGTCTGTCTTTGGCAACGCTCCCGCTAAGTCGTGTCAGTCTTCGGCAACGCCTCAGCTAAGCCAAGTCTATCTTCGACAATGCCTCCGCTAAGTCAAGTCTGTCTTCGGCAACGCTCCCGCTAATTCGAGTCAGTCTTCGGTAACGCCTCTGCAAAGTCGAGATTATCTTCGGCAACGCTTTTGCTAGGTCGAGTCTGTCTTCGGCAACGCCTCTGCTAAGTCGAGTCAGTCTTCGACAATGCCTTCGCTAAGCCAAGTCTGTCTTCGACAACACTCCCGTTAAGTCGATTCAGTTTTCGGCAACGCCTCTGCTAAGCCAAGTCTATCTTCGACAACGCCTTCGCTAAGCCAAGTCTGTCTTCGGCAACGCACCCGCTAAGTCGAGTCAGTCTTCGGCAATACCTCTGCTAGGTCGAGTCTGTCTTCGGTAACGCCTCTGCTAAAGTCGAGTCAGTCATCTATAATGCCTCCGCTAAGCCAAGTCTGTCTTCCACAACGCTTCTACTAGGTCGAGTCTGTCTTCGGCAACGCCTCTGCTAAAGTCGAGTCAGTCTTCGACAACGCCTCCGCTAAGCAAAGTATGTCTTCGGTAACGCTCCCGCTAAGTTGAGTCAGTCTTCGGCAGCGCCTCCGCTAAGTCGAGACTATTTTCGGCAATGCCTCCGCTAAGTCGAGTCTTCCTTCGGCAACGCCTTCGTTAGTCGAGTCTACCTTCAACAACGAAAATGCAGTGGTGTAAGTGCTCCAATTTGAGCTTGTTAGTATTTTCGTTAGAAAATTAACGAAAGTTATAACATTTCTAACAATTCCTAACATTCCTAACATTTCTAACCAAGTAAGGGTAGATTAGGGATTGCCAAAAAAGGATAAACCAAAGAAAGAATCTCAAAAAGCAAAAGAAATTAGAAAAATCCGAATTGGGCAAGTTGAAAAACATAAACTGCTGGATTTTTGAATTTTATTCTTCCTGTCTAAAGCCTGGAGCTGCATTTAATGAACAGTGCACGTTTACAATCCCATCCGCGCGGACATGTTTGTCAATTTCAGAGGGCTATAAATTGAACCCTTCTTTCTCAGTTTACACAACACAAATCACTCACAGCAACAGCACACAGGCGAAAAATAGAGAGAAAACAGTGGGAATTCACTTGAATTGCCACCATTTTCTCTCCAATCTTTCCCAAATCTCACTCACTCACAAACACTTCAAAACACTCTCATACATACTCTCATACATACACCAATCCAAGCTCAAATCACCCCTTAGGAGGAGGATTAGAGAGAAAACATAGAGGACTTCATTGTTATCTACTTGTTTTCTCTTTAACCAACTCAAATCATCAACCCTAAACACTTTCAAGCCCTAAACACATTCAAGCATTTAAACACAAAACACAAGAAAGATAGGTATAACCTCCCTCTCCTTACCCTAAAATTCATCCATGCATGCATTTTCAAACTCCAAAATGTAGTTTGTTCATCTTCTTTTCTTAGATCCAAGAAGATCACCATGGAAGTTCATCTCCATGGATGATCTTCTACAAGGATCAACATTATTTTCAAAGTGTTCTTACTTTCTTGCAAAGAAAACACATTTTCAAAACCCTAAAAATCATTTTCATACATCAAATCTCATTTTCAAAGGATAAAATTCCCCTTCCCAAGCAAATGAAGTGCTTAGTCCTAATGTACCCCAAGGATGGTTTGATATAGTTGATTCACCACTAAAATGTCAAGTGATCACTAATCAAAACCTAGGGAAATGGGGACAAGCATGGATGCCAAACCCCCTTTAAAATCATGTTTTTCTTTCTTGAGAAGTTGCTGTCCAGTAGCAATTTTCTAAGACCCCAGTCCATGGTCTAAATTTTTTGACACGGATAAACTTGGAATTTGGTGTTAACTACAAAACACTTTTTGTAGCCAACATCCAGAGATTTACAAAAATATTTTTACTTTATTTTTTACGTGAGTAAAACTCCATTTTTCAAATTTTCCTTTAAAGGTCAGTTCATCAGTCTCTGGAAGTCCATATTTCACATCTGAGATTTCCAGAAGGTTTTGGGTCCTCAAATCATCTCCAAAATGAAAAGTTCTTTTACAGAAACCTTATTTAAGGTGTTTTGAACATTTTTCATTCTCGGACTTTTCCCAGATTCTGGAGTTTTCAAGCCCTAAAGTCCATTTCAAAATTAAGTGTCCACTGCCTTTTTCATTCTGGCAGAAATGGTTTCCAACTTCCAAAATTCTTTTGAGTACCAAAATTCAACCCAAAAATCACACCAAAAATCATGGGATCTGTCCAAAGTCTAATAAAGAATTCCCAATTTTTACTTTCCTCAGTTTCAACTTATTTTGGCCAAAGTAACATACACACACACACACACACAAACAAATGATTTTGAATGTTTGGAAGACTAGTTTTACGAGGCATTCCGGGTGCACACTAACGTCCTTCCTGGCGTGTAACGTGACCTCCGAACCCAAATCTCTTATTTCGGGCATTTTTCAAAGTTTTGGCCCTTAAAACAAAAATGGTGTGGCGACTCCGTTTGATTTTAAAAAAAAATCGGGTACATCACAAGTGGGAGGTCCATTCGTTTGACCGTTCCTTTCCCCCTACAAAACCTGAACTACGACCGTAGGAATCCTTTCGTTAAGGGTCCAGTCATTCGACTGCCTCGGTCACCTCCTCGCCCATCTCGGCAAGATTTGCCAGATTGGGATCCTCACTTTGTCGACGAACCCACTTCCCCTGGAAGTACTGTCGTCGAGGGGCTACTGTAAGTACCCCAATCTGGGTCGTTAATGTTCCGTCAGCCCAAATTAATGATTTATAATCATTTAGGGGCATTTTCTGTTGGGTTTTATGGGTCCATGCGCAGCGGAATAAGCATCTAAATAACACAAAACCCAAGCCCTAAGATTCGTTCTATGCGATTAAATTGAATTCCTATGAGATAGAATTTACCAACCTTAATTGCTTTCCGGTCTTGAGCTATCGAACAATTTATTGGTGTGATTTTGAATCACAATCTTCGATCTTCAAAAAACCTCTCAATCTTCGGATTGGAACTCTAGGCCTTGATCGTCAAACGAGCGAAGACCCTCTATTGTTGTATCCACACATAAGAATGAACCAAGAACGGTTCTTGAGGATTGCTAGATCCTTAAACCCTTGGAAGAATATTGAAAGAACTTTTGTTATGATTTTCTTGAGAAAATTCGGCTTGCTGCTAGGGTTTACAGACTGCATATTTATACTACCTTAGTATTGATATTAGTTTCCTAATCGAATTAGGAAACTGCTCTGTATACGCCTCAGGCCTTAATGTGTCGCACGACCACAAGCAACCCATGGGCATGTTGTGTCGCACGACCCAGAACCCCATATGGCAAGATTAGTCGCACGACCAAGCGAATCCATATGCAGGAATCTCAATCATTCTTCCTTTGATTTAACCAATTCATTCTAGTTGTGTGTGACCCAATAGGATTATATTATGTTGGCAATGAGCTCGATCATATCGATTCTCATAAGACATAAGCGAACTCTAGCAAGCCATTATGTCTACCCAAATAATATAACGTAAGAGTTCACGTTTCCAATGGTACACTTCCGTTTCTCCCTTTGTCTCATGATGTTATATTGAACACAAGTCATGGTCCACGTCAACTTGTATTTGTTCAATGCTTTCTCGATCTTGAATATAATGATAATCCAATCGTATTGGGGTGTGGCCACACACTTCCCATCATTATCACTCATCGAGGGGCCCAAGCAAAACATCTCTCTTTCGAGGGACAAATTCCATCTTGACTTATCATCCTTCCCATCATGAATCCGATCATGCCAAAGATAGCCTTTATAAATATCGTGTTAAGATATCGTTTGACTAAAATCAAACATGACTTTCATCATATGTAAGGTCATGATAATCTCAGGTCTAGGGACTAAATAAAGTGACCATATGAGATTTAATTATGACATTTGACCATGACATAAATCTCATACGGGTCAAGTCCAGTCACTTGTTCTCTAACAAGTACCCATAATTTCAATGTGCATCTCTATGCATATAATCATCATATGATTATCCATTGACAATTATACTAATTATTCTCTTAATAATCAGGGACGGAGATTATTACAATAAATATGCAAACTATATAATAATCAAATAATAAACTCAAATGATAAAGATGATACATAACGGTTCTCAGTTAAACATAACTAAAGCCTAGGGCATTACACCAACATTTTGGACATTATTTTGACAATTTGAATAAGGAAGGACCTCTTAGGAATAAAAAAATGGGCAATTACCTCGCTGGAAACCCATCATTCCAAGAAAATGAATATTGACCATTTAGAAACAGCCAAAACTGCCAAAATTGCTTTCTACAAAAAAAACAGGCACGCTGCTAGGGTCATCCGTGCGGACAAGATTGCACCTACAATCTTGTCCACGCGGATAAGATCAGCATCCTGGTAACCTATAAATACAGCCCTTCTCCCTCAGTTTAACAAGGCTGAAAAACACCCAAAAAACCCAAAAACATATTGTTATAATGCCAAAATTCAACCCCAACTAGTCCTTCACACCTTCAAAATTCAAAATCCAACACCAAATCCAACCTCAAATCCATCTCAAACTATCCTTAAGCCTTGAAATTTCTCAAGCCCTAAACAACAAACCAAGAAACAATTGGTAAACCCTCACCTCCCTTACTCAAATCTTCTTCATCCATGCATATTTTTCATATATAAATGTTGTAGCCTAGTTCTTTCACTTTCTTGCTCATTTCCTTCCCCTCTTGTCCCAAGGATCCAAGAGGATCTCCATGAAATCCATTTCCATGGATGATCCTCTAAAATGATCCACACTCTCTTTTATTTTATGTCATTTCCCACTCCCCTTTTCACATTACTTGGTACTTGCTTGCTTGACCAAGAAGATGGTCATCTTGGAGTTCATCTCCATGGATGACCACTTCAAATGGTCCATATTTCATGTTTCTTTACATTACTAGTCTTTTCTTGCTTTTTTGACCTAAATATGGTCATCTTGTAGTCAATCTTCATAGATGATCATTTCAAATGGTCCACATTATTTATATTCCTTGCAAATCTCCCTCCCTATTCTAAGATGCTCACCTGCTTTTCTTGGATGAACATCATCTAGACTTACAAAATAGGTCACACAAGATGTAGGAGATACACTTGAGAATAAATCTCAAGGATGGTCATCTTATGACCACCTTAGAGATCTTCCTCTAAAGTTGACACATCTTGACCTAACTCTCTTGTCAATTTACTTTCATGTCAAATTCCCCTTTTTCACTAGCAAATGAAATTCTCACAAAGTCCTAATGTATCCCCCGGGATGACTTGATTAAGTGGATTCATCACTTATGACCACTAATCAAAGTCTAGGGAAAGAGAGGACAAGCATGGATGCCAAAATACAAATTCCCCTTTTACTTTCTGTCTTTCAGTCACAATTCCAGTTAAGTCCTATAAATCCAGTTAACTTTCTGGAAATTACAATGACTAAACTGGAAAGTGTAAAATATTGACATTGCAGCCCTATTCACGAGGATAAGATTGCACTGCAGTTAGACGTGTCCATTTTATAAACCGAACCGGCCAACCGGGAGGTTGAAAACCGGCCAAAACCGGCCAAAACCGGTCAAAACCGGTCAACGGCGGTTAACCGGAACCGGCTAACCGAAACCGTAATTGGCCGGTCTTGCTAAGGTTTGAAATTTTGAAAAACCGCCAACCGCTGGTTAACCGCCGGTTTTGGCTTGCTCAATACAGTCATATGAGTTGCTCGCCGAGCATAACCTTCCAAAGTAGTGTTAATTTCCAATAACGGTCATGCTCGGCCGAGTCATATGAGTTGCTCGGCGAGCGTAACGCCGTAACTCATTCCAACGGCTACTTTTTCAAACTAGCCGTTATGTTCACCACCACCACCACCACCACCACCACCACCACCACCACCACCACCACCACTACTACTACCAAGCACCACTACCACCACCACCACCACCACCACTACTACCACTACTACTAGTACTACCACCCTACTAGTCTACATACACCACCACCATCACCACCACCACCACTACCACCACCACTACTACCACCACCACTACTACCACCACCACCACTACTACTACTACCACTAGGTCCACTACTACTACTATCACCCCTACTACTCCCACTACTACTACCACTCCTACCAATACCACTACTACCGTCTACACCACCACCATCACAACCACCACCACTACTACTACCACTACTACTACTACCACCACCACTACTACCGCGACCACTACCACTACCACCTCTACCACTCCTACCAATACCACTACTTCTATTCTACACCACCAGCATCACCACCAACACCACTACTACTACCACTACTACTACTACCACCACCACTACTATCGCTACCTACCACTACCACTACTACCGGTCTACATTACCACCATCACCATTCACCACCACCACAACTACTATTACCACTACTACTACTACCACCACTACCACTACCGCTACTACCACTACTACTACCACTCCTACCTGGCTACCACTACCACTCCTATCAATACCACTAGGTCCACTACTACCACCTCTACCACCACCACTCCTACCAATACCCTCGTTGTAATTGTATTTTAATTAATAAAATTTAAGGGTACCGTCGCTTTTTTCTTTTATATACTTTCGTTTCTTATAAAAAAGTTAAGTTTTATTTCTTTCAAAATTCATAACTTTTTTTTTATAAACCTTTTTTCAAAAAATGTATGTAGTAAACTTAAGTCTAAAATAGTCTTATTTATCCAAAAAAAAATTGAAAAAAATTAAAAGTTATCTTTTTTCAAAAAACCGTTAAAATTTTATTTCTTTAAAAATTCATAACTTTTTTTATAAACCTTTTTGCAAAAAATGTATGTAGTAAACTTAAGTCTAAAATAGTCTTATTTATTCAAAAAAATTGAAAAAAATTAAAAAGTTAACTTTTTTCAAAAAACCGTTAAAAAAATTAACTGAAAAATGATATGCTCGGCCGAGCAACACCAAAGACTCGGTCGAGCAACCCTCAGCCCCTAAACCCTAAAAGGGTTGCTCGGTCGAGCGACACCAAAGACTCGGCCGAGCAACCCTCAAAACCCTAAACCCTAAAAGGGTTGCTCGGCCGAGCAAAACCAAGGACTCGGCCGAGCATATCCAAACCGTCAAACCGGAGGTTAACCGGATAATCGTTAAAACCGTGAACCGCCTAAACCGTAACCGGTCTAGCCGGTTAGGCGGTTCGGTTCCGGTTGGGGATTTTGGAGGTTTCAACCGCCGATTTTCAACCGGCTAACCAGCGGTTTGGTCAACCGGCCACCTCTAACTGCAGTCTTGTCCACGCGGATGACACTGTCATCTGCAAACAGTCCCTCAATTTTCTGTTATTTTCAATTTAATCACTGTTTTAAAACTGTTTTTCAGTTCAGTCCCTAAAATTTCCGTTATTTTCAAAAAGTCCCTTTAAATACACACACACACACATACACACACAGAAGGTTTCAAGTGAGGAAGACTCGTTGTACGAGGCATTTAGGATGAACACCAACGTTCTTCCCAGAGTGTAACGTGACCTCCGAACTCACTTTCTCTAATATTGGGTATTTTTTAAAGTTTTGGCCCTTAAACTAAAAATGACGTGGCGACTCCGAAACGATTTTAAAAGTCCGATAAAGATTTTTTTAAAAAAACTTTCAAAAACAAACAAAAGTCTTGTCGGGCGACCAAGAAAAATCGGGGATACACATCATCACACTACTGAGTTCATAAAAAAATAGACAACTTCTTATGCTTATCCTGTAGGCTGATGTCTCCTTCCAAATCCTAAAGATAAACCGCCAACAATTTCTCCCGACTGATTCTTCTCCTCCTACTCCTTCTTCCTTAACTTATTCTCAAACGGATTTATTGATTCTTCGATATACATATGAACTTATTACCTCCCCCATTTCTCACAATTTCTACTCCTGTTTCAATCTGCTAACGTTTCAATTCATCAGGATTTTCTAAATCAACATCTTCAAGTTAGTTTTCTATGTTATGTTGCAGTTCCAATTAGAGTTTTTTCAATTAGGGCTTCATAGAACTGTTCCTTTTTTTTTGCATTAATCTCCGGGTAATTTACATGTTTCTTTTTCTATTTTTTTTTTCAATAGCCCGAATCAAATTAGGTTGCAAATAATGTTAATTAGTTCTTCTGATTTTTTCTGCTTTATCCTTGGTGCTTCAAATGGTCACTTGATGACCTTTTATTTTTGAATCTCTTTTGTAGATGAACAAAACCCCCAATTCAATTCTTTATGTGGCAAGCGACCCATCAATGTCTTGGAAGAGGGTGGGGATTCCCACTCCTGGATCTATGGTTTCAAATTTGATTGACAAACCAGGTAGCCCCCTTATCTGCAGCTTTACTCATCTATTTCTATTGAAATACGTGGTTTCCCAATAATTTATTTGTTTCATTTTTAAAACTATAATCTCCGAGGATGGTCAAATTTAGATCCCTCATTTTTTAATTTTGTTTATTACTCACATTTTTCGTTGATTATATATTTTTTTTTCAATTAAGGAATATAACAGATTTTTGTAAATGTTGTATGACCCAACAATTTATTTGTTTCAATTTTTCTCTAGATGGTCTATCTTTGAAATTTTTTGTTAATTCCTTTGGGTAAGCTACTAATTGATCCTTTCAGTTTTCCGTTTCATTATGTAACAGGTTCTTTCTTATTCTCCTCATAAACTTTTTGTTTTTTTGCCTCTACTTAATGTTTGTATTATAAAAGAGAAATAATTATAATAATTCTAGTATTTATAATATCTAAGATAGCTATAAAAGCAATTATCTCGAAATAATGTTGTCATAGGGTGTACTGCATTTTGGGCAGTTTTTTGCGTTCTTATCAAATCCTTTAGCACACTTTACATTGCTGCAACAATCGTAGTACCATTTAGCTTGTAAATCCACATCATATATGTTTGCCAATATGGTGTATTCGCCAACCTAATAAAAATAAGTGTTTATATTAAGAGCAATTATGTGAGGTTAAATGAGCAAAAAAAAAAAAAGAGCCAAAAATTATAATATACCTCTGTAAATGTGAGTAAATCACCAATTGTCTTGAATTTTCAGATTTTCAACCACTGATCACTATTGATATGACTACTATCATTAGTGATAGTAGATAAAGAACGGCTGTTGGATGAAAATTCAATGTCACTACGCTTGTAAAAGAATAATGATATATGCAATTTAACCAAACAATCAGAATTAGTAAAACAAATTCATAGGTTCTTGTTAGATTTTAATCTTCATTTACTTTCTAAGAAACTTCGTTACTTCGGGAAATGATGGATTGATATGCATTTTTGATGCATGCTTCAGGGTACCAACACGGGTGTTTCCTGTATAAGGATTGTAAATGTCACTAATATATAATAAGCCTTAATCATAAAAGTTATAAGATTTAAAACAAAGATTAAGTAATTATATTACCTTAGAATTTTGACAACATTACAAACTGAAAAATAAATATAACAGGGTCTTTTGCATCTTCGCGTCGTTTGTCAATATACTGTTTAGTTCATCTCCATATGACTCCCACAAGACGCAAAACAACTCCATTCCACTTCCAAAATGAGAGAACGTAATTATATAATAAATATAATTAAAATTACTCACAAAATTTATTGTTTATCATTTAAATAATCAATTATATGATATATTTAGAACACATACTCATTATCAATCAGCTGAACATCCAACTTTCTAGCACCGATTTTCTGCACATAGTCAAAATCTCCGAGAGGAAAATGACCTCACCAATCACATCTAGCAAATAAAAATTTCATGTTAGTAAATATCATAATTCATTTAAAAGTAAAAGAAAAAATGATATGCGAGTTACAGATCTCACCCACAACGCATTCCACATTTAAAGACCCAAAATATTCAAAAGGTGTGAACTCGAAACTATTATTTGAAATGTGGATAGATGTATCGGCATTGGATACGTCAGTGGCCAGACTAAAAGTCAATTTCCATTGGTGATTAAGTTTCGCTTTTTGGTTAGGTTGAATATTTTGTTCAACCCCAAATTTTGAGATCTTTAGAACTCTCCCTTCTTTAAATATATTCTACAATTTGGGCGACAAGCTACTTGGGACAGTAGCCTGAATTTTAGATCCCAAACAAAATATACAATAATAATAATAAAATAATACTAGTATTAATATTATTAAATATTAATTGCATTAAACATTAGGCAAGATACTGAAGGTAATTGATAAAAAATATTACCTACTTATCAACTAATATCATCTCAATAGACATTTTTTTTCGGATTGTTCCTTCTGCTCCCATTTGCGTAAAATACGGACGTTGATGCTACAAAGTCTAGCTCTCTTATCAATTGATTTGATAGCAATCATTCGACTTGTTGCCATTATTTGTTATTTAATTTAAATACATGAAACCATACGTGAGGTAATTATTCAACCAACGACATTCAATTTATCAAAATACATCAAGTGGGATATGTGTACGTGTTGTTGTTGTATATTATTTTGCAGTTTTGTCTTTGCTATGCAGCCAAACAATGAATGATTTATTCTTGTAAAGATCAGGTTCACATTTAGAAATTTGCTAATTGAAATGTATTTTACCTATTACAGATCATTTAGTGAGAAAGATACTATTCTTATTTTATATTTCTAGAACTAAGCCAACATGTTAGCCTACATCGTTATCAAGAATTTAAGTTCTTAAAAAATCACATTTAGAGAGAGAGTTTGCACCATTGTGAAAGTTATTAGGAATGATTACCATATAAATGGGGAAAATGTTAAAATCTTAGCTAAAGAAATACTATGGTACCATGCCAAATAGTGGAGGCGAGGAAGGACTTAGGTTGTGCAGTCCTCCTCGCTTCCCCTCCCCTCATGCCATGGAAGATTCGAGCGGGAAGAGTACCTTTTTCTTAGGGGAACATTTTTCCATTGAAGTTGAAACCATCCTTCCTACTCCACTTCCTCTATGTTGTGCAAAGGGACTTTCACGATTAGCCTGCTTACTTTCTTTATTGGCCTTTTCATAAAAAAAATATTAAAATAAGATGTGGGACTTTGTTAGTGAAAGGGAAAAGGAGTTCTAAACCAATAGGGATTGGCTGCATTCTTTCTGGGTAAGGAATCATGAGGTGCCTATCAGAAGAAAACTAATCATTTGTATGAAGAGGTCCTTAAATGTTGGGTAGCAGGAAGCTCCCCCCCCCCCAAAATAAATAAATTAATTTTAAAAAAATCTATATGAAGGTTTTTGCAAAGGGTTAGGATATGTTATAATGTCTTAAAAAAAATCTTACTTAAATTTTAACAACTTTGTCGTTAAATTACAGTATCATCTTCATTGCGTTAATGACTGAAGCAAAATAATCCACTGAAGAGCCTTTTTTTTTTCCGAAAGATAGCCATTTTAGACGTTCTTAAAGGCCAGCACACCTCTTTTTCTCTGTTAGCTCCTACAGATAGTGCTTATAATTCCCTTAAAGGGAAGAAGAATGAAAAATACTTGTATTAGAAAGGTTATTGAATTATTATTTTTCCCATTCAGATGAAGCATTGTAGAGCCTTCTCATTGACCATGGAAATTTAGAACACTCAAATTTTTAATTTTGTGACTGTTTTTGGATATTTATGTGCGTGATATAATCATGTTATCCTGATAAGGTAACACATAACACTCCAAAGATTGGATGTGGGATATTTATATGTGAAGAGGTACTTGACATGAACGGGTCTCTACAATGACATGTACCAATACTTGCAGGTGTTAGGGGTTCATGAAAATATGGAAGAAATTGAGCCCTCAATGTTGCCAAGGTGGACTTTTGCAATAATTAGATAAGTTACACTGTGGTAGAGACTTTATTTTCATACTTATAAATGTTTTGCCCCTTAACATTAACTACATTATTAAGAAGTTTGACTTGTCAACTTCTGATGTAGAGGGAGAACTAAAGTTTCAACCTCAATGTCTAAATGAGATTTCTCTAATAAGTGTCTTTTTCTTTGACAGTTGATCATCAAGCGTTAATAAGTCATTCAGCTTTCTGCATTAACATCAACTACTTCATCTATATGCCCCTACAAAAGGTAATCTTTTATGTTCTTCCTCGATAATCAAGGTTATATATATGCATTTCTATCTCTAAATGTTGCAGTTTAATTTATACCTTGTTCTAGTTTACCGTAAATAAACTTAAATGGCTGCGCTTTATGTTGTGTAACTTGTCTTTCATCTAGATCAGATAAAGATGCAGACTACAAATTAATGAATCATGGAGGAAACAGGGACATAATGTGTTGGAAATATTTAGGTTTGAGTCCTATAGGCCTTCAAAAGAATCAAAAGGAAGAATATTTACCTTTGAAGGATTAAACAAATTAATCTGCAAGAAAGAAAAAGCGAAAATAGATAATGAGAAAATAGACCCGTCTCAATAACTATAGGGGCCAGGTGCTAAATATAAATTTTGGGCCCTTATATTAAAAAAAATACATTATATATATAAGTACTTTTATATAACAATAAATTTTTACAAAACTAAACACTAAAAATTCAAATATATTAATCAAATTGACTTTTATATACTATACATATCATTAGGCCTAATAAAAATGGGGGCCCCTTCCAAACATTTGGGGCCCTATGCAAATGAACTGTTTGCACATAGCATCAGCGGGGCCTGTGAGAAAAAGATTGAATAGAATAAGAGGAAATTACACCTAATGTGGAAAAGAAGCAAAGCAGCAGACAATAAAATTTCAATTAAGATGAAAATATGAACTAAGGAAACCTTAGCATTTTTTTCTCTACTCCAACGCCTATAACATCATATTTATCTCACCTGACCGTAATATCACCGCACTGTGAAAGAAAATGTATCGAAAACGTTTTTAATCACTTTTGATGGTTGTTTAATTCACCTTCTTTATATGCAGTTGTTTCTTTTTGTTATAGTACACCAAAAGCACCTCATCCTTTAATAATAGTATGCATAACATTGGATCTGTGCAACACAAAAACAGAATGGAAAAAAAGAGTTGAAATTACCTTGGATGGCCTGAAAAAAACACTCAAATCTTTTGAATTTGGCACAGGGCAATATGAGAGCAATAGGAATGTGGCGCAGGGCAAGGGATATATATGAGAGCAATATGAATGTGGCGCAGGGCAAGAGATTGGAATCTATCACTAAAACGAATCTTAAAAGACAATATCTCTTCAATTAGTTGGTATATATCTTTTAAATATATTTTATTATTAAGTAAATCAATTCTTTAGAATTAGCCAAAGAGATTGAATTTCAATTTCAAAAGATACATTTATTTTAAGGACTGTATAATCGACTTATTAATATCAAATCTTATTAAAGGTAATTGCATGAGTCATGGGGAATTAATTTTAAACTGTGCATTTCGAAATTATTTTAAATGTGATTGAATTTTAACTTTGGATTTCAAATAATTTTATAATTATTTCTTTACCCGTTTCCTACTTGTTTAAGTTTAATATGAAATTCAAAATTTAATATTTTAGGAATGGCTTATGATTTGACTTTTGTATGAAAATCAAAGAGAAAAGTTGATTGGATTTAAATTTCAAATTAATAACACTTTCAAACATTGTCCGTAATACAGATAATGAGACATACTCCATTTGACTATTATCTATGGTAACTTCGAATTTAAGTATAATTACTAATTACTAATTATTATTACTAATTAATTTTAAACATGGATGACGAATGAGAAGGAGCCACGTGGAATTTCACATCATAATTCCATGTGGCAGGCTGTGTGAACTCCATTTTCTTCTGTTTTAATATATTATATAGATTAAATGTGAAATTAATAAAAAAAAATAAAAAAACTAATATATTAATTTAATATCTTTTATTGGAGATGGTAATTTATTATCACATGAATAATGTCCTTAATATCAAATTTTGATTTTGTTACGTAATCCCTCTGTTCCGATAGTAAGTTCACAGTTACTGTTTGTGCGCAAATTAAGGAAAAAGTTAGTGGAGAAAATATTGTGAGTATAAAAAGTGAGGTTGGAGAGAGAAAGTGAGATAGGAAATAGTGATTTGATTGGTGTTGTGAGTATAAAAGTAAAGTAGGAGAGAAAATTAGTGGGTGAAATAGTAAATTTTTTTGCCATTTTAGAAAGTACGAAGTTTGTAATTGAACGTCCAATGATAAAAGTGTGTAGGTTGTAGCGGAGCGGAGGGAGTATAATTTAACTGTATACATTGTAGATGTCCCAAGTAAAATAAAATTTATATATATATATATATAAAGAGAATAGTGTCTTTTGGTATGCTTAACATTCAAAAATAAGAGTTTTCCTCCAAAATAGTGATAATTCTAGAAGCAATTGTTGAGAGTATTTTTAATGTTGTCTTAATAAATGTTTGAAAATAAAAGAACTAAAATATCTTGCAAAAGAATTGAGATTATATTCAATTTAATAAGATCCTTCTTATCAATTCTTTATACTTATCGTCAACTTTTTTTTTTTAATTTTTAACATTAATATGGAGTTTTTCACAAAAAAAATAAAAAATAAAAAAATAAACATGGATACTTTTGGCATTATTTATTTAATTTTAAAAAATATACTCCTTCTGTCTCACTACAAACTACACAATTTTCTCACATGGCATCCCACTACAAACTACTCCCTACGTCTAATCTGATTTAGGATTTTCTCTTCCGACACAGGAATTAAAAAATATTAATATAATAAGAGGAGAGAATGAGTGAAAGATGTATTGTGAGTATGAAAAGTAAAATATAAGAGAGAATGAGTGGGGCATATTAAGGAGATTTTTGTTATAAGTATGACAAGTGAGTCTCATTAAATATAAAAATAATATAAACTTGCCATTTTGAGATGTTATAAGTCGAGTAGGACGTCGAAAATGGAAATTGGTCCTAAGTCGGGTGGGACGGAGGGAGTATATACTTTATAAGATGGAAATATTTTATTATTTTTATATTGATGAGACTCGCATATCATTCTTAGAACAACAACTCATTTTCTCTCTCCAACCTCATTTTCCATACTAACAACACTCAATCCACTAACATTTTTTCTTAATTTCTGAGCAAATAGTAAGTGTGAATTTTATAATATGATGGAGGAAGTATAATTTAACTGAACTTTTTTGTTGATCCCCCACTTTATATAGATGAAATTTTATTATTTCATATTTATTTTATTTCTTATTATTTTATTTACTATTTTACAGGTTTTATTGATCCCCACAATATATGGATGAAGATATTAATACATAAAAGACTTTGCTAACTTTCCGGTATCATGCACTTTTTGACGAATAAGCCATTATTTCGTGTTTATTTAAGATTTATTTTTTTGGGGAGTTTATTTCACTAAAAAATTGGATAAATTGTTACATTAGTTTTAACTATAGTTGTTAATTTTGAGTTTTGTTTATTTAATTATATCAAAATTATACAAATTATAAAAAGAACCTAAAGTCGATACAATTGTTGTCATAATAAGGCTACTAAATATGTTGACTAAGTAGCTGATTTTGTTTTAATCATTACTGCTTTGTCTCTTAATAAACTTCAATATAAGAAATTTTTGTTTTAAAATTGCTTTTTTATAAAAAACTTTGTTCTAAACGATTTTACTAAATTTCTTTCACTATTTTTTTATTATCATAAATTAAATGTTTAAAAGTGAATAATAAGAATGTTTATCTTCTTTTCCAAAGTGAATACTATTTCAAATTCAAATGAATTGTCCTTTTAGAATAAAAAATAAATGAATATCAAACTTTTGATTTAGAGATATTTTAAAAATATTTATTTTAGCAAAGATGTATAAATACGCTTGCTATTCAAAATTTTCAATTTTTCAATTATATAATAAATAGTAAAATAACAAAGTAGTAAAATAAATCATTTAAGGAAAAATATTTTAAAATAACAATTCCTATTGGAATAATCACTGAAGTTCCTCATCACATCACGAAATATGTGTATACAAAAAGCTTTCAAAATTTATATTATTCATTGTGTTGGTTAAATAATTATAACTTGTGTATACTTTCATTAGTTTTAATTTTTTATTATAAATTATTTTCAGTGTAAATTATTTTGAACTCATAATTAATACTCCCTCCGTCCCACTTCAATTGATACTTATTTCCTTTTTGGTCCGTCCCACTTCAATTGATACTTCCCAAAATGGAAAGGAATCTTCACTATTTACCCCACTCATTTTCTCTCCTATTTTACTTTTTCACTCACAACATTCTCTCTCCTAACTATTCCTCCCACTCATTCTCTCTCCTATTTAATTTTTCATACTCACAACATTTAACTTTTTCTCTTTCTTACATCACTTTTCCTTAATTCCCACACCCAAAAAGTTGGTCTCTATTGAAGTGGGACGGAGGGAGTATATTATAATTATATAACATCATTTAAACAAAATACTCCCTCCGTTCCACGTAAGTGTGAACCTACTTTTTGGGTGTGAGAATTAAGAAAAAGTAGGAGAGAGAAATAGGTGGAGGAGGTGTTTGTGAGTACTCTCTCCGTCCCGTCCGACTTAGGACATTCACTCCCGACACGAAGATTAAGAAATACTATTATAATATTAGGAGAGAAAATGAGTGGAGGATGTGTTGTGAGTGTGAAAAATTAAATAGGAGAGAGAATGAGTGAGATAAATAGTGATGGGACTATTGTTGTGAGTATGACAAGTGAGTCTCATTTAATATAAAAGTAATATAAACTTTCCATTTTGGGCCGTCCTAAGTCAGGTGGGACGCCCAAAATGGCAAACGTCCTAAGTCGGACGGGACGGAGGGAGTATGAAAAATTAAATAGGAGAGAGAATGAGTGAGAGGAATAGTTAGGAGAAAATGTTGTGAGTGTAAAAGTGAAGTAGGAGAGAGAATGTGTGGTTAGAATAGTGAATACTCTTTTCCATTTTTGATAGCTCACACTGATGTGAAACGTCTCAAAAAGGAAAGAAATCACTTACGTGAGACGGAGGGAATATGATAATATAACAAAATTTTGCTTATATCATACAACAACGCGTGTGTGCAATACTAATCTACTTAAAAAAAAAAAAAAAAAAAACCAAAGTGGTCTTGGCCCTGGTATGTTGGTGGCCTCCCAGGAAGGTCACCGGATTCCCTCGAGGGAGTTTTACGTGGTTTAATTTCTATCTTGGTTTAGGGTCGCTGGAGCTCAGAAGCGCTTGTCAGTGCGGTTAAGGAATTAGAGGCGGGAGCGGTGAGCCATTGGTGATGTAAGAGTGATGTAAATGCGCTGTAGGAGGGCTCCCTTGGGGCTGAGTATAAAGGCTGCATAGACAGCGTCCACGATTCACTCCACCAAGATATTGTGGGGCATGCACTGGTCAGGGATTAGTCAAGTGAAGCCCTGGTATAAAAAAAAAAAAAAATAATAAATAAATAAATAAAAAAAAAAAAAAGTCAAACAAAATTGAGTAAAGTGTCAACAAAGTAAATCATACGCAAGACCAACGTCTCTGCCGAAAATCACGGTTGGCCTTGACCCCTCCCAGTCCCAAGCGATCACCGACACGGCACCCACATACATGATTGTACTCGAATACTACAGCTGTCCCTATCCACACCCTTAATTCACCACTAAACGCGGCAACATTCCAGCAGTGATTCGAATTGGACCCCACAAAAACACGATCATGTACCAAAAAGCTAAAGACCACCCCAATATCATGTACCCCACCGCAGTTAACTCTTTTCTCCCTTTCCATATTCCTCTCCCATACTTCCACTTTACTCTTTCTTATCGTCTCTCTATATCTAACCTCTCGCATTTGCAGAATCCAACAAATCAATTCCAAATTCCAAACCCTAGCACGCAATCCTAAAAGAAATGGCGAGACTAGTTTTGATGTTCGCACTGTGTATGCTTCCGGCGATCGTCGTCGCTTCCCGGCAGTTATCGGAGGTTGCCGAATACGACTTGGAAGGTCGTGTCTACTGCGACACTTGTCGTTGCGGTTTTGAGAACTCCGCCACTAAATACATTCACGGTAACTTACCTCCCTTGCCGATGCTGTTTATATGTTCTTGTCTCGCATTTTAAATATCGTGGTTAATAGATAGTGTGGTTTAATGGTTTAATAGATCTGCTTGATTTATGTGCGTATTATTTTAGATATTAGCAGATCTGCTACTTTAGATTATGTTTTATGTTTGACGATCTTGAGTTTACTTGTTTTTTGTTTGCCTTTTACTTAAGTTATGTTCTGTTTTACTTTGTTAAGAACACAGTACACAATTGATTATGAAATAATTACGCGTTTGACGAGATTGAGTGACAAAGATTGCTTCTTGTTGTTTATGTTTTGATTAAGCTCACGTTAATATGTTAAGTTTCACTTTTTAAGAGCACAGTGCAAACGTGGATTACTTACTCCAGTCATTAACTTTATGAATGAATTTGATCAGAAGTGACATTTTCATCTTATTGGAAAGTATGATGTACTGCTTTCGGTTCATGTAGCCTACCCTGATTATAGGGATAAATCATAAATGGCCACGTTGATGTTGTATCCCGATCTTAATACTATTAGTTACTCCCTCCATCCTAAAATAAATGTCAAAAAATATTCAAATTTATTCTTGATCAAGTGCAAATTTGATAATTTGTTGGGCATTCATTTTGGTATAAAAGTAGTACTCCATCCGTCCCAAAATGAATGTCCAAAAAAATTTCAAATTTGCTTTTGATCAAAACAGCAAATTTGAATATTTTTTGGACTTTCACTTTGGGACGGAGGGAGTACATGTTTATCTTGCAAATCTGGTAGTTCAAGTCTTTTTGTCTGCGATTTCAAGGAGAATATGTTTGGTTCAGATCTCGCTTTTGCATCTTATGTTTGTCTATATGCTTGGTTACTCATTGAGCCTTCCCTTGTGTAGATAAACTAACAAATTAAAAGAGATTTTAAGCTCTACATCCCTAATGTTCAGTTTTCTGTCCTCTGCTCTTAAAAAATTCTACCACTCACATTTGAGATTCAGCTCAGGTTATACATTTTGTTGGAGATTTTTCTACACAAATTGTTTGTAAAAAGAATAGAAGAGAATATCTAATACTCACTCCATGCGATAAAGATCTTCCCATTTACCATTTTTGTTCGTCCCAAAAAGATACTCATTTCTATACTTGTTAGGTTAAAATAATTGAACTTCCTTAATTGCGAACCAAGAAAGTAATAAGTAAAAAAGATAGAGCATATCTAATACTTAGTGTTATTTCCCAAGTTGCATAAAATGAAGCAGAGTGCAAGTTTGAAGAAGTTTGTGTTTGGATTTTAGTGAGAGCAATGCAGAATTGTTGAGGTTGTTTATTGTAAGTGTTACCAAATTTGTTCATAGTAACTAGTAAGAGCAACGTATCTTCCCAGCTTATGACTACCTTCTTCTATATGCTCTTTTCACTTCTATAAATTTTACTGATTTTCATGCTTATGACTTTAGGTTGACACAGTTCCTAGCTTTTACTGCTCATATAAAGAACAACTAACAGTTGTTTCTGCCTGTTGGTAATAGGTGCTGAGGTAAAAGTCCAATGCAGTTCTAGAAAAGATATCAACAAAGTCATGTATGAAGCTAATGGAAAAACCGACAAAACTGGAACCTACGTCATCCGTATTAAAGGAGATCAAAAAGATAATGTGTGCGAGGTGAAGCTGGTTAGCAGCCCGCTGGAGGGATGCAACACAGCTGACCCAGGACGTGATAGGTCCCGTGTGACTCTGACCAGCAATAATGGACTTGTTTCAAACAAGCGCTTTGCCAATGCATTGGGTTTCATGCAGAATGAGGTCATGTCAGAGTGCACCCAATTGTTGCAGCAGTTCCAGGAATTTGATGATTAGATATATTATATCATCCAAATATTTTATTGACTCTAAATGGTTATTGGTTGAGTTAACTTTATATTATAAGATGTAATTGTTACTCCTATTTGTTATTTATATTCTTATGTTTGTTTCCGGACAAGAAAGAAATCTAAAAATGTTTATTATCGTCTTTAACTTTGGTTGTTAAATTGCATATTGTGCTCTGTATTGGCAAATTGCTCTTCAGGTTAGGAGGAGGCCATAATTGGAGACAATGAAAGGCTATATTTGTCGGTGTTCTACTGTTCTTTTACTGCTTTGAAAGGCCTGTTTCCTTCCCAACTTGTTCAATTGTTTATTACCAGTAGTTTGATTTCATCCTTTTATTATGTTCCAATAGTCAAGTCACCCCTTATTTGTATGTGGTTGTACTACATTGACATATGTAAACTTGCATCAATAATAGCTCATGTATTATTATTGAACTAATTTATATATCCTTCGCTTCGCCTCAAATCGGATCAATTTTTTGGACAAGGTGATTAAGAAAAAATAAAGTAAGAAAGATGTATTGTGAGTATGAAAAATAAAATTGGAGTGAAATAATGCTTAAAAGGAGAAACAATCAGGTATTTTCAGTAGTTACTTAAAAAGTTGTAGAAATAATTGCATTACTTAACTTAAAATATGTGTATAATTCCAAAATGACTTGTCATAAAACATTTATAATAGCTTACATCTTATTATATCTTAAGAGTACACCTTAATTACGATCATATAGTAGTAGTAGCTTCACATGCCCCCAAATTTCCCTCTCCCATATAAACTCACACCTACTTTAAAACAAAAAATTGGAATTGAAACAAACACAATCAGAAAATAACGCTAAAATATCTCCCTTTGTCTGTATCAGAGTTCCAAATTCGCCAACTCCCTGTGTGCGTGCGCGTGTGTGTGTGGCAACTCATAGAGAAGAAGAAACCTGGCATATCTCAACCCCCGCCAACGATTTCTTCGAAGCAAGAAACACACACACAAATAACCCCATTTCTCCCTGACCCTGAGTGAGCAAATCAAGGAGGGGTGAAGGTGAAAAAGTTGCGTGTTCACCTCCTCAATACTCTTCTTGTTTCTTTCATCATCTTCTCCGTCCATCTTTCTTTTTTACCCATCAATTAACTCTCTCAACCTTGGATTCTTCGCCAGTCCCCACAACGAGGTTCATTTCTTGCGTATTAGTATATAATGTAAGATCTCTTTTCTCTTTGTTCTTCGTCCGCAGCCAACGTTTGATTCTCTCTCTCTCTCTTCTCCTTTTTTGCCCTTTTATTGTCTCTGAAGTTTGTTCTTGGGTAATGGTTTAAATTGATTTTCGCTAATTGGGGTTTTCTTGCTTTTGCTGCTGTTTATGTTTTATTGGTGATGTTGGTATTTTGATTATTTGATACCCATTTGTTCAAAATCTTGTTTTTGATCAATTTTTTTTTTTTTTTTTTTTGCATTGACCAAGAAATGCATGTTTGAGTTTCTGGTCAATTATGTACGTTGTTATATATCTGCATATATGTTTAGCTGTTGGATTTACTCTATAAACTTTCGTGTTAGCTCTGACTTAGTTCGATATGTTTTTTCTTGGGTTATGCACATTAGTACTGTATGTGATTGAATGATGTTTGTTACTATCTTGATGAGGGTGATTTTGATGTATGTACTTGTTCTCTTCTCATATTTGGTTCTGCCTGAGGTTCTTACTTTAAATTCCTGCGCCCTTGTCTGTAAGATTGCAAAATTCTGATTTATTTCCTAATTAATCTTGTGAGAGTTGAAAATTTTAATTATATGGTTTCTTGACTTGCTTTTTCCTGATTGCATTTGGTTTATTTCTTTCTCCTTTCTTTCCTTTCACCCAATTCCTCTTTTGTCAATCCATGCATATTCTTGTGAAAAGAATTTGCATCTGTCGGGGTTGATTAGATTTTAAAACTTTCTTGCTTTTGATTGAGCTTGTTGTTTGTGATCACTTATGTAGATATATTTTGACATGGGTTTCTATCCGTTTTCAGAATGGCTGCAACAGCATTTCAACAAGTCATTGGGACTCTTCAGTCTCGTGGATTTATTAGTAACTCTACCCTTCACCATGAGTGTGGCAGTTCCTCGGTGAAATTCATCTCCAAGGGTTTCAAAGTCGATGTTGGACTCTTGAGAAGGGAAAGTTATTGCTCTAAGAAGAGGAGCTTTAGCGTAATTCAGGCATCATCTTCTCAGACTACAGTGCTTGACACTGTTTCAACCCCTTCAAAGAATACCACCACCAACTCCTCTAAGAAAACAAGTATGGCATCTTTCTATAAGTTGACTGGTAAAAGTTACTCCGTATTACAAATATGTATAGACATCGTCCTGTTGGCTGTCAAATAGTAATCTCAATTTTTTAGTTCTTTTAGAGAGTGTAATTTTCAGCTTTAAGCTTATGATATGCTTTCCATAATCACCACAAACTTAACCAAGATATGCTAATTATCATGTCTCAGTGTACAGAGGCGAAGCTAGAAATTTTAGAAATGGGGGTCGAGATTACTTTAGGGATTCATATTATAATTAGGATATTTGGATTTTGCTTATAAGAGGGTCAAAATAATAATTTAATGCAGACACTGGCGGGCCCCCATTGAATTTTAAAAATCAAACATTTACTAGTGCAATTTTTGCAAAATATTAATAGATTTTGAGGTTTTAATGCAAATTGCCCCCATTTATATCAAGAAAAAATACATCATAAATACTTGTTGCTCCCTTTAGCTAGTGCAATTTTTGTATAAATAAGGTTGCCCCCCTTCCAAAGAAAACTTTGGTCCACCGTTGAATGCAGACTTTACCCAAATTAAGGGGGTCAAAATGTATAAATCCATTATTTGTAGTACTAAAAAGTAATTTTCTTAAAAATTAAAGGTGCTAAAATTGACACTTTCCAAAAGGGGGTCAAGTGACCCCTATGCCATGCACTTGGCTTCGCCAGTGTCTCAGTACCTTGTTCCATTCAGAAGGGAAATTTTGAGAGATTGCTGAATGCGGTAGCTTAACTTTTGATAGTGGTCAATTTGTTGAGCGTTGCAAAGTAAACTGGTTATTTTTCAGGTGAAGCTGCATTGATATTAATTAGACATGGTGAGTCTCTATGGAACGAAAAGAACTTGTTCACAGGCTGTGTTGATGTGCCATTGACCCAGAAAGGTATAGAAGAGGCTCTTGAAGCTGGCAAGAGGATCAGCAATATACCTGTCGACATGATATATACCTCTTCATTGATTCGTGCACAGATGACTGCTATGCTTGCCATGACCCAGCACCGTCGTAAGAAGGTAGGGAAGGAGATTTATGAATTCTAATTTTGGAAGCTGAAAAAGCTCTAATACCACTTGATCCTAAGCTGTCCAAATTCATATGTAGGAATAGCAGGATGTTGGTTCTTTTGTCGTCTTCTTTTTATATTGTATTTTTCATTTAAGACATGGTTAATTATTCCCACCAAAAAGTTATGTGTGCATTCCTTTAAATTATTTGAAATTAGAATTTGCTTATATAAAGAATGTATTATCTGCAGCCTAAAATGTCTGCCCGAATTCATCAACCTGTTTGTAGGTGCCAATTGTCAAGCATAATGAGAGTGAGCAGGCAAAGGCATGGAGTCAGATTTTCAGTGAAGAGACCAAAACGCAGTGCATTCCAGTGGTTACAGCTTGGCAGCTCAATGAAAGAATGTAATATTGTGTCTAAATATTTTATAATTTTTGTCCTTTACCTTCTTATTACCCAAATACAGTTCTTGTATATGAAATAAGTTTTTTTTTTTCTGTAGGTATGGGGAACTGCAGGGGCTTAATAAGCAGGAAACAGCAGATAGGTATGGAAAAGAGAAAGTTCATGAGTGGCGTCGTAGTTATGACATACCCCCACCAAATGGAGAGAGTTTGGAAATGTGTGCAGAGAGAGCAGTTGCCTACTTCAAAGAACATGTAAGAATGACATTTTTTTCTCATTCTCATTCTCATTCTCATTCCCTTTTCATCTTTTTTTTTTTTTTTTGGTTTGTAAACTGACCATGGAAGCCTAAAATCTTAGATCGAACCCCAACTTATATCTGGAAAGAATGTTATGATTGCTGCACATGGAAATTCTTTGAGGTCTATCATTATGTATCTTGATGAGCTGACTTCCCAAGAGGTGAGACTTTGGAAACGTCTTGTGTGCAATTCTGATGTGTATTGTTTTAATTTGGGTACTATAGATGATTTATGCATGATTTTCTTCAGGTTATAAGCTTGGAATTAGCAACTGGGATACCTATGCTTTACATCTTCAAAGAGGGTGACTTTATCAGGAGGGGTAGTCCACCCGCACCTACTGAGGCAGGGGTTTATGCTTATACTAAGGTAAGGAACTCATCCTATAGTTCCCATCTTATTTGGACCAGTAATACTGTTCCTTATAATTTGCTTGTACGTGCTACTCCCTCCGTCCCAAAATGATAGTCTCATTTTCTATTTATGTTTGTCTAAAAAAGATTGTCCTATTTTAAAAATTGAGATGCTAAAATTATTGAACTTCCACATTTATTCGTTTGTGATAAATCGTTTGAGGAGTAATGGTCGTTGCAAGAGAGCTTATTGGGAGGGGAGTAACAATGAAAATGTGTTGTTAAAATATTTGAATAGGCAAATGGGACTATCAATATGGAACAGAGGGAGTATAACGTAAGGAACTCATCCAGACATTTCAATAATATTCCAGAAAAGGAGACCTCCAGATTTAAGCTACATTTTCTCATTGTTCTCCAAAGATTTCCTTTCTCTCTGCCATCATGATATTGACCGAATGTGTCTTGCATATAGAAAGGAAAGTATTAGTTTAATTCAGGCAAAACAAAAGTAGTTCGCAATAAACTGTTTGAATTATTCTCATTGGGGACGGAGGAAGTACAGTACTTAATAAAGATGGGGGGAAAAGAAAAGCTATGCCCTTCCTAATTCCTATCAGTCCAAGTTGAATTCTTTTGGTTTTTCTAAGCGCCCATGCTTTTCTGAGTTGTAACCTACTTCTTCTTGATGCAGAGATTGGCACAATACAGGCAAAAGTTAGACGAGATGGTTAACTGAGAAATTAGGACGCCCGCAAAGAATATAGTTCCTGATCTAGTAGAAGAGAGAGAATGCTTAGATGTAACGAGTTTTGGAAACAGCATTTAGCAGTTGTAGCAATATATTGTTTTTCTCTGTTTGTTGTGCTTTTATGTGTACGCAAGTCTGCTTCCCATTTATAAGATGGATATCATAGACATGGTGTGATTTTTTATTTTTTTTTTGCCTGTCAAATTATCACATTTTACTTGCAAATATATTCTTGAATTTCTTAGAAAAGTAGATTAGCATTACCACATCATTCTGGACATTATACCCCACACAACATTTCAAGCTAGCAAAATAAACAAGTTAACAAGAAAATAGAAACTGAAGGCAAGCAATAGCACATATTAATTTTCAATAAGTTTACCCTTGCCACTAGTTTCATCCATCAGCAAGCTAGCTTTGGCCAAAAATTCTTCCTCGTCAATGTCATGAGGAGAGGATTTGTCTGCCTTGTCTTCTGAGGAATCAGAATCTGAAATAACAGGGCTGCAGGCAGAAGTAGTTGTTGAGGAAGCTGTTCCAGCACCAATTCCTCTTGTCCAAAAAATAGATGTCATTTTATCATCTTCCTTCATTCTGGCAGCGTATTTATTGAAGTCAAAATGTTCATTATCTTTCCCACCAAATGCAGACTCGAGGTGGTCAATGTCAAATAAGTCCTCCACTGTTTTCTTGGTGACTGGATCGTCTGAGTACACAAATTTGACTTTCTTTGCAGTTTTGGGCTCTAGGAATGGCTTTACTACCTGAAATGAATAAAAAGAGCCAAGGCTTTATTAAGTTACCTAGTGACAGTGGACGGACCCACGAATTCAGAGTGGGTACACAAATTATACTACAAAAAAAAAAAAATCAACAGTGGGACTCAAACCCAGAAGCACAAAGTTAAAAACTTTGCATTTTACCCACCGAGCTAGGCAAGCTACCTGATTAATGGGTGCACTCAAGTGTAAATATATTTAAAAATGTGTATACTCCCTCTGTCCCAATTTAAACTTCGAAAAATTTCCCAAAAGGGTGTCCCAATTTAAACTTCAAAAACCCAAAAAGGAAAGTTTATAATCCTTCTTTATTCAATGGGCCTCACATGTCATACTAAGAACTATCGACTAACTATTTTCTACCTCACTTTCTATACTAACTTCCATTCCACGTGAGTGGATACTTTTGGTCAAATTGATGTAAATTTGACCAATAATTTAAATGAAAAATAATGACCCTAATAAAAATCTAAAAATTGTTATTTGAAAGTATTAGTAATCGTGATACAATAACAATTTTTAAATTTTATTAGCATCATTATTTTTATTTAAATTATTGGTCAAAGTTACATCAATTTGACCAAAAGTATCCACTCACGTGGGACGGAGGGAGTTTTTTATAATGAAAACATTCCTCTTCTTAATATTTGAGCCCAATTTTTTTGAAATTTAAATTGGGACGGAGGGAATATATATTTTTAAAATATTTTTTTCTAATGAATGGGGAGATTAAATGGGTGCACTTACACCCCATAGAATGGTTGTAGGTTCGCCCGTGCCTAGTGAAGATGCAGAAAAGAGGGGCTCATAGTAGGTGTACGGTGTGTACCTTCCAGAAGGGTTCAAAGAACTTTGGAGCATCATATAGAATTGCTATACCCAGCCTCTCAGGATAATGCTCTTGCAAAACATGAGCAGTTTCCTTAGTCGACTTGATCGAGATATTTGACATAGTAAATCCATGAAAATCAATAAGCCAGACCATCTGTTCTTGACCCCGTGGCAGATTCATAACGGCATTCTCCATGCAATACACCAAATATCTAATCTGCATTTTTGTTGACTTCGAGTTCTGCAGTCAAAAACAAGATGAAAGGTGTCTTTTAATTTAAACTTCAACGGAACAAATAAATCATTTATGAACTTATGGATCTTTTGTTAGGGCTACTTAACATCTCCATAAAGAATGGCTAAATAAAATTCAAATGGCTATAAAGTTTCACTCAGAAATGCATTAACAGAATATGAACAAGAGATAATTGTGGGGAAAACCTGGCATCTAGGTCTCATGACAAGAACGGTCCTTCCAGCCTTATCTATATATTTTGACCTGTAAATTTTTCCTGTTTCTGCCTCTTGAGAAACCTCCTCCTGCATCACAAAACAGATTGGATGAAACTGTAAGGAAAGATTGTTTAAATAGTAAAAATAATGTGCCTAAGATTAGAACATGACACAACAGAATTTTATCCAAAAATTAGACAATATGGCTGCTTGATATGCACTATACATAGAAAGGGCAGTCCGGTGCACAAAGCATCCCGCAAAACGAGGTTCTGGGGTAGGGTCCCACCACAAGGGTGAAATGTTGGCAAGCCTTACCCAACATAAATGCAAGAGGTTGCTTCTAGGACTCGAACCCGTGACCTCAAGGTCACACGGCAACACCTCAACCAGTGCACCAAATCTCCCCTTCCTGATACGCACTATACATATGTTTTAAAATTACGCAAATATACTCCCCCTTTTCAAAATAAGTGTCAATGTTTACCTCACACAGGTATAGAGAACTGAATTTGACTCCATATATTATTAGTAAGTGTTGAAATTTCCAATCTTGCCCGTGTGGGGTTGGATCCATTAATAAGAGG
The DNA here is from genome assembly GCA_022495995.1 of Adenophora triphylla var. japonica. Taxonomy (NCBI): domain Eukaryota; kingdom Viridiplantae; phylum Streptophyta; class Magnoliopsida; order Asterales; family Campanulaceae; genus Adenophora; species Adenophora triphylla. The sequence goes on from JAFEMH010002688.1 coordinate 114,735, forward strand.
AGTAATCAATCAAGGTGACATGGTAAATGTGAACACTTAATAATTTAGAATGGGCCAAAAAGGAATACTAGACACTTATTTTGAAACAGAGGGAGTAATAAAGAACCTTGATTGCTGACCCTTTATAATTTGGATAAAGACCAAGTTGAAAGGTCTAGCAGTTAGAAAGATGATGAATGAGTATATCTAAACAGAGATTTTTCAATTTGGCCTCTGAGATATTAGAAGTTACATTGACTGCATCTCCCAAGATATCCCAACGCCCACCAATGTTCCCAGATGTTTTGTTAAGCAGATCAAAAGATTTTCTGAGACGTATCACAGAAGTTTTGAGGCATGGCAACTTTTCAAGACATGAAAAAAACACCACTTGAGGCCTTCCAGTGAGTGTTAAAAGCCTTAAGAGGCACCTAGCCTATCCCACAATAGTGTCCTGATAACTGGTTTTCACAGTTACATCATACACATAACAGTTATGTTTGAACAGGGACTCAAGAAGCCTTAAATGGCATTCTTTCCCTATTGTTACCTACGGTTTCAAGTCAGGTAGTTAATACTGTACGAAGAAATGTTTTCTGGTAATAAGAGGACACCAAACTGACATTTTCTGCATACTTTTCCACCTGGGATGACCTTACTAGTGCCTGGCAGCCAGGCAGCTGATATAAAGTGCCTACTTGAGCTTGGAAACACCTGCAAACTGAAGCACACTCACAAGGCAAGCTTGACCCATAACCTAAAATTCAGTGGTTCAGGGAGAATAGTGGACTAACTGATGAAGCTGGTGGGCTGAAATTAATGGGCATAAAACAGTTTTCTACTTTTCTTGAGGGTCAACCTCACGTCCTTGGTGCCACCAAAAGCTCCATCCAGTAGGCTGCCTTGCTTTGGTAATTCTTGGGCGTCTGTCTGATTTTTAGTTTTTCCTTTCTTTTGATAAAAATCAATCAAGCAGAAGTTATTTGACTTCATACTTGAAGAAGTGGATATTTATCTTAAATCCTACTAAAAGTTTTGTTCAAGTATAACCAGAACTCAGGATAGACACAAAAGCAAGGCCCTGACATATAGATAGCTAAATCTCTTCGACATGATTTCCATATACCTTTGTCCTATTAAATAATGCAGGTAAGTATGAGAAATGTTTTCCTTTTTGTTTTGAACATGAAATATATTGAGCACATGGGTCTTTCTTTCTTTTGCTCATGATCAATGAGAAGCTCAATTTGGCAGCAAATAATGCTTTTATGACTTTCACATTGGTCGGTGAATGAGGTTTCCATTTCCACAATGGTTTTTAACTAATTGCGTGTTTCCTTCAGATTTTTCATGTACAGATATACTTGTACACATCTTCATACTCAACTATCGTCTTGGGGTCCATGTAAAACTAGGTCATATCAGAAGTTAAGCCCAAGTTCATTATTTAGCTTCCCCCTCAGCCTTTAATATACAATATTTCTGCTTACGTATTTTCAACAACAGTACATAAAGATAATGCAAGTTTTCTGAAAGATGTCATTGGCGTTACCTCTCTCTCTCTCTATTACGTTCTCATTTGAGGATCCCGAAAGAAACCAGGAACCACCAATCCAAACAGAATCTATATACTTTATTCTTTCAACCTTAATTGAAATAATCACCTTCAACCTTAACCTAGAGAGCTGGCAACCTATGCATGTACAGAAAAGAACCCAACTCAGTTTTATGTGGTTCTGCGTATGAACCTACTCTGGAACAAGAATTTAACATGGGATAAATTTGGATTAGTAAGAGCATCCATAGTAGTGAGAGAAATTTCACTTACCAAACCAATTCCTTTGTAAATATTTGATCCAAAATTGCATAATCACTTGTAGTGGTGATTCAATTATATTTGATATCCATTATTATAATGAACTTTTACTAACATCAATTAACATGTAATTTTTTTGTTTTTTTTGATAAGAACAATTAACATTTATTTATATTGCGAAAATATTTTTAAACGGCAATAGACAAACATCAGGTTTCATTATAAGTAAGAAGGTTAGGTTGGATTGGTTGGGTAAAAGTAAGCCCAGTGTTTGTACATTTGGATTACATTTTGCAAATAGAAACGAATAAAAAGCATGTCAAAACAGATCATTTAATTAGGAAAGACAGAACTCGTATTATTTGCATGTTAGTCCGAGTTCAAGCTTCACAGGATAGTAATTAGTCATCAAAACACAAACTAAAATGCTAAGATGCCTTCTACAGTAATGCTTGAGGCACAAAAAAGTCACAAACTCCTAAAAGGGATTTTTGTACCAAAATTTGTAACTTTGTGCCCCTAGCATTACTCCCTCCTATTACACACACACAGAGATGAATATGGTCAAGAAATTACCCAGCGAATCTCATCAGGCTTGTATTCCATTCTCCATTTCAAGGTAGCTTTGAGCATTTTAGTTGCCTTCTTAACGTTCCAGCTCCGTGCCCTCAAATATCTTGAGATTGATGCATCAGAGCAATAAAGAATCATCTTATCTGAAAGTGGTCCGATTAAATTGCGCACTTCTTTGATCTGGAGAAATACAAGCTTTAGTTGCATATCTAGTATTACATACAACAAATGCGAACAATTTTGATCTGATATTGTTGAAGAAGTTAATGGCTTTTGAACAGTAGCTGTAGTTAGAGACCTTTTTCTGCTGCTCATCTGGTGCCAAAGAGTCCTCAAAGCCATTTGAACTTGATTTCTTTGACTCTGTACTCATAGCTTAAGCTTACTAACACTTCCTGTAGAACGTCAAAATAAAATATCTTAACAGATCATAAATCTAAGAACTTCTTTTCGTAATAGTTGTTTCTCCTTAAGAGAAGAAAGAGGGCAGAAGACATATTGGTGTTTTATGAGTTTACTTGAACTGCTAAAAGTCATTTCTATCAAAACTCAGTCCACATCAAACCTAGGTTCGATCACCATTCTTTCTCCCAAGAAATAACTATCTGAAATTGCGGAAAAACTAAATATCTTTGACTAATCATCCTTCTTTTTTTTCTTTCTATTTCTCATCAATCAAACATAGCATCAGGGTTAACATCTGAGGGATCTCCATCTATCCCTAGGTCACAATCATACTAACTTTTAGTAGATAACAACACTACTCTAAAATGTGAGCAATATAAACCCTTCAAGTCTCCTGCACATGTACAGCTAATAAATCTTTTTTCCCAAACAATTGGGTTTACTACCTACCTCATATCTTTCATCAAATTCTAAACATGCAAAATCAAACAACAGTAAGAAAAACAGCTAAATTCAAATAACCAATATTTAAGAAATTATAAGACATCCCACATAGAATCAACCAAACCGAGATCACAAATTAAACCAACCAAAACAGGCCAAGATCATAAAAGGGTTATCATCAAATGAACAACCGAATCCAAAATGGACCACATAAAACAATTCCACAAAATACAATTCATGCAACACAAAAAAAAAAAAAAGCCACCAACAATTCTACAACTATCTGGGCTACACTGCATGCGACTGTGTGTGTGCGGAGGAGCTGTATACCTGCACAGAAGAATGGAGATCTCAGCAAAGAAAATAGAAATATGGAGGAAATTTTGGGGGGTCAAATCGTCGAGAGGGTGATGAAGGGATCAAAAAAAGGCAAAGGCCATGTGATGGATTTGGGAGCAGAGAAATGGGATGGCAAAGGCCATGTGATTGGGAAAAAAAAAAATGTTGCTGCAAGTCACAAGATGATTTCAAAGCTTGTTTCTTGGACAGACAAGGTCAAATCTTTACAGAATACTCGTGATATTTTTAATGTATTGTTATGTTCTTTAAAAAAATAGAGAAATTGAATCTTTTCTGTATATTATTTGTATTTATTTTGTAATGTTTGGACATTTGGTTAAACAATTACTCCTCCCTCCGTTTTTTTACAGAAACTTACCCACTTACTATTAAAAATGAGAATTATATAATAATGTTATAAAAGTCGTACTGTGAATGGATAGAAGAGAAAAAATGAAATATGAAATAGTAAATGAATAATTGTTATGAATTTGATAATTGGGTCTAATTAATAGAGAAGTGTTACAAAATTTCCTTTATAAAAAATGTCATATAGCACTTAAAATAGCAAAGTGGATAAGGCTTTTATGGGACAAAATGGGACGAAAGGAGTATTGACTACTCTGTCTTTTTCAAATTTAGTTTGTCTACTCTGTCTTTTTCAAAATTTTGGATAATTTTCGTACATAACTCACGAGGAAATTATGAATGAGAGAGCTTCATAAAAGGGGATTAACTTTTAAGATTTTTGAGACTTTAATTGGCACTCCATATACAGTATAATACTGTTTATATTATTTTTTATTTTACTTTCTCTATTTTTTTTATATACATATATATATATAGAATGGAAAGTTGCAATTTAGGCATTTATAATCACATAAAGGTGCAATATGGTGTAAAATTGAATGTCTATTAAATTTATTGGACAAAAGTTAAAAAAAGGTAACGATGTTGACGGAAACATTAACAAGTTTCTTAAAAACTTACATTGGACACCTAAGAATTTAAGAAATTTTCAATTGTTATACTTTCGTTAATTTTATTTACTAAACACCTAAAAAAAGGTTAATTTTTTTGAAAGAGAGTAGATGAGAGCAATTATTATTTATTTATAATTAAGTTAAATATAATTTAATTTATCTTTAATTCATTTTCTTACTCTTTCAATGGACAATAAATTAGGAAAATTAAAAAATTATTTTATTCATTATTTATCACATTAAAATTTATAAAATAATTATAAAATATTACACAAAAAACTAAACAGCAAAATATCTCAATTAACAACAAAAAAAGAAAAAGAAAGAAAAAGAGGAAAAAAAAAATAAATAGTAAAAGGAAAGGAAAAATGCCCACCAGTAGCCCTTTCCCTTCCCACCTCCCTAAAAGCCTTCCTCCTTCATCCTCCCTTCATCCCACATTCACAAATTGTCTATCCCGGCTTAACACCACAAACCCTTTATGCTCCTTATCCTCACTTCGTCTACCCCCACTTTGATCAACCCAAAATTAATTCATCTCTCAAACTCAAGCCCTAACCCGAATTTTTTTCTGCGATTTTTGAAGTTTCCTTCTTAATTTTGGATAAACTCGATTTTTCGGAGTTGATAGTCATGAATTAGGGCTACGGGGTGGCAATTTTACGAACATGTTATGATCCAGCTCAACAAAATCAACAACGATTGTAATTTAATCGAAATTGACAAGAGAATTATATGTTAGATTTGGATGAGAAAATAATTAGAAGATAGTTCAGATTATGGGATGAGAAAGAATTAGAAAATGAGAGAGAGAGACGAGATTTTCATGATAAATTTCTTATTGCCAACAATGGCGTCTTCAGTAACAGATAAGAGAGAGGAACACGTGCTACACAACGGCCTTCTTCTCTATCTATAAAACGATCACGTTTAATAAAACAGAAAAGATTCCTAAGCTAGCCTTTAAACGACGACGTACTCATTAAAGAGAAAACGCGTATTCAACGGCCGCTACTACCTTATTGTTACGTAATACTAAAACGACACCGTTTGCTTATATCCCAAATCCAACGGTCTTCTAACGGTCACTCCCAAATTACCTTGCGAACCCTAAATCATTACATTCCCTTCCCCTTCGAACAATCCTTGTCTCAAGGATTAAATTGAGGAAAATTAGCTGCTATAGTCGACCAATCCTCCCAAGTTGCGTCTTCAGGAAACGCATTCGCCCATTGAATTAACACCTGTGCAGCAGGACTATTCCCCTTCTTCACTAAACGCCGCTCCAATACAGCAATAGGTTCTACCAAGAACTGACCTTCATCTCCTACATAAGGCAAGGAAGGATTTGGGTTTATAGCTTCACCCACCCTTGGCTTCAGCAACGATACATGAAAAACAGGGTGTATCTTAGAGTTAGGAGGTAGCTTGAGCTTATAAGCTACATCGCCCACCTTGGCTTCAACTTGGAAAGGCCCAAAATATTTTGGTGAGAGCTTGAAATTCTTCCTCGGTGCCAATGAAGTCTGACGGTATGGCTGCAATTTGAGGTAAACCCAATCTCCCTCCTTAAAATTTCTCTCTTTCCTGCCCTTGTCTGCAAATTGCTTCATCCTGTTCTGAGCTTCCACCAGAGTTTCCTTGATTGCCTTTATTTTCTTATCTCTCTCCTTCATGAAATCTGTGACAGCATCATTCTTACAATATTGCTCATGACTAAAAATAGCTTGAGGGGGAGGGTAACCATACAATGCTTCGAAAGGGGTTAACTTCAGGGCAGTGTGAAAATTTGAATTATACCACCACTCAGCCAATGTAAGCCAGCTAGACCACATCTTAGGTTTGTTGCTGGTTGTAGCCCTGAGAAATTGCTCCAAACACTTGTTCAACCTTTCAGTTTGCCCAAGGAGAGAAAAAAGAGATTGCCAAAACTGACTTAGGAATATCTTATCCCTGTCAGATGTGATGGTAACAGGTAGGCCATGTAGCTTGTAAACATTATCAAAGAACTATTTAGCCACTGTATAAGCTGTGTAAGGGTGTTTGAGAGGTAGGAAATGGGCATACTTGGTTAATCTGTCAACTATCACCAGAATAGTGTCCCAATTATTTGAGGGGGGTAATCCTTCTATGAAATCCATGGAAATGTCAGTCCAAGGTTTGTTAGGGATAGGTAGGGGTTGTAATAGTCCAGCTGGGTGAGTGGTTTCAGTTTTTGATTTGTTGGCAAATGTCACAAGGTCCAATTGTATCTTGCACAAACTTCTTCATATTTGGCCAGAAAAACAGTTGAGCAATCCTTCTAGTGGTGCCTTGAATCCCTGAATGTCCTCCCAAAGGAGTGTGGTGTAACTCGTTAACAATCCTCTCTCTCAGGACCCCTTTACTGCCCACAACCACTTTTCCTTAGTATCTAAGCATTCCATTGTCCAATGAGAATTCACTAAAATCTTCATTGTTGGTCAACACCCCTTCCAATATCTTTTGTATCTCAAGATCATCTTCCCAACTGTTGATTATTTCTTGGACCCATTGTGGTTACACAATAGTAACAGCTTGGCATTCAACCTGGTTCTCATGCATTCTTGATAAAGCATCAGCCACTCTATTTTCCACACCCTTCTTGTAAGTAATTGTGTAATCATATTCCAATAACTTTGATAACCACTTCTGCTGTAAACCCCCTGTTACTCTTTGATCCATCAAATATTTCAAACTTTGATGATCTGTCTTGATTTGGAATTTCTGACCACATAAGTAATACCTCCACTTCTCAATAGCCAATAGAATTGCCATAAACTCTTTCTCGTATGTTGATAAGCCCAAGTGCTTTGGACCTAATGCCTTACTAACAAAGGCTATAGGTCGACCTTCTTGCATTAGAACAGCCCCCAAACCACTGTGACAAGCATCTGTCTCCACTGTGAATGTTTTAGAAAAATTGGGCATTGCTAGGACTGGTGCCTTGGTCATAGCTTCCTTTAATGCTTGAAAAGCTGCCTCAGCTTCAGGATTCCAACAGAAGGCATTTTTTTGCAAAAGTGAGGTCAGTGGCTTGCTAATGATTCCATAGTTTCGAATAAATCTCCTATAATAACCAGTTAAGCCCAAAAATCCCCTCAAACCCTTGATGTTGTTGGGACTAGGCCACCTAATCATGCATTCAATCTTTGTAGGGTCAGTGGATACCCCATCTCCTGTGACTATATGCCCAAGATATTCCACCTTTTTACTCTCAAATGAGCACTTGCTTTTTTTCACAAACAACTGATACCTTCTCAACCTTTCCAAAGTAATTCTAAGATGATCCACATGTGCTTCCATGGTGGGGCTATATATTAAAATGTCATAAAAAAAAAACCAACAGAAACTTCCTCAAAAATTCATCAAATACTGAGTTCATCAAAGCTTGGAATGTGGCTGGGGCATTAGTGAGCCCAAATGGCATCACCTTAAATTCATAATGCCCATGATGAGTTTTGAATGCAGTTTTCATAATGTCTTCCTCCTTCATCCTTATCTGATGATAGCCTGACCTCAAATCCAGCTTTGTGAAAAATTTAGACCCATGTAGTTCATCCAATAACTCATCTATAATGGGAATAGGAAACTTATCCTAGATAGTTAACTGATTTAGCCCTCTATAGTCAATGCACATCCTCCATGTTTCATCCTTTTTCTTTACCAAGATCACAGGTGAAGCAAAAGGGCTTGTGCTATGTCGAATGACTCCACTTTCTAACAATTCCTTGATTATTTTCTCAATCTCATTTTTTTGAAAATAAGGGCATCTGTAGGGCCTATTATTCACTGACTGGCTCCCAGGTTTTAGTGGAATGGAATGATCATAAATCCTAACTGGTGGCAACCCTCTTGGTTCTGAAAATACATCCTCATATTCTCCCAATACCTCTGCAATTCTTGAATCCACAGTGTCATCATTATTCACTGAAGCAAGTGAATATAACTGCACCACTGCCCCACAAGGTAGGTCCTTCAACATCTTAGTTGCAGTAGGGGTTGTCATGAATTTTAACATCACCAGGTCTTGTCCCCCTTGTACTGTGCATTGCTTCCCTTCCCACTGAAACCCCATGGACATTTTAGTGAAATCAAAGGTGATTGGCCCCAATGTTTTGAGCCACTGTATTCCCAGTACTGCATCACATCCTCCCAACTTAATCACCTTCATGTTCCCCTTGAATTCCAATCCTTGCAACTTCCAAACAAAATTCTTACATTCTCCTTGGCTAGAAATTTGGCTACCATCAGCTACAGTCACTGGTATATCATGAGTAGGTGTCACCACACACCCTAGACTCTCAGCAGTTTTCACATCCAAGAAATTATGAGTGCTCCCACTATTAATGAGAATTGAGAACCTCTTCTTTCCCACTTCCCCTGTGATTTTAAAAGTTTGTAAAGTGGCATTACCAGACAATGCATGTGTTGATATGCCCATATCTTCTGATGCTGGTTCCTGCTTCTCAGTGTCTTCCACAGGACTTTCCATAGTGTCATGCCACTCTTCCTCCTCTTCCCCACTCTCCACTCCAATCATAAAAACCTGCTTGTTCTTGCACTTATGCCCATACTTGAACACCTCATCACAATTATAGCACAGTCCCTTCTCTCTCCTTGCTTGCATTTCTGCATGGGTCAGTTGTTTAAAGGGTAGGGTATTCTTTGTGGTTTGAAGGGAATCTGGTTTTTGGTTTATGGAGGGTGAAGAATAAGTGGACAACTTGCTATTATTTGTATTGGTTTTCACAGCTTGTGGGGAAATTGGGGTTGATGTTTTGTAACTGCTACTGTATGAAGGGGATGTTGTGTTGGTTTTGTAAGTGACTGCTCTCATTTTCCTCACTGAAACATCCCAATGGGATTCCTCAATCCTTGCTAGGTTAATGGCATGGATTAGTGTGGGTGGGAACTGAGACTGTACTCTGAATCTGATTTCCTCCTTGAGCCCTTTTATAAAGTTTTTCACATAAAACTTCTCACTCAAACCTGCATTCTCAACCTTCATCATGGCTCTCATTTCTTCAAACCTTTTCTGATATTCTCCAACTGTACCCAACTGTTGTAAGCTTGCAAATTCACCTTCAATGTTTTGATAAGCTTGGGGTCCAAATCCCATAGCTACTATATCAATAAATTCAGTCCAAGCAATTCCATCAATCTCTTCACAAAAATTTTGATACCAAAATTCAGCACTCCCTTCAAAATGCATGGTAGCTAATTCCACCCTATCTCTCTGTGGGACTTCTCTATATCTGAAAAACTTTTGACATTTTCGTATCCACCCCCTATGATCAATCCCAGAGAATTTTGGAAATTCTAATTTAAGGTGTTTCTTATAGGCTTCATTAATCCCCTTCTCAGTTCTAACCTCATGTCCATACCCTGCACCCTTAATAACATCATTCGAATCATCAATGAGAATAGTTTCATTTGTTGCCTTACCTTGCTTATCGACTTCATTTTCTGGAACCTCCTTCTCGTTGCTTGGTCCTGCTCCTAGGATCGAGCCAATACTGGTAGTTCCTTTCGGTCCCCTTCCAGCTTCATCTATAGGATCCTTGCCTTGATTAGATCTGATCCCCTCTAGCAACGTGCGTGTCATCTCCTCCATGCTTTTGCTTAGTGCTGCGATGTCCCCTTTCAATTCACTCTTCAGTTCATTGGTTTTCGTCTCCAATGCAACTTCAAGCCCCGTTAACCTCTCATCAACAGCTCTGAGGTTCGCTTCCATTGCGTCCATACGATTACTCTGATGATTCACCATGGCTTCCGTGAATCGACTGCTCTGATACCAATTTGTTATGATCCAGCTCAACAAAATCAACAACGATTGTAATTTAATCGAAATTGACAAGAGAATTATATGTTAGATTTGGATGAGAAAAGAATTAGAAGATAGTTCAGATTATGGGATGAGAAAGAATTAGAAAATGAGAGAGAGAGAGACGAGATTTTCATGATAAATTTCTTATTGCCAACAATGGCGTCTTCAGTAACAGATAAGAGAGAGGAACACGTGCTACACAACGGCCTTCTTCTCTATCTATAAAACGACCACGTTTAATAAAACAGAAAAGATTCCTAAGCTAGCCTTTAAACGACGACGTACTCATTAAAGAGAAAACGCGTATTCAACGGCCGCTACTACCTTATTGTTACGTAATACTAAAACGACACCGTTTGCTTATATCCCAAATCCAACGGTCTTCTAACGGTCACTCCCAAATTACCTTGCGAACCCTAAATCATTACAGAACCTTGTGGGTTTTTTAAGTTAAATTCTTGGAGTTGTGTTGAAGAACACACAATAGCATAACCTAATTCAAAAAATCCAGATATTGTTTTTTTTTTCAAATTTTGATCTTTGATTTCCGGATATGATTGTTGCTTGGGGTTACATCAAGATTAATTCATTGTTTTGTTGTTTGGATTCACAACGATTGAGGAGGAAAAACTGAAATTGGTGTTTGATTTTGTTTACGGTGTTTGGTTATGGCAGTGGTTTGACGGTGGTAGCTGTGGCGGTAGTTTGTTGGTGGACGGTAGTGGCTATGGCGGTAGTTTGTTGGTGGACGGTGGTGGCTATGGCGGTAGTTTGATGTTTGGTGGCAGCAGCAGTGACGACAGTTTGATGGTGGTGGTGAAAACGTAGATTAGTGGACGGTGGTTGCAACCTTTTTAGGTGTTTTGTAAATATAATTAACGAAATTATAATAATTGAAATTTTTTAAATTAGTGGGTGTCCAATGCAAAATTTAAAGAAGCTTGTTAACGTTTCTGTCAATATCGTTAATATTATTTAACCGCCGTTCGTTAATTTTAACAGACATTCAATTTTGCTACGAATTGCACCTTTGTGTGAATTTAATTAAAGGCCCAAATTACAACTTTTTGTACATTATGTACCACATTACAACTGTATACTCCCTCCGTCTCGGGATAATGCGCACTTTTTGGCTTGACGCGAAAATTAAGGTAAAAGGTGATGTGTTGTGAGTGTAGATGGTTGGGTAGGAGAGAGAAAATAGAGTAAGTGGGTAATGGTTGTGAGTAGAGAGAAGTGAGTCTCATTTCCATTTTAAAAAAATGCAGATTATTGTGAGGCGTCCAAAAGGATTTTTTTTCTTCATATTATCATGTGACGGAGGGAGTATAAACTCAATGACACGTTGCCCTCCTTTATTTTAAATTTAAATCCTTTAAATTTAAACTCTAAAATTAAACACAAAATCTGGGGAGAAACGCGTTTCTCCGTCGGTTATGGAGAAACGGGGCTTGTTATGTCGCGCGACATACATAGCCACAAAAACTGGATATCACTTCATCAGCTTCTGGATATCCAGAAGCTTTGGAAAGGATATCCAGAAGCTTTGAAAAGGATATCCAGAAGCTTTGGAAAGGATATCCAGAAACCAAATATTTTTCCGGATATCCTTTACAAAGCTTCGGATATCCATATTCAATGTTACGGATATCCGAAAGCTTTGTAAAGGATATCCGAAAAAATACTGATTTACGGATATCGCTTTACAAAGCTTCGGATATCCATTTCAAACTTCCGGATATCCGTGCTTTGTAAAGGATATCCAGAAACTGGCTACTTACGTCGCGCGACATAATAAGCCCCGTTTCTCCATACGCGACGGAGAAACGCGTTTCTCCCCAGACGCACTCAAAATTAAAAGGCAAGGAAGGGGAGAGAAGTGAGGACGTGGTGGGGTTGTAACGTAATTTTTTTATTTTTTGGTTGGGAAGTAACGATCAAGGGTGGTAACCGGTTCCCACTCGTTTGAAATTACATTTTTACTTAAAAAGGAATTGTTTCATTTAAAATTATACTTTTTCTTTTAAAAAAAATTATAATATTTTTTAATTAATGGGACTCACTTTCACAATCACAACATCTGGTGGTCTGCTAACATTTTTCCTTAAATTTCGTGCCCAATTCAAAATATATAATTTTAAATGTAACAGAGAGAATGTAATTTTTTTTTTTGAAAGAACAGAGAGAAAATAATTGATATGTATATTATATTATATTATATTAATAAAAGGTGAAAGAATAGATTAGTTAATGCTGCTGCTCATCCTCTAGGCTTGATGACAATTGCCATGGCATCACCCACTACCATTTTGTGAATCAAATAATTATACAGCCGACCCGACCCGAGTGGGTCTCATTACAACAACTTGACTTTATCTTCAATTATCATTCATTAGTAAAAGTTCGTGTTCGAGGACACGCTTTTTTTTTTTTTAAATGGCAAAATGAGAAAGGGACAACTTAGTGAGGGCAAAATGGAAAAGTTGGCATGTAATACTGTTCACGAAGGGGTTGTGATTTATAATATAGATTAACAAACAAACTTGCTTAAAACAAACGAACAAAATTTGAAATTTGAAGAAATGAAACTATTATCCCACAAATATTTTATCACTTATTTTATGTTGGTGTCTGGATTTTACTATAAGTTAAACAAATATTTGAATATTATTTTGAGTGATATTTGCTAAAATATTAAACTTAAGTTTTTTTATTAAATAATATCTATAGTATAAATGGAGGGTGTCCAACTCAGCAAGTGCACAGTACAATGAATAGTAGCATCCGCTAACATTACCATTTTGCCCTCACTATTCACTCCCTTTCCCGTTTTGCCCTCCCACCTTTGTATGTCGTGCGACATACATGCTTTTTTTTTTTTTGTGATATATATAAAAAAAAAAAAAAAAAAAAACTGCGTAACGTGGCGCCTTGGACACTTGCGCTAGTAAGTATATAAAAACACCCTTCAATGAAATCACCGGTATACAACAAATCTTTCAGATTTCATTTAGTTTGGTTTAATATCTTAATTTAAACTTTAATCATTGATTATTCTCAATAATGTTTAAATTAAGAAAAAAATCTTGCTTTTCATAGTCATTAAGTATTTTTTAAGTCTAGTTTTTAATTAAGATTTCCTTTAATATCTCTCCCTCTCCTTCAAATCGACTACTGGGAGGGGAGATTTAGATAAAAAAAAAAAATATATTCCCCATTGTATTTCTGATTTTGTTATCTCTCCATATATGAGAGTGTGATTTTTCTCCTTTCTCGGTAGCCTTGTATATTTTCTGTATTTTCTCTGTTTTTTTTTTCCACTACTCACACACACACACACACACACATGTTCAAACCAGCAGGCCAAATCCCCATGTGTATATTTTCTCTGTTGTTATTATGAAGGTTGGGAACCATTCCTTTTCTTTCTGGTTGATAGGTTGAAATGTCAATTTCTTGACGAATGTAATTTCTAGGACAATGTTTGTAAATGCGAGGTCTACTGTTTGAGTCGAAATTTTAAAGTTTGCGGACAATCTGTTAGATCACCACCAGATAATCCAAGTAACAACTCAGCAGATGAGGATGAGAACACCTCAAGGGATGTGGATAATAAATGTTAGGTCAGATTGTTGGGATTGGATCCTAAACTGCAAGGAAGGAAGCGAGGAGGAGTTTCTGCGGGGGAGAGCGGCCGCGCTCGGGGTGGAGAGCGACCGCGCTCGTTGGTCAAAATTAAGTAGGTGGAACTTCGCTGATGAAGGGCGACCGCGCTGCTAGGGTGCGCGGCCGCGCTGGCGTCGGGGAGTTTGAATCCTGGTCTGATTTTGTTTCCTATTTTGTGTAGATCTCTTCCTTGACTGAGCTAGGTTCCTTGTATAAACTATATAAGCATAATTTCGGCCTAGAACTTATTGTAGCAACATATTAGAGAGGAGACTAATACATATTGGCTTGGCAATTGCCCCCGGACGTAGTTCACGAGTTGGTGAATGAACCGGGTAAACAACTCTTGTGTTCTTGTGTGTGATTGTTTCTTTCTTGTACGTGTGGGTGTGTTGATTTCCTTGTGTTGATTGCAACGGGGGAGCACCAATTTCACAACAACTGGTAACAGAGCTTTGGTTCGGAGGATTCAAAATTTTTCATTAGTTGATTAATTTTGAATCGCGTTCTTGGGGATTTTGGTGAAGCAGTCAAGATGAAGAACTCAATCGAGAAATTCAACGGTGTGAATTTCACGTTTTGGAAGACAAGGATTGAAGACTACCTTTATTGTAAGGATCTTCATGGACCCTTGAAGGCGAAGCCCGAAGACATGTCACAAGGAGATTGGGAGACGTTGGATCGAAAGGCGTTAGGAGCGGTGAGGAGTGCCCTAACCGACGACGTTGTACGGAACGCTATGGAGGCCAAGACAACGGTGGAGTTGCTGCAAACGCTGTCAGACATGTATGAGAAGCCGTCGAATATCAATAAGGTGCATTTGATAAAGAGGTTTGCGAATGCGAAGATGTCGGAGGGCGGACGGCGGCAAGTCATATCGGCAATTTCAAAGGTATGGTGGACCAATTGAAAAGTGTTGATATTACTTTCTCCGATGAAGTGCTAGCTTGTTTTCTTCTAAAATCATTGCACGATAGTTGGGAGGTTACCGTCACAACGATTAGTACGTCGAAAACAACATTGGTGTATACGGAGGTTAGAGATCTCATCCTTCAAGAGGAGTTGCGAAGGAAAGAGAAAAGGGGAGAATCGTCCGTAGATGGGGCTGCACTTAGGGTGGAGAGAAAAAGGGGTGGACCTAAAAAGGGGAAAAAGGTCAAGTGCTACAATTGTGGTGAATTGGGGCACATCAGTTATGACTGTCCGGGAAAAGGTGGTTGCGCTAACGTGGTGGATGATGGTGGTGATGTATTAATCCTAGGGGAGGAGCAGTCGGGTGAAGATTGGGTGTTGGATTCTGGAGCTTCTTGTCATGCTAGTGGGGATGCAGAATCAATGAAGCGGTACAAAACCGGAGATTTTGGGGTTCTCTATCTTGGTGATGGTCAACCATTGAAGATCAAAGGTAAGGGGGACGTAATGATGAAGACACCTAATGGGGCTGTTTTACAACTACACGACGTGATGCATGTTCCGGATTTGAGGAGGAGAGTGATTTCTGTGGGACAACTTGACAGTGAAGGGTATGGTGTTTCTTTCATTGGTGGGTCTTGGGAAGTCACAAAAGGGGCTAAGGTGTTGGCTCATGGGGTTAAGGGGAAGATGTTGTATTCTACCTACAATGTCGATGTTCATTCCGGTGGGAGCAAGAGGCTTAAGAACCGGCCTGTTGGTGTAAAAAGGGGAGACATCAAGAAACGGTATGTTGGGGGGGACTCAAAGTTGATCAACGTGGTGTGGAAGTCCAAGGGCCCTAACAGAGAGCGGTTTCAGACCAAGAACAGTCGATGCAAGAAACAAGGTGTGTCCAAGTTTCAAGGGGAGGCATTGCGAGGAAGGTGGGTCTGGAGGGAGAAGGCGAAGTTAGACTTGCGGGGAGAAATCAAGGTAGAAGCTGATTTGGGGAGGCAAGAACGATCTAACATGGAGAGGTTGAAACGTCGCTTGGTTTCAACTCGCCTTAGTACTTGAAGAGAGGTGCGGTAGTGTCAAGCCAATATGGAGGAGGGGGGAATGTGTTCGAAGGTCTTTACTCCGTGGTGGGAGTTAATGGGTGATTTTATGTTTGTTGGTTTAGTCTTCGGTGGGAGATTGTTGGGATTGGATCCTAAACTGCAAGGAAGGAAGCGAGGAGGAGTTTCTGCGGGGGAGAGCGGCCGCGCTCGGGGTGGAGAGCGACCGCGCTCGTTGGTCAAAATTGGGGCTGGAACTTCGGCAATGGAGGGCGACCGCGCTGCTAGGGTGCGCGGCCGCGCTGGCGTCGGGGAGTTTGAATCCTGGTCTGATTTTGTTTCCTATTTTGTGTAGATCTCTTCCTTGACTGAGCTAGGTTCCTTGTATAAACTATATAAGCATAATTTCGGCCTAGAACATATTGTAGCAACATATTAGAGAGGAGACTAATACATATTGGCTTGGCAATTGCCCCCGGACGTAGTTCACGAGTTGGTGAATGAACCGGGTAAACAACTCTTGTGTTCTTGTGAGTCGAAATTTTAAAGTTTGCGGACAATCTGTTAGATCACCACCAGATAATCCAAGTAACAACTCAGCAGATGAGGATGAGAACACCTCAAGGGATGTGGATAATAAATGTTAGGTCAGATTATATTAAATTATACTGATTATCATAAATAGTGTTTATCATGTACGTAAATCTCGTGTAAAACTTGTGTATATAAAAGCACAAACATCAATACAAAAACTTATCATTTCCTTCAAGTCACTGTAGAAGGTATATGCTATCAAGCCTTCACGGCTTAACTACTAATTACTCTGATCCATGGCCAACTCCGATTCCTCTTCCTTCCACAATTGTTCAATTCAATGTTATCACCCATCTTCCAACCAAGCTCAACAATGACAATTTCATTGTGTGGCGATCCCAGTTTTATTCGGCCCTCGAGGGCTACGATCTGATGAGTTTTGTCAATGGCTCTGTCTCTGCACCAGCCGAAAAACTCTTAGACAAATCGAATCCAGCCTATACTCTATGGCGCCGCCAAGATCAACTCATATACAATGCAATGATTGGCAGTTGTGAGCAATCAATTCACCCATTTATCTACACTGCTCGCTCCTCCAAAGAGGCATGGGGTATCTTAGTACAATCCTTCGGTAACAAATCTCACTCAAGGGTGATGAGTCTCAAAGACAAGCTGATCTGAAACCCCTGTGGTTCTCGTTCCATAACTGAGTTTTTGCAAAATATGAAGATCACGGCAGATACGCTAGCCATGATTGATTGCCCAGTCTCCAATGACGATTTGATCATTAATATTCTAAACAATCTCGGTCCATAGTACAAGGAGTTAGGCACTGCTCTTCGTACACGTGAATCTGCTATTTCGTTCTCAGAACTACATGACAAGATCCTTGATTTCACGACTTAGCTACAAAAGGACGGCCTCATCGCCTCACATCACTTCAGGTCCTATAACTGCAAAATTCACATCCAGGAATGATAATAATTGTGGGAATCCAAACAACTACAGTCACTCCCGAAATTCCTCTCCTTTGTAGCAGTCTAATTCACATCGTGAGAATTCCTGCAACCACAGAAATCGAAACTCATGCCAGTCCTTCGGTGGATGTGGCAATCGATCTTCTTCATATTGACATTTTTGTAAGAGACAAGGCCACACAACACCTCTGATTGTCGCAAGCTACAACGTTTTCTCCGTGAAAACAATGTTCAGCCAACAACCAATCAGCCAACAGCCAATTCGACTCAAGTTCGTCCCCAAAGTGCCGAATCCTGGTTATTCGACAATGGAGCATCTCATCACGTCACACCGGACATTGAAAACTTCTCTCATTTCTCTGAGTATGGTGGACTAGATGAAGTGAATGTCGGCAATAGTGCAGGTTTACACATTGCACACACTGGCATAAGTACTCTCCATTCTCACAATAACACATTCACCTTAGCAAATACATTACATGTTCCTAACATTAATCGCAATTTGATTTCTGTTTCTAAGTTCTGTCATAAAAATAACACATCGATTGAATTTTTTCCCTCCTATTTTGTGGTGAAGGATCTGAACACGGGGGCGCTGCTCGTTCAAGGACTGAATGAAAACGATGTGTATGGTATCAGAGCCTTCAAGGGATGTGGATAATAAATGTTAGGTCAGATTATATTAAATTATACTGATTATCATATATAGTGTTTATCATGTACGTAAATCTCGTGTAAAACTTGTGTATATAAAAGCACAAACATCAATACAAAAACTTATCCTTTCCTTCAAGTCACTGTAGAAGTTATATGGTATCAGAGCCTTCACGGCTTAACTGCTAAGTACTCTGATCCATGGCCAACTCCGATTCCTCTTCCTCTTCCACAATTGTTCAATTCAATGCTATCACCCATCTTCCAACCAAGCTCAACAATGGCAATTTCATTGTGTGGCGATCCCAGTTTTATTCGGCCCTCGAGGGCTATGATCTGATGAGTTTTATCGATGGCTCTATCTCTGCACCAGCCAAAAACTCTTAGACAAACCGAATCTAGCCTATACTCTATGGCGCCTGACGCGCCCCAGAACCTGTTACAAGGGTGTACAATTACAGAAAAATAAAATAAGATACAATTAATAAAACTGAAAATACTAAAGGAGAAGTTGTTGAAATTGCTGCACGAGCCCAATGAAATCACTGTCTCCTTAAGACATATTCGATCCCTCACCGAGTGTGCTTGAGTTTTCTTGGATCGCTTGTCTCCCAGGATAGAACGTGCGGACCGGGGGCACTTTGCACCTAAAGTTCCCGGCGAGCTGAACCGTGCTTGGACTAGATCACCTCTTCTTCTATATGCAAGCTAGGAGGCCAAGGAAGAATCAACAAGATGCAACAAGGTGATATGGAGGAGGATTTGCAGAAAAAACCAAGTGCTTTTCTCTGTTGTGTTTTTTCAAGTAGTTTGCCAAGTAATCTCAAATGTTGTTAACAAACAACTATTTAAAGATTTCAATCAACCAAGAAAAACTGAAAATCAATGGTTTTAATTAAGTAATAAAATGTAATAAACAATTTTATTACGAATATTAAACACCATTAATCCAAAATCATTAGCCATAATGATTTTCGTTTCAGTTTTCTACATTTAATACTGGCTGTTAAATGTCTACCCAAGATCTGCTCGGCCGAGTCTTATACCCTGCTCGGTCGAGCAAGGCATATGCCTCGGCCGAGCAAGGTTGTCCAGAAACTTGGGACCTTCTGTTATGCTCTGCTCGGCCGAGTCAACACTCCTGCTCGGCCGAGCACCTCAGAAAAATTCAAAATCATTTTTGATTTACAAAATTAAAATTTATTTGGCCAAATCCTTTGAGCATTTATATTTAATTCATTCAAAACCCATTTTGGACAATTAAATATTTTATTTCACAAACACAAACCAATTAAGTAATTTGACAAAATTACCCTTTAGAAATTAACCCATTAATTTCCTTCAAAACACAATATTTTTCCAACAATCCCCCATATGAAGGAAATTCATGAGGATAGGTGATAAAGTCCGGCAGTCGAAAACCTGCATAGGATAGGTAGGAGTTTGCCCTTTGAATCTTCCCTTGTAAAAGCATATTTACTCTACTCGCTAATCAGTAGACACGATGTCCTTGAACTGTTAGATTTTTGTGTAGCCGATCATATACTTTACACAGGTATCTCCCTAACACAATTCAGCTCTCATAGCTGTGTCCATTCATGGCCCTGGATCACAATGCCTGGTTCTGTGAGAAGGTCTAAGAATTGAGCCTCACACAATTCTCCTCGAAGCGGCCTCTACTTCTTTCTCATATAGGTGATTCTTTTAAGTAACCCATTTTACTTCACATAAGAATCATTAAAAGCCATAGGCTTAACCTCATTCATCTCGGGATGTCACTTTCAGGAATGAGTATAGGATTGACCCCCACAGTGACGCTACAAGTCTTTTAACAGTTAGGTTGTCCCTTTGAACCTAGATCTTGGGATCTCCAGTCAACTAGGTTGGGTTTTCCGCTGTGTTTAACTTCTCAAGAGGCTTTAAACCCATTCACAAAGTCAATCTTGCAACTATCTCTTTACTTAACCCTTTGGTTAGCGGATCCGCCAAATTATCTTTTGACTTTACATAGTCAATAGATATGGTGCCAGTTGCAAGTAGTTGTTTAATGGTATTATGTCTTCGACGTATATGTCTAGACTTACCATTATACATATGACTTTGTGCCCTACCAATCGCAAATTGGCTATCGCAATGTACACTAATTGCGGGCACGGGCTTTTTCCATCTTGGAATATCTTCTAGAAATTGGCGTAGCCATTCGGCTTCTTCACCACATTTATCTAATGCTATAAACTCAGATTCCATGGTTGATCTGGCTATAACAGTTTGCTTAGAAGATTTCCATGATATAGCTGCACCTGCTAATGTGAATAAATATCCACTTGTAGACCTTGAGTCTTTGATATCCGATATCCAATTAGCATCACTATATCCTTCTATCACAGCTGGATGTCTAGTGTAATGTAATCCAAAATCACGAGTATATCTTAAGTACCTTAGTACTCTTACTATACCCTTCCAATGATTTGTTCCAGGATTACTAGTATACCGGCTTAACTTGCTAACGGTATAAGCAATATCCGGCCTAGTACAACTCATCAAGTACATTAGACTTCCGATGATTCTCGAATACTCTAATTGAGACACCGGTTCATCTCTATTCTTTGATAGATGAAGATTTGGGTCGATTGGAGTACTCGCTATTCCATTATCATCCTTGCTAAATTTCTCAAAAATTTTATCCACATAATGAGATTGACTTAACACAAGTCCGTTGGATATTCTAGAAATTTTAACTCCAAGGATTAAGTCCGCAAGTCCCATAACTTTCATGTTAAACTTTGAATTCAACATGTCTTTCGTGAATTTGATCATCTTATCACAACTCCCTATGATAAGCATGTCGTCTACATAAAGACACAAAATGACATAGCCATTTTCCGTGGTTTTAGTATAGACACATTTGTCACACTCATTTATTTTAAATCCACTTTGCATCATAGCATTATCAAATTTCTGATGCCACTGTTTTGGTGCTTGTTTCAAGCCATACAATGACTTTACTAATTTGCACACTTTCTTTTCTTGTCCATGCGCAACAAACCCCTCGGGTTGTTCCATGTAAATCTCCTCTTCTAAATCTCCATTTAAAAAGGCTGTTTTTACATCCATTTGATGTATTTCAAGATTTCTCAACGCGGCAATTGCAAGTACAACTCTTATTGACGTTATTATCGTGACGGGAGAATACGTGTCAAAATAGTATAGGCCTTCTTTCTGTCTGTAATCTTTAATTACAAGTCGGGCCTTATACTTATCAATTGTTCCGTCCGCCTTCATTTTTCTTTTGAAAATCCACCTATATCCTAGTGTTTTACTTCCCGGAGGAAGGTCCACTAGTTCCCATGTGTGATTTTGCAAAATGGAATCAATTTCACTTTTAATTGCTTCCTTCCACAAAGGTCCTTCCGAAGAGCTAACGGCTTCTTTGTAACTTTGTGGTTCACTTTCTACCATATAGGTTAGAAAGTCCGGACCATAGGATTTTTCAATCCTAGCTCTTTTGCTCCGTCGAGGTTCTACCTCTTCTTCTTCTCTTTCATCTTGAACGTGTTCGTCTTCTATTGAATCTATTACCCTATTCGATGAGCTTGCCTCATTTCTTGACTTACACGGGAATATATTCTCAAAGAAAGATACGTTCACAGATTCCATAAAAGCACTACTGTTATGTGCATATCCAATAAATATGCAATCAACAGTTTTTGATCCAATCTTCACCTTTTTAGGAGGAGGTATGGCTACCTTTTCAAGACACCCCCACACTCTCAAGTGTTTGTAACTTGGCACTCTTCCATGCCATAGTTCATAAGGAGTTTTGTCTTGTTTCTTTCGGGGTATTTTGTTTAACACGTAGTTAGCCGACAACACGGCTTCCCCCCACATGTTATCCGGTAATCCCGAACTCAATAACATGGCATTCATCATTTTTTTCAATGTCCGATTTTTCCTTTCGGCAACACCGTTTTGTTGGGGTGTATAAGGTGCCGAGGTTATATGTTTAATTCCACTTTGAGCACAAATTGCTTCAAATGGAGATTCATATTCACCACCTTTATCACTTTTTAGCACCTTAATTTTCCGGTTTAATTGGTTCTCAACTTCATTTTTATAGAGAGTAAACTTCTCTATAGCTTCATCTTTACTTTTTAAAAGATACACATAGCAATACTTTGTGCCATCATCTACAAAAGTCATGAAGTACTTATTGCCGCCCCGTGATTGTGTTGATTTAAAGTCACATAAGTCCGTGTGAACCAATTCAAGTGGTTCACTATGTCTTTCAACTGAAGGGAATGACTTTCTTGTTAATTTTGCTTCTACACAAATTTCACATTTTTGTTTACAATCAACTTTAAACTTTGGAATAGAATTTGCTTTTGTCAAACGACGTATAGAATCAAAATTAACATGACCAAGTCTACCATGCCACAAATTAGATGACTCAGGCAAGTAAACGGAAGAGATATTCATATCATTAGCTTTAGCCTTAACAACCATTACACTTAGCTTAAACAGTCCATCATTGACATAGCCTTTGCCCACAAACATTCCACTCTTAGACAAAGTGACTAGCGATCCGGACACAAAGTTCTTCCGAATATCGGGTACATAAAGCACGTTGTTGAGAGTCAACTCCTTCCCGGATGTCATCTTCAAAACCACTTTTCCTTCTCCTTTGATCTCGGAGGTGGCTGAATTCCCCATGAATAGCTTCTCGCCATCCTTAGAAAAAAAAGTACTAAACATGTCTCTATTGGAGCACACATGTCTAGTAGCGCCGGTGTCAATCCACCATTGATTTGGGTTTGAACCCACCAAATTCACCTCGGAAACCACAGCTGCGAGGTGCATCTCGGACACGTCTCTAGCAATGCCTTCCACCATGTTTGCCTCACGAGCCTTCTTTGGCAACTTGCAAGCATGAGCCTTGTGGCCTTCACCGCCACAATTATAACAAGTTCCTAAGAACTTCTTCTTGGAAACACCACCTTTTGGTCCCAAGTGGGAATTCTTGGAAGTTGTCACAACCTTCCCTTTTTCCTTCCCAAACCTTTTGCCTTTGGAGCTTTCACCATGCTCCACCACATTGGCCTTAGCCACACTAGAAACAAACTTGGTCTCAGCGACTCTATTGTTCTCTTCAATACTCAAACGAAGGATTATACCTTCCACATCCATTTCCTTTCGCTTATGCTTAAGGTAGTTCTTGAAATCATTCCAAGATGGAGGCAATTTCTCAATGATTGCAGCCACTTGGAAGCTTTCACTTATAACCATACCTTCGGCATGAATCTCGTGCAAAATAGTTTGAAACTCATCAACTTGAGATTTCACACTCTTGTTGTCCACCATCTTAAAATCAAGGAAACGGGCAACAATGAACTTCTTTGTTCCCGCATCCTCAATCTTATATTTGTGGTCCAACGATCCCCACAATTCCTTTGCAGATTTCTTCTCATTAAACACGTTATAGAGAGAATCTGAAAGCGAATTAAGGATATAATTTCTGCATAAGTATTCCCCATGCTTCCATGTTTCAACCGCAGCCAAGGTTGTAACATCCGTTTCTCCTTCACTCACCTTTGGCATATCATCTTTCAGATATTTGGCCAAGTGCAAGGTAGTGAGGTAGAAAAGCATCTTTTGTTGCCAACGCTTAAAGTCGTGGCCAACAAACTTCTCGGGTTTTTCCGCATGAGGTGTCAGAATATAGATCGTAAGAGCATTTGTCACAATTGTCGAGCCACTTGTGTTTCCAGTTTGAGGATTAGTTTGGGGTCCAGTTTGGGATCCAATTTGGGTCTCCACGGTGTTGTTGTTAGTCGCCATCTGAAACACAACAACTAAGTTAGTATTTTCTGTTTTTCAAAAACTGTAATCGACTCCCTCGATTAGAGTATGTCTTAAGATTGTTACAAGGGTGTACAATTACAGAAAAATAAAATAAGATACAATTAATAAAACTAAAAATACTAAAGGAGAAGTTGTTGAAATTGATGCACGAGCCCAATGAAATCACTGTCTCCTTAAGACATATTCGATCCCTCACCGAGTGTGCTTGAGTTTTCTTGGATCGCTTGTCTCCCAGGATAGAACCTACGGACCGGGGGCACTTTGCACCTAAAGTTCCCGGTGAGCTGAACCGTGCTTGGACTAGATCACCTCTTCTTCTATATGCAAGCTAGGAGGCCAATGAAGAATCAACAAGATGCAACAAGGTGATATGGAGGAGGATTTGCAGAAAAAATCAAGTGCTTTTCTCTGTTGTGTTTTTTCAAGTAGTTTGCCAAGTAATCTCAAATGTTGTTAACAAACAACTATTTAAAGATTTCAATCAACCAAGAAAAACTGAAAATCAATGGTTTTAATTAAGTAATAAAATGTAATAAACAGTTTTATTACGAATATTAAACACCATTAATCCAAAATCATTAGCCATAATGATTTTCGTTTCAGTTTTCTACATTTAATACTGGCTGTTAAATGTCTGCCCAGGATCTGCTCGGCCGAGTCTTATACCCTGCTCGACCGAGCAATGCTCTGCTCGGCCGAGCAAGGCATATGCCTCGGCCGAGCAAGGTTGTCCATAAACTTGGGACCTTCTGTTATGTTCTGCTCGGCCGAGTCAACACTCCTGCTCAGCCGAGCACCTCGGAAAAATTCAAAACCATTTTTGATTTACAAAATCAAAATTTATTTGGCCAAATCCTTTGAGCATTTATATTTAATTCATCCAAAACCCATTTTGGACAATTAAATATTTTATTTCACAAACACAAACCAATTAAGTAATTTGACAAAATTACCCTTTAGAAATTAACCCATTAATTTTCTTCAAAACACAATATTTTTCCAACAGAACCGAGGTCCTACTTGGCCCCACGTCCGGGACACGCTCGGGAGACGTCATAATTCCTTTAAAACTTTCAAAATGTCCTTTCTAAATTTTGAATATATAAAACTTGTTTTATCTTGAAAACTTTCTATGATACTACTTAAAGTCTCCACATTTTACTTAAAATTCAAACACCACATTTTACAAACCATTTACAACTTAGGGAACACAGTTCCAAAACTTACACTCTTTTCTTATCATATTGCAATCACTAGAAGTACCCCAAAATAATAACATAAAGTCTAAGTCTCAGGTACACTACCCCATTGGTAATACATTTACATAATGCAACCAACACAATATACTTTCCCAAGTTACATACCCAACTCGACGTCCTTCTCGTGCTCAACGTGGCACAATCTTTGGCTCGCCCTGGTCTAAGGAAAACAGTAAAAGGACGGGGTGAGATAAATCTCAGCAAGTTATTGTATATGCAACAATATGATATGCAATCACAACAGGAAAGCATATAACATCAATTCCTCATATATATATATCACATTCTTGTCAACACAAAGAAAGATATAAATAGATAACACATAATTAAGTGCAATAATGTAACACTTAGAAGGATACTGAGCCAAGGTTTCATCCTCAAAAGGATATCACGATCCGAGCAGCAACAGCAGCTGAAGAAGCGGTTCCGGAACCCAATCACAGTAACAACAAACGGGGACTATGACACAAAGTCATACCCAAAAGTGCAACTAGACTTCCATTGAGCTAGTTCACTATACCCAAACCATGACCAATGGAAGGGGAAAACAATGGGAAACCAGTGTATGGATCGGTGCCATTATAATCCCATACCACTGCCCGAACAATCAAGTACCAGCTGGACTTTCAAATATAAGCACAGTAATCACTACTTGCTTAAACAACCAATGGATGATTCCAAAGTAGGGAACCATACCAATATAGCATATCAAAATGATAGCAAATAATAACAAGTATCAATCACAAGTAGCACTAAGGCTAAACCATCCTTGAACCAATTCAATTAAACTTAGGATTCCAAAGTAGGGAACCCTAATCAAGCCCATCATAAAGATGTCAAACCAATGTAAAATGTGCAACACATAAGGTATACACACATATAATAACCATTCAAGGATGTATCAACAATCATATAATGATATTATACAAGTTAGGTTCAATGGAATCAATGGTTCCAACCTACTTTAACCAAACATTTAAACATCTTCCAATTATCACAATGGGTATGTTAAGACATCATGTTGTTGTTAATACATTGTACTTTGATCGTAGTGTTCACTTGGTTGAAATATATGTTATAAAATTGGAATTACATTACTTTGAAAACAGTTCAGCAAAACAGGGCTGGGCACGACTCGTGCCACAGGGCACGACTCGTGACCCTTAAACCCACAACCTGATACAGTTGTCCACTAGGGCACGACTCGTCCCATATGCATGGCACGACTCGTGCCACAGGGCACGACTCGTGCCATTTACAGAATTCCATAACAGAGGCTGAAACATCAGCCACTTCAGTAAACATTTATAAGTCCCTTTTTGTTCTAACTTAAACAACAACATCAGAAGTCCAACTTCAGTATCTCCCAACCAAAATGACCTCAAACCATTTCCACTCAAACCCAAGCCATTCCAATTATCCCAAGCTCAAAGTAAAATAACCAAACGTTTCCTTACAACCAATATACTTCCACAATTGTAACATTAACATCAAACGAACTAAAAATCCTTCCTTATCTTAATTTGAAATCATTCATACTTTTATTGACTTCTTACTCCAACCTTATAATAACCATAAGAATATAAATGCTAAAACCCATAATTGTATATGAAATAGCTTTAAAACTCTAATGCTTGTACCTTTAGCTTACGCCGACGCAGACGCGGCCGATGTTATTCTAGATTTAGGAATCATTATATATACTCAATAGTTTAGGGTCACCATTATACCCTTTTCTAAAATAGATCAAGCCTAATAACTTCATGATATTCATTATTACTTCAATCCATTCCTACTCAAGAAATTGCACCAATATAACATTCAACATATATATATTCCAACCCTTACCTTCCTAACCTTAATTTTACTCCTATTCCTTCAACTTAAACATCAACACCAATTTTACTCATTCCAACCCAAGTGAAATATACCAAAGTTGTCATGCAATACCTATATACACCTTTTCACTTCAAACCAACCATTATACCAACAATTCACCATACACATCCAAAACCTCTTTTCTATTTCTTCCAAAACAATTAAAATGCCCAAGCTTAACATACAACAATTATTCAATAACAATATTAAATTTAAAACCTAGAATGAATAATAATTGAAGGAAATCATAACAACTTACTCTTTCACCTCAAAACATTCATTTTACTTACCCTTTTTTCTTAAATCATTCCAACCAAGTCAAAGGTCAATTTTATCATTTCTAAACTCCATAAAATGATCCAAAATCACATTTAACCATTAGACAACAACAACAACAATTATAACTCTACATGAGCATGCCATGGAAGGAAAAATATAATAACTTACCAAAATAATTCGAAAATAAGAAAAACTTTAATCGGCTAGAAATGCTCCACTCGGCTTTCCGAACGTTTATTTGAAGACGGATTGTCAAACGGATGAAAGATGAATTTAGGAGGAATTTTTGAATGAAGGAAACCTAGGAAGCTTTCTTTTAACAGAACAGAGGAAAAGGAAAGAAAAATGGATGGGACTTGTTTTTGTTTTTATGATTAAAATCACTCTTCCTCATTAAACCAAGATAAAAGAATAAACTAGGGGTGGACATGGTTCGGTTTGGTTCGGTTTGGAAGGAATTTGGAGACCAAACCGCTAGTACTCGGTTTGGGAAAATCTCAAACCAAACCGAACCATAGAAAATTTCAAACCAAACCAAACCAAACCACCTCGGTTTGGTTCGGTTTGGTCTCAAACCACGGTTTCATAAACGGTTCAAACCGTGGTCCGAACTGCGGTCTAGACCGCTATCCGAACTACAAATCTGTCCAACTAAAAGTGTTGCTCTTTACATATTTTTTTTATCAAACTAGCAATCATATATATTAAACATAAAACACAAATACTACTATCCTAATAGGAATGAGTTTTAGTAAACAGAAAGTTCATTGTTCTAAAAGAAACCATCTCAAAACAAATTACAAGACATTGTCTAAAATAAAGATACAAAATTACAAATTCAAGATTCACGGTTCCAAACCGCGGTTCGGTCTGAATCGGTTTGGTTCGGTTCGGTTTGGTTCGGTTTTGAGGTTCCAGACTGCGAGCTGAACCGAACCACACGGTTTATTAAATTTTCAAACCAAGCTAAATCATTTATAGAAAAAAACCAAACCAAACTGCGTGGTTTGGTTCGGTTCGGTCTCAAACCGCGGTTTGAACCGAACCATGTCCACCCCTAGAATAAACATTGGCAATGTTCCACCTAGGCTCCTCCATTAATTAAGCCTTCCACCTTTACATTCTTAAGTTCCAACAATTACACTTTAGCACCTCATGATTTATAAGCCTATAATTAAATATTTCAATATTATTATTTCACTACACCACTCCTAATATTTTTAAAATGACATTAAATAATTATATTTAATTTATTAACATATTGAAAATATCATATACATTATTAAAATGCTAAACTAACACATAATTGCCACAATTAAAATGCGAAACAATAAATATTATAATTTGCACGCCATATACACGTGCTCAAGACGTGATTAAACTAGTGCCTAAAGTTAGGGTCATTACAGCCACCAAGATCAACTCATATACAATGCAATGATTAGCAGTTGTGAGCCAACAATTCACCCATTTATCTCCACTGCTCGCTCCTCCAAAGAGGCATGGGGTATATTAGTACAATCCTTTGGTAACAAATCTCGCTCAAGGGTGATGACTCTAAAAGACAAGCTGATCTGAAACCCATGTGGTTCTCGTTCCATAACTGATTTTTTGCAAGATATGAAGATCACGGCAGATACGCTATCCATGATTGATTGCTCAGTCTCCAATGATGATTTGATCATTAATATTCTAAATAATCTCGATCCAGAGTACAAGGAGTTAGGCACTGCTCTTCGTGCACGTGAATCTGCTATTCCGTTCTCAGAACTACATGACAAGCTCCTTGATTTCACGACACAGCTACAGAAGGACGGAACCTCATCGCCTCCCATCACTCCCGTTCCTATAACTGCAAACTTCACATCCAGAGAAGGATAATAATTGTAGGAATCCAAACAACTACAGTCACTCTCGAAATTCCTCTCCTTTGCAGCAGTCCAATTCACATCGTGAGAATTCCAGCAACTACGGAAATCGAAACTCATGACAGTCCTTCGATGGACGTGGCAATCGATCTTCTTCATATTGTCGTTTTTGTAAGAGACAAGTCCACAATACCTCTGATTGTCGCAAGCTACAACGTTTTCTCCGTGAAAACAATGTTCATCCAACAACCAATCAGCCAACAGCCAATTCGACTCAAGTTCGTCCCCAAAGTGCCGAATCCTGGTTATTCGACACTGGAGCATCTCATCACGTCACACCGGACATTGAAAACTTCTCTCATTTCTCTGAGTATGGTGGACCAGATGAAGTGAATATTGGCAATAGTGCAGGTTTACACATTGCACACACTGGCATAAGCACTCTCCATTATCACAATAACACATTCACCTTAGCAAATACATTACATGTTCCTAACGTTAATCGCAATTTGATTTCTGTTTCTAAGTTCTGTCATACAAATAACACATCGATTGAATTTTTTCGCTCCTATTTTGTGGTGAAGGATCTGAACACGGGGGCGCTGCTCGTTCAAGGACTGAATCAAAACGATGTGTATTGCTTCATGCCTCAGTCTCTATCTCCTCCTCAAATACATGCAACAATAAAGTCTCATATTGTCTTATGGCACAGAAAGTTAGGTCATCCTTCCTTTAGGGTCTTAGCTTAAATCTTGAAAAGGAACAATCTTGTTAGTCATTTCTCTTCAGATGCTAGTTTTTACTGTGATTCTTGCTTATGTAATAAAAATCATAAGACTCCATTTGGAGTTAATTCTTTGGTTAGCAATAAACCTCTTCAACTTCTATACAGTGATGTCTGAGGGCCATCAACTCAATCCATTGATGGTTTTCAATTTTACGTTTTCTTTGTCGATCGTTACACAAAATATATATGGTTGTTTTCGATTAAGCATAAATATGATGCCAATACCTTGTTCCCTCGCTTTAAACAAATGCTCGAAACTTATTTTCAACTCCCCATCATCTCACTCTACTCAGATGATGGTGGCGAGTATCTAAAAATTGCTCCTTTACTGTAATCTCTAGGAGTTTCTGATTTTACAACGCCCACTCATACTCCCGAACACAATGGCACATCCGAGAGGCGACATTGTTGTTTTGGTCAATTTCTTGTATGTTTTGAAATTTAAATTTAGTGGAATGATTTCGGGCACAAATGGAATATAAGAATGAGAAAATTCAAGATGCTACACCAAGATATAACGAGGAAAGCCCTTGATCAATTAATCTCCGGCACAAAACCTCAGAAGGTTTTAGGAAACCTACCTAAAATAAAAGATGTTTATAAATTTTGTTGAGTGAGTACAAAGTGGAAGTATAGAGAGAGTTAAAAAATTGTCGTCCATGGCGCCTATCCCTAGCTCTCCATTTATACCCCAAAAATAATAGAGAATTAATAAGTAACCGAAAATCCCTATAAATCCGAATCAGGTTGCTGAAGATAAGGGACCATTGCCATGATTTCATCTTCCGTTAGAAATGCATTTGAAATATGTGAGACTTGGTCATTGATCCCGGCGTAGTCATTATCCCCTGAAAAATAGGAACGGTTGAACCTGCATCTTCAAGTTGTTAAAAATAAGGTGTCATGTTAAAGATGCTGAATAATCAAGATGCTAAAGAACCATATTAGCTAAGATGTCAATGCAGTGTAAAATTCTACCCCAAACAATTGCCCCCAAATTTTTTTAATCTTTGCGTGGAGCTAAAGAGTCAGAAATTTTTTAACATGTGTCTCATTATTTAATTGACATGACCCTTGAGAAGACGGTTTAGGCTTTTGAGTAGGAATAGGGCTCTCATAACCGCCTATAACCTCCCATAAATAAATCATCTCTTTGGTGATTCAAAAGGTTAACCCAGCAAACAGATTCTTCCATTGTCGCCGCTCTTCTTTAGGTAAGCCGATCTTCCTTAAGCTTTTGTTGATTTTGGTATTTTTAAATCTTTTTTTAGAATGGTTAAGGGCAAGAAAATAGCGATTTCTGTTCTTCATGAGGATTTCACACATCTCGAACTCCTCAAACCAAATTCTGAAAAAAGCACAAGTAAGCAAACCCACTTAGACACCTACATTAGGAACAAAGCCTTCCCTGAAGGTACTGAATTTCTGATACCAGATAACTCTTTTACAGCGGATTGCACCTCTGACAACTGGGTAGGGTTCTTGGAGTATCCCTTTAACATTGGCCTAAAATTCCCCTTTTCGCCCTTAATTAACCGATTCTTTAAGGCAACTAAGTTAGCCTATCCACAACTGATGCCAGCAGGATGGAGAATTCTAATAACCCTAGATAGGATTGCCTTTGAAACTGGTCTTACCGTAGGTTTGGAAGAGTTGGCTTTTACCTCTAAGATTAGGTCACATGGCCCCCATAGATACAATTTTAGGGCTAAATCTGCGTCGGACAACCTAGTACTAGACTTTGAGGCTCATGATAGAGGGTGGAAGAGTAAATTCTTCTTTGTGAGAAAGAACACCCTGGAAGGTGGTGAGGAGTTGGTTACGAAATGGAGGTCACAAGGTATAGCCTTGGCCCCTTATTCAATACCTGTTTTCTTTTTGACCCCTGTTCAACATGTTGTATTCCTTTCTTCTTAGATTTCTCAGTTGCCAAGTTGAGCATGCTGTTTTCAGAGAAAGATGATACATATGCAAATGTGAAGAAGATTCTGGGTTTGTCTGCTGATATCCGTAAATACAAACCTTTGTCTGTTGATTTTGATACTGCAAGTGCTGAGGAAGGAGATACGGGAGAACGAGTTGAAAGTAGAGCCTCACCAGACCCAATCATCAACAAAATGTATTCAGGTAGGAATGAATTTGAAGTTTTATAATTTCGTCATCTCGAATTTTGGTCTTGAATCTTATCATTCCATACTTTTTTGACAGTTACCCGTTCACAAGCTGGTTTTTCCAAGGATGATGTGTGGACACCCCAACCCGGAACCTTAGCTCGTGCCCCGAGCGGGAGGGTCCCAAACTAACTTCAAACCACCTAAAATTTTAAAAACTTTTTACTTCACTTGCTAAGAAAACCAACTTCCAAACTTCCATTATAAAACTAACTCAACATCTCCCCGCGGAGGAAAGTTATAACAAACTTTGAAAAGAACAAAACAACCTGTTTAATTACAAACCAACCACAATTATAAAGTTTTCCAAAAGTAGTTTAATATACATATTGTTTTCCCAAAAGTGTAATGATCACAAACAACTCCCAACAATCCCACTCTAACATATACATACCCAGACAATCCCAAAAGAACCAAGTACAAACTCCTTTCCGTCCTCACTGGCCTGGTTCGCCTGTCTCGGTGCAATCTAAAACAATAAAGGGAGAAGGGGTGAGAATAAATCTCAATAAGCTATTATGATGCAACAATATGTCAAATAAGGTGCAACATATAACATGGTTACACATAATACATTGGTATAGCGGTAAACACCTTAAGTTACCTCCTTTTACCTTTTTCGTCTGAACAATAAGTCGTACAATGTGGGAGTAAAACTCCTCTCTTCTGTGAATGCATATTCACCAGAACCAATCATACAACCGAGAGAGTTATTGTAATAACTCCTCTCCTGTGAACTTCTTAGGCATATTCACATAGAACCAATCTTACAACCGAGAGAGTTATTGTAATAACTCCTCTCCTGTGAACTGCTTAGGCATATTCACATAGAACCAATCAAATTAATAGCTATCTGTAAAGGCTTTTGGCTCAATACAGAAGCTATCGCCCCTTTACTGTGGCCACAGAAGGGGATAGGCCCAAGGCATAATATGATTTAATCAACTTATAGAACACCTCCATAATTGATCGTATCCCATTACCCTCTAAACATCAACGTATATATCCACATTCAAGCACATAAAAGATACTTGAAATACAATTCCACACTTGGAATATTGATGAAACAACATGGTAAATAAATCCACACTTGGGATATTAATGAAACAACATGGTATATATACATATGTTCAAACTAATACAATAGTGTAACATATATTTAATACACTATTTACCAACCACCGAATATGAAAGCAAGTTCACCATGCATCATAAACAAGTCCTACATATTCATTACACAATATTGAGTAACCTTTATAAAGGTTCAAAATCGAATTACCAAGTTTTGAACAACTTTGGTTAAGTTACGAATCAAGCTTGACAACCATTTTCCGAACAATATTTAAACCACTTCCACAAATCCATTTTGACCAAGTAAGATACCATTGTATAGCTAAAGTGTTGTACTTTAATTATAGTTAAAGAGGGTTCCATTATATCCTAGGTAGATTAGGTTTCTGAGGCTTGGAAAATGGTTCATAGGTGACAGGGCAGGGCACGACTCGTGCCCCATTTATACCCCTCAAATTCAGTCGTCCAAACCATGGCATGACAAGGCAAGACACAAAGGCACGACTCGTGACCCAGGACACGACTCGTGCCCTTGCCCAGAAACTCATAAACAGGGCAGTAACATCAGACTTCAGCAACAGCAACCCATTTTGGTCATATCCTTGCTAGTTCAACATTAGTACCACATCCAACTTCAACCAAACTTGTTACAACCCATTTTCTCACATTTTAACTCAAGTAAAAAGGGCAAGAAACACATGCAACACTTCTACTTAGCCATTAACATTTTAAAATCACTTTTATCACTATTCTTCAACTTGAACCATCATTCTTATTACCAAACCTAGTTCAACTTTTCCAAAACAATTCCAACTAAATTACAATTTGTTCCAACATACCAAGAATCATTTTTATCCAACAAAATATCATCTTAAAAATTAAATAAACAATTATTTGAAAGAAATCATAATAACTTACCGGAATAATGCGAAATGAAATATTTATTTTTCCGGATAGATGCGCTCCCCTCGTCGCCACGAACAAGAATATGCAAACGGATTTGAAAACGACAAGGAAATGAAGTTGATAGAATTTTTGGAAGAAGGAGCTTAGGTTTTGGTTTTCATGGAGGTTTTTGGAGAAGAAAATGATACTGATCATTAAAATGAAGCTTCCCTTGCTATTCTATGGATAGACATTCCAATAGTTTCAATTAAGCTCCTCCAAAGTCTAAGGCAATGCATATAACACCTCAACTTCTATTATTTACACAAAAGCACCTCAACCACTTATAAACATTGTATTTAAATTTTCAATTATTATAACTTCACTTCAACACTTTATGTTTATTCCATTTAGACCCTAAATCATTAAAGTTATTTCATAACCATCCTAAACTTCACATTAATCATCAAAGACATAAAATGAGCACATAAAACTTAGCAAGTAGCATAAAAGACATAAATGATATACTACAACCCCAACTTCATGTGCTCAACGCGTGCTAAAATGGTGCCTACTATTAGGGTCGTGACATGATGTGTTGTTAAGGATCAAGGCTAGAGTTGACATCAAGAAGGAGGTAAAACTTGATGCTGGGAAGCCACCTAACCCCAAGGTTGATTGCTCCTCCTCCAAGATGGGAATATCCAAGGGTGTTGGCTCAGCAACCAAGAAAAGAAAGGTTGACAATGTTGAAATAGTGAAGGTTGTAACCAAAGGGGATTGGAAGGCTGATAACGCATTGGCCGATATGGAAGATTTGAATAAGAAGGTAATAACATTTATCTTTCGTGTTCCAGAAATATTCATCATGTTGATTTTAACATGATAATTTTTTGAATGTAGTCCATAGATCTGGTGGCTTGTTTGCTCAAGGAGTTGGAGATAAAAGATGATAGAATCAAGGTATTCGAACAAAAGAGCAAATTTGAAGGTGATAGAGCTAACAAGGCTGAAAAAGAGCTCAAGATTTATGCCAATGAGTACAAGGAGAGAGCCAAAGAGATTGAGAGTCTGAACAAGTTTATTTTGGACCAATATGAGAGGTTGTCTACCATTGAAGCAGATCATATGAAGGAGTTGAATGAGGCGAAAGAAAAATTCATCAACGATGCTGCCAGGACCATGTTAGAGACCAAGGTTGACATGATGCAAGATTTTCTGGATGGTAAGCATCTTGCATGGAACATTGAAGAACAAATCCACATGCTCAAGATTTATCTGGGGGAAGAAGCGGATGGTGACGAGGTTAACTCCCCAGCTGTAGATACTGTTTCTGGTCAGGTTGATGAAGAGATGCAAGATGTAGGTGTAGAAAGGAGCAAGATTGAATAAAAAGGAGGGAAGAATGAAGATATCAACACTGCGGCAGTCGGCCAAGAAAAAGAATGAAAGTTTTTAAGTTGGAAAACAATTTTTGTTTTCAAGTACTTTTAAGTTTTTATTGAGGGTGTGTCCTCAGAAACAATTTCTTTTAATTTGTAATATTTTGGTATGCCTTTGTTGGCATATGGATTTGAATTTTAGCTTGTACACATTTGGGATGCCTCTGTTGGCATACAGTCTAGGGTTTTTTGGGGTGTCATGTTGATGTTGGCATGACACCATTTTTGAGATCCTAGCAGGCAAACAGTTAGTTTATTCAAGTAGTTTCTTTTGATCGTATGAAACACTGAATGTGTTTAACCTTTTGAACTTTGTGAGTAACATGCAAATGTTACAACCTTAAGAAGTTGCGAGTAACATGATAATGTTACAACCATTTGAACTTGTGAGTAACATGAAAATGTTACAATCTTT
Source organism: Adenophora triphylla var. japonica (assembly GCA_022495995.1). Lineage (NCBI taxonomy): Eukaryota > Viridiplantae > Streptophyta > Magnoliopsida > Asterales > Campanulaceae > Adenophora > Adenophora triphylla. The sequence goes on from JAFEMH010002688.1 coordinate 150,819, forward strand.
TAATTGATCTCCGGCACAAAACCTCTGGAGGTTTTAGGAAACCTACCTAAAACCAAATATGTTTATAAATTTTGTTGAATTAGTACAAAGTGAAAGTATAGAGAGAGTTACAAAATTGTCGTCCATGGCGCCTATCCCTAGCTCTCCATTTATACCCCAAAAATAATAGAGAATTAATAAGTAACCGAAAATCCCTATAAATCCGAATCAGGTTGCTGAAGATAAGAGACCGTTGCCATGATTTCATCTTCCGTTAGAAATGCATTTGAAATATGTGAGACTTAGTAATTGATCCTGGCATAGTCATTATCCCCTGAAAAAATAGGAACGGTTGAACCTGCATCTTCAAGTTGTCAAAAATAAGGTGTCATGTTAAAGATGCTGAATAATCAAGATGCTAAAGAATCATATTAGTCAAGATGTCAATGCAATGTAAACAAACAATTGTCATGTGGTTGAAACAGGTCTTTCACTTATACACCATGTTTCTCTTCCATGAAATTATTGGTCTCATGCCTTTGAAGCCGCAACATATCTCATTAATTGTTTACCATCCAAAGTCAGTCAAAACAAATCTCCACTTGAGCTTCTCTTTAATCTCCAACCTAACTATCAACGACTAAAGGTATTTGGTTGCCTCTGTTATCCGTAGTTAAAACCATACTCGCCCTCCAAGCTACGTCCTAAATCCACGCCTTGTGCCTTCCTAGGTTATTCAACCTCTAAGTCTGCATATAAATGTCTTGATTTCAAAACAGGTCGACTTTACTTCTCGTGCCATGTTCAATTTATTGAAAATTAATTTCCAGTTGCAACCTCATCAGGTTATACACATTATATTGATTCAGTACAGGGACGCAATGGCTCTTCATGTAAAAGTACAACTTCAGCAACATCACCTCCATACTTTAACCACACTCCACCATCTGCATTTCTTAATCCACCATTCATATCTCTCGATGTCCCTTCTCCATCTTCGACTCTTCCATCCTCTCCTCCAAATCGAATTCCATATTCTGATACAGATCCTAGATCCTACCATTTCTCAATCAAATCACCCCTCTCCACAAAATTCTCCCCAAGCTCCCAATGCACCACGACTTCGTCCTGCCACAATTCGAAAACCAAATCCCAAGTATTTTAACTCTAAATTTGTCAACAACACTACTCTCCATTCCCTACCTATACCCTCTGAACCAACTTGTGTTACTCAAGCAATCCAAGACCCCGAATGGAGAGCTGCTATGTCTGTCGAGTTTGATGCCTTTGTTCACAATGGCACATGGGATCTTGTCCCCCACTCAAATCAAAATTTAGTCTCTTGTAAATGGGTATTCTGGATAAAGAGAAACGGTGATGGGATCAACAAGTACAAAGCTTGATTGGTTGCTAAAGGCTTTCAGCAACGTCCAGGTGTTAGTTCTTATGACACTTTTAGTCCAGTGACTAAACCTGTTACTATTCGCATTATTCTTAGTCTTGTTTTATCCAAGGGGTGGCTTATTCAACAACTTGACATTAATAATGTTTTTCTCAATGGTACTCTTGATGAAGAGGTGTACATGATCCAACCTTCGGGTTTTAGTCACTCCAGCTATCCACATCATGTTTGTCGATTGCAAAAAGCTATTTATGGGTTGAAACAAGCACCACGTGCGTGGTACAAAGAGTTCCGATCATTTCTTATAAGTTTTGGTTTCACTGTCTCTATCTCAGATGCTTCACTCTTCATCTGCAAACATAATGCCACAATTATGTTTTTTCTTGTCTACGTGGATGATATAATTTTGACATGAAATGATTCAATATTTCTGAAGAACTTTGTTACTCGGCTTGACAGTCGATTTTCCTTGAAAGACTTGGGTTCACTTCATCACTTTCTTGGCGTAGATGTCATGCCAACTTATGATGGCCTGTTTCTCTCCCAACATAAACATGTGACTGATCTTTTATCCAAGTTTTCAATGTCTCTGGAGCCAAGGTGACTAGCACTCCCATGTGCTCCAATGTCGAAAATCTTCTCACTGATCGTTCGGCTCTTGCAGATCCTACTTCGTTCAGATAGTTAGTCGGTGGTCTTCAGTACTTGTCTATTACTCGACCTAATATTAGCTTTTGTTAAGATTTGCTTGAGGTCTGCCACATTAATTTTTATTGTTAAGTCTCAGTCAATAATTAGTTTGTTTCAGTCAATAAAGTCCTAGCCTTTAGGATATTGTTAGCATTATCTCTTATCAGGTTTGCTAGGGGTGTTACCTGATTTTGTGGGATACTTTATCTTTTCAGTTTAGCTATTTTGCACTATAAATGTAATGCACCATGATGAATGAGAAATATTCACTTTTGCTGCATCATATCAATTTTCTCTTTCTTTTCTGATATTAAATTGAAGTTTAGTCACTTTGTTTTTATGTTCTTTCTTCTCAAAAACTAACAATTGGTATCAAAGCTTTATTCTTACGGGACCTGTGAGTAGCAATGGAGTCAAACACCAGTTTCGCCAATTTCTCTCAAACTGCTCCACCTACATTTGATGGAGATGATTATCAGCTTTGGGCTGTTAGAATGGAAGCTTATTTGGAGGCCTTAGATCTATGGGAAGCGGTCGAAGAAGACTATGAAGTAGCTGCACTGCCAACAAATCCGACGGTAGCTCAGATGAAAAGCCACAAGGAGAAGAAGACCAGGAAATCAAAGGCCAAAGCAGCATTGTTTGCTGGTGTTTCAACAACAATTTTCACAAGAATCATGACTCTCATATCAGCAAAAGAAATGTGGGAGTATCTGAAGATAGAGTATGCAAAAGATGAAAGAATACGAGGAATGCAAGTGCTCAATCTAATAAGGGGATTTGAGCTCCAAAAGATGAAGGATGATGAGACGATCAAACAATATTCAGAAAGATTGCTTGGTATTGCCAACAAGGTAAGGCTTCTTGGCACTAAGTTTGATGATTCAAGAATTGTTGAAAAAATTCTTGTTACGGTGCCTGAGAAATATGAAGCCTCGATAACCACCTTGGAAAATACTAAAGACTTGTCTAAGATCGCCTTGGCAGAACTATTGACTGCTTTTCAGGCTCAAGAACAAAGGAGGCTTATGAGAGAAGAGTCTACCGTTGAAGTTGAAGGAGCCCTGTCAGTCAAACACAAAAGTTTTGGGAGTAATTCAAGCAGCCGAAATCAAAATAAAGGTGGGGGCTCAAAGAAAAACTTCCCTCCTTGCGAACATTGTGGCAAGATGGGGCATCCTCCATTCAAGTGTTGGAGGAGGCCTGATGCGAAGTGCAGCAAATGCAACCAGCTTGGGCATGAAGCTGTGATATACAAAAGCAAATTTCAGAAACAAGAGGAACAAGAAGAAGAAGCCCATGTAGTTGATCAAAATGAAGAAGATCAGATGTTTGTGGCGTCGTGTCTCTCTACAAGGATATCTTCAGAAAATTGGCTCATTGACAGTGGTTGTACAAACCATATGACATTTGACAAAACTCTTTTTAAGGAGTTAAAGCCTACCGCAACAACTAAAGTCAGGATAGGAAATGGTGGTTTTATCGATGCAAAAGGAAAGGGGACCATTGCTATGATAACGAGCTCAGGTACAAAAATTATCTCAGATGTTCTTTATGTACCTGATGTTGATCAAAATTTACTTAGCGTTGGCCAATTACTGGAGAAAGGATTCAAGGTGTCCTTTGAAAATGTGTATTGTCGTATTTATGATGGTGCTGGAAAGGAAGTTTTATGTGTCAAAGTGAAAGGGAGAAGCTTCTTATTTGATCCTATGGAGGAGGAGTGTGCAGCTTATGCTACTGATATAAGCATCACAGAAATCTGGCACAAAAGGCTCGGGCATTGTCATCTTCAACGAATGCTTAAAATGAAGAAGGATGAAGTGACAAGAGGCTTACCAGTTCTAGCTGATCAAATGCAAAATTGTCGTGCTTGCCAATTTGGTAAGCAAAGTAGGAATCCATTTCCTAAATCATCCTGGAGAGCAACACAAAAGCTGCAACTAGTTCATACAGATGTTGGAGGACCTCAAAGAACAACATCACTACAAGGTAATCGGTACTATATTCTTTTCATTGATGATTTTACTAGAATGTGTTGGATTTACTTTCTAAAGTTCAAGTCTGAAGTTGCTGGAGTATTCTTGAAGTTTAAAAGGATGGTAGAAAATTTAAGTGGCTACAAAATTCAAATATTGAGGTCTGATAATGGAAAGGAATATACATCTGCTGAATTTAACTTGTTTTGTGATGAAGCTGGCATAGAACATCAATTAACTGCTCCTTACACTCCACAACAAAATGGAGTGAGTGAAAGGAGGAATAGATATGTAATGGAGATGGCTAGATGCATGTTACATGAAAAGGGATTGCCAAAAATTTTTTGGGCAGAGGCAACAAATAAATCAGTATTTCTTCAGAATCAACTTCCAAGTGTAGATGTTGAGGACAAAACTCCATATGAAGCTTGGTATGGGTATATACCCTCACTAAGCTTCCTAAAAGTGTTTGGTTATTTTTGTTTTGTTCATGTTCCTCAGGTGAAGAGGGATAAACTTGACAAAAAGGCAACTCCTGGAATCTTTGTCGGCTACAGCACTATTTCTAAAGCCTATAAAGTATACCACCCTCAAACAAAAAAATGGCGATTACTAGAGATGTTCACTTCAATGAGGATGAGCAGTGGGACTGGAAAAATTCACAAGAAACCAACATACCTTTGGTAGAATTCAGAAGCATTTCTTTTGAGGATAAGATAACAAAAGAGTGGGAAACTGAAATGGTAGATGATCAACCAGTTAGAGGAACAAGATCACTCTCAGACATCTATCAGCGATGTAATGTAGCACTATGTGAGCCTGCTAATCATGAAGAAGCCTTTAAAGACCCAAAGTGGAAGAAAGCAATGGAGGAGGAAATGTCAATGATTCAGAAGAACAACACTTGGAAATTAGTCAACAGGCTAGAGGGCAGAAAGATTATTGGAGTAAAGTGGGTGTACCGTACGAAGCTAAATGATGATAATTCAATCAACAAACACAAGGCAAGGCTCGTAGTTAAAGGGTATGCTCAAATTTTTGGTGTTGATTACTCCGAAATGTTTTCTCCAGTTGCTAGGCTAGACACTATCAGGTTGTTGTTAGCCTTATCAGCACAAAAGGGCTGGAAAGTGTTCCAGCTAGATGTCAAGTCAGCTTTTCTCATGGTGTTCAAAGAAACAAGAGATTGTAGCACAATCCACAGCTGAAGCAGAGTTTATAGCAGCAACTGCAGCAACAAATCAAGCTTTGTGGCTTAGGAAGGTTTTATCCGATATACACACATATCAAAAAGAAAGCACTCAGATTCTTGTTGATAATCAAGCAGCAATAGCAATCTCACTAATCCAGATTTCATGGAAAAACAAAACATTTCAACATCAAGCTTTATTTCTTGAGGGAAGTGCAACAAAGTGGGAAGGTGACACTTGAATACCGCAAGTCGAAGACCGGTTGGCAGATTTGTTCACAAAACCACTTTCAGCTAGCAAGTTTGAGTTACTAAGGAAGATGATTGGAGTTTGCAGTACCTAAAGCAAGGAGGAGTGTTAAGATTTGCTTGAGGTCTGCCACATTAATTTTTATTGTTAAGTCTCAGTCAATAATTAGTTTGTTTCAGTCAATAAAGTCCTAGTCTTTAGAATATTGTTAGCATTATCTCTTATCAGGTTTGCTAAGGGTGTTACCTGATTTTGTGGGATACTTTATCTTTTCAGTTTAGCTATTTTGCACTATAAATGTAATGCACCATGATGAATGAGAAATATTCACTTTTGCTGCATCATATCAATTTTCTCTTTCTTTTCTGCTATTAAATTGAAGTTTAGTCACTTTGTTTTTATGCTCTTTCTTCTCAAAAACTAACAGCTTTGTTGTTAATCGTCTTTATCAATTTATGCACAAGCCGAATGAAACTCACTGGACTTCATTGAAAAGAGTACTTCTCTATCTGAAAGGAACAATTCACTATGGGTTTCATCTCAATTACAACTCACCCATGTCTCTTACTGGCCTTAGCGACTCTGATTGGGATGGTCAACGTGACAATTACAAGTCCACTACAGGTTACATCATCTACATGGGTTCTAATCCAATCTCTTGGAAGTCCTCTCGCCAAAAATTTGTTTCCCATTCTTCCTCTGAATACAAAGATGTTGTCAATGCAGCTGCTGAAGTAACATTGATTCGGAACCTTCTGAAAGAGCTTGATGTTTCTGTGCAACACCCTCTTAACAATTTTTTGTGATAAAACAGGAGCTACTTATTTGTGTTCCAATCCTGTTTGCGTTGGATTATCACTTTGTTCGAGATAAAGTAACTGAGGGTGAACTACGAGTTCAACACATTCACACCAAGAATCAGTGGGCTGATATATTTACTAAGCCATTGTCACGGATGTCTTTTCTTTCCTTTCGTTCCAAGATTGGTGTCTCCAATGGAGCCTCCGTCTGATGCGCCATGGCAAAATATTATTCCCGTTAAATGGTTGCCCGGCCCAAGTTTGAATATGGTCTATGTGGGCCCCTATTTTATGAGGATGTTGCATGGTGGTTCTAGTACCCCGGCAAGAGGGGGGGGGGTTGCTTGGTTATCGCCAATGGTGTGGTTCCCCCTATGTTATTGATATATGCCGCATATTACATGTTATTAGCTATATGCCGCATATTATATGTTATGTGATATATGCCGCATATCCTATGTTATATTCTCTATGCCGCATATTATATGTTATATGATATATGCCGCATATTATGTGTTCTACGTTATATGCTGCATACTGAGTGCTTATGATTATGATTCTAGCCAAAGTTATGCTTATATTTATGGTTCTGGCCCTGGTTCCCGCCAATGGCTCGGCCCTCGGATATTGTGTAGTGTATATCGGATATTGATGCCCGCATGTCGGTGGTGGTTCCCGCATGATGGGTGTTGTTTGTCGATGTTACATGTCACACATCGTAGGTCGCATGTCTCATGATGTTGGCTATTAATGTTATAATGGTTACCTGCCGCATGTTATATGTCGCACGTTCGGGTTCCGACGATGGTTTTAGCCAATGATTATGTGTGTATGGTTATGGTCGGATTCCCGCATATGGCTTGGTTCTCGTATATCACATGTCGCATATAGCATGTCGTGTTGTATGCTGAGAATGTTATAATTGTCGCATGTTGTAGATGGGTCTCGCATGTTGGTTCTCATATGTTATATGTGAATGAAATGGCACATGATTTATGCTATATGATTTATGTTAAATGTTGAATGATAAGTCTTTTGTTAGACTTCCCTCCATTGCAGGCGTGACACGTGGCAAAGGAAAATGATGTGGAGGATGATGTCATTGATGACATCACCCTTGGAATATAAATACTCCCCCCCCCATTTCATTTGAAGGTATGAGATTTTTAGAGAGCTTCTCTCTCCTCTTTCTCTCTCTCTCTATATAAATTGTGATACATATTATGTGCCGGATTAATGATTCTCACGCCGGAGGGTTTTCGGGGGGAAACTCCCCCCGCCCTAACGGTGTTTTATCTTGTAGGTCCCACATTATTTAGGACCTCGTGGAGCGTGCATTTCCGGTCCGGCCACCGTTGCTATTCCGGTCAGTTTCCTGTGCAACCATTTTTTATGGCAGCATCAGTTGGTTCCGTTGCCGGGACTGACAATTTTCCGGCGGAGTTTGGCCGGAATAGAGGAGATGTGGGTATTAAATTAGACTACAACAGCTGGGAGTAGCGTCTGAACAGATCGGAGTTTTGCCGGAGTAGCCGGAATTGGGAGTAAGCTTTTTTCGTTTTTTCTGGACAGAGGAAAGGTGAGTTAAAATCTGGAAGGATTATTTTGTTCTTTTGGACCAGAAAAGGAGCTGGGTAAGGAAGAAAAAGAAAGGGAAGAAGATGAAGAAGCCAGATCTGAAATAGCGACCGTCGCCGGTGAAGACGGGTTCGTCGGAAAGTTAGAGAGAGAAAGTAAACAGTGTCGGAGACGCGTGTCAACAGGAGAATGGCCGTGTCCGACGCGTGTCAATTGCCTGGCCACGTTTTTCAGTACGTGTCAACTAATGATTGGCCGAGATTGTTGTCGCCGATGGAGGAGATCGCCAGAAATCTGAGTGGGTTTCGTCGGGTTGAGTGCTAGTCGCCGTTGATGTCGCTGGAAATTGCGGCGGCTGAAGATGTCGCCGGTAAAATTGGAAGTATCTGGAAATTGCGAAGGTCGGGATTGTCGCCGGCCGGAATATCTTGAGGCCGCCGTATGATGTTTGTTGCTGAAGGGGATGGTGAGAATGGGAGGATATCTCAGGTTTGAGGTTTGTTATTAAAAGTAGAGATGGAATTTGAAAAGAAAATGAAATGAAAATGGGGAGAGAATGCACAAAGGCATGGACCTAAATTGATGGCATAAGAATTGTTTGGCTGGGGGACCCACCGTAAAGTGAGGAGGATTAAGTTCCAGGTCCACATTGTTTTCCTTCGTTTCGTTCGTTAATTATTCGTTGATCATTATAGTTCCCGTTAAGTTCTCAACGGATTTCGTCAAAGTTGCGGCAAATCCCTATCAGGTCGCTTCTTTCCATTTTTGCCATATATAATGAATAAATGTTTGATATTGCATGCTTAGTAAATTGATGACTGGTATATGCAAATGTGCTTTTAGTAAAGATATGAAAATGTTTTTGAAATATGTTTATCATGTTAAATGGGGGGCTTTAACTTGATATTATTTCAAGCGATATTAAATCTTGCCGTGCAATCTATTCTAGTTATTAAACAGAAAGGGAAGTGAAACACGGGAAAAATAGTGTGTAAATGAATATATGATTGGAAATTATGGTGCGTAGAAAAGTCAAATATGCTCTCTATTTACTATGCTAAATTGATACAATAAATTGGCTTAACATGTTACTTGCCTATTTCCCGTCCCTAACAAGAGATAATTGGAATATAGAAACTTGAATGTGAATGGTTATAACCTAGCGGGAATGAGCTCCGTGAAATGGTTAAAGTATATTTTGAAATAATGTTTTGATAATTGGCAATTTCATATGAAAATAATAGAAAGAAGTGCTTGGCGACATATGAAAATTTATGTTTAGTTCTATATTCAAGATAGTTTGCCAAAATTGCTCTTATGTTTTTAATTATGTATTCTTTGTTAAGAAATAACGAATTGCATACCCTCTCGGGAGTATTTGTTACCTTTTGGGCAGTGAATTTTGGTTCGGGAAGAAGGAAGCCGCCGGAGACAAAGATTGCCGGCCAAATAAATCAGGTCAACTCTTCCCTTTTTCATTGCAGCTCTTACTGTGATAAAATGAAAAGTATACAAAAATGGTATTATTATTTGTTGGGCTAAGTATTTGAGACAGGAAAAGTGGATGAAGAAAGTTAAAAGGTAATTGGAAGGACAAGCGTGTGACAGCCTTGGTGTTGAATCCACCCGAAATATCATCAACCTTCGTCAGGTCGTTTCTTCCCATCTCGTCTATTCATGTTAAATGATTTTTACATGAACCCGTTATGTGACAATATGAATGCATGCTTAGAAATGTTACATAGTAAAAATAAATGTGCTCTCGGATTTCTATGCCCACTTGATAGAATGAATTGATTTTATGATGACTCCCATAGATGAAAACTGAAAGTACGTTAAAGATGACTCATATCCGAAATTCTAATAAGATTGTCTGGGGCTTTATTTAATGTTGGGCATATGAATTATTAATTTTGAATTAGCAATCATCGCTTAGAATGGGGTGGTGAAAATAAATTCGTAGAAAGATATTGGTTAAGTGAACCTATGAGTCAAAATGCGGATTTGATAAAATTTAAATGTGGCAACTCTTTTGAAATGGATGAGACGTAGGCAGTGGTGCATGCGTGAAAATGCTAAGTATCGACATCTATTAAGAAAGAAAATAATGGTGATTTTAGTATAAATGAGACAAACTTAATATAACTGGAATATATGGAGTTTATGATTCATTTATGAAATCGATTATGTGATATTATGATTGCAAAATGTTGTTGTTATGATGAGAGATATGCTTGGCCGCTAATGTGGAGCGTGCCTTATAAATGTGAAGGTATAAGATCATAACGTAATGCTAATGTGCATGATTCACGTAAGGATTCTTAATATGCCCCTCAGAATGTATACTATGATATGAAACACCTGTTGCCTATTTGCTAAAGTATTAATGAACGTGGATTAGTATTATATTGTAACATGTCGTGCCAATTTTTAAATTATGCCCTTGCTTAGTTGTTTAATGGTGAAAGTCGTCAAGATTTAGGGATGGCAACGGGTCGGGTTCGGGTCGGGTTTGGCCTAACCGAACCCGACCCGATTATTCAAGGACATAAACCGAACCCGACCCGAAATGTCTGAACCCGAACCCGTACCCGTACCCGACCCGCCATATAAACCAGACATTTTTTTTTCAAAGAACTGTAAGATAAACTCAATGCATTTTGTAAGATAAACTCAACGCATATGTAAGATAAACTCAACGCATTTTATGTATTGCAGACCTGAAATTGAAAGTCAAATGATTCTATTGCTGAGAAATCCAATTGAGCTCTTACCAAGAACTGTAAGATAAACTCAATCAGGGTAGATAAACCTTGAATAGAAGCAAATGATTCTATTGCAGAGAAATGATTCTATTGCAGAGAAATGATTCAAAAAATCGAAATCAAACACCCAAGAAATCGAAACCCTGATTCGTCTAAATCAAACGAGAGAAGAAAATGCAAACTTCTTACTCCGAAATCAATAAATCCGCGACGGCAATGGGAGCTGCGGAGGAGCGGTCGCGGAGGAGCGGCTTCAGCCTTGCGTTCGACTTCGTCTCTCTCTCTAATTTCTCTCTCAAGCGGCGTAACTGAGGAATGAAGACCGAAGGGAGACGATCTTATTAAACTTAGGGTTAGGGTAAGAGAGGGGTATATAGGTAAATAGATGCATACCGGGTCTTATCGGGTCGGGTGTCATCTGCCAACCGAACCCGAACCCGAACCCGTCGGGTTTTCAAAAATGAATACCAAACCCGACCCTAACGGGTTCGGATATGCTCGGGTTCGGATCGGGTTCGGTAAAATTGCCATCCCTATCAAGATTAGCGAAGTATGGATCTTGAGCGAACTAAATGTAAAAGAAGTATGGCGCTGGAAAAAGAATATTTCGTGAAATAAAATATTTGAATTTTATGCTCGACGCTTATATGCAAAATGGCGTCAGAATTATAAAAAATTATGCCAAGGTCTTAAGTGAAAATGGAAGTATCGTGATATATGGGAACGTTGACCGGCTACATGTTTGAGATCTTGAAATGATGAGTAATGAAAACTGATGGTCATGATGATATGCTTGGTAAAATGAGAAAGATATTTGTAATTCCTTATTTCTCTCGTTCATATAAAAGTTGCGTGATATTTGCTTATTGTGTCAAATATAAAGAAAGTGTTTGCTTGATTTGCAAATGAGTACCTCGTGTCTTTTGTAGCGACTCTGTCACATGCGACAAAGTTGATAAAGATCGTTGCCGCTAAAGCTGCGACAAAGTTGATAAAGATTGTTGCCGCTAAAGCTGCGACAAAGTTGATAAAGCTTAAAGATGGATTGATAAAGCTTAAAGATGGATTGATAAAGCTTAAAGATGGATTGATAAAGCTTGAAGATGGAGTGCGACCTGGGGACATTGAGGCCCAGGCGCGGCGTCTGGAGATAGTGGTTCCAGGCGTCTAGAAAAGTCCCAGCTTTTTTATGGGCGAGAAAGGGGCGGCGGCTTGGAGATAACGGTTTCAAGTCGCCAAACCTTGCGGCTTGGAGATAACGGTTTCAAGTCGCGGTGTCCTGGAGATAACGGTTTCAGGCACCTAGAAAAGTCCCGGCTTTTTTATGGCGCAGAAAGGGCGGCGGCTTGGAGATAACGGTTTCAAGTCGCCAAACCTTGCGGCTTGGAGATAACGGTTTCAAGTCGCGGTGTCACGGAGATAACGGTTTCGGGCACCTAGAAAAGTCCAGCTTTTATGGGCGAGAAAGGGGCGGCGGCTTGGAGATAACGGTTTCAAGTCGCCAAACCCTTGCGGCTTGGAGATAACGGTTTCAAGTCGCGGTGTCCTGGAGATAACGGTTTCGAGCAACTAGAAAAGTCCCGGCTTTTATGGGCGAGAAAGGGCGGCGGCTTGGAGATAACGGTTTCAAGTCGCCAAACCTTGCGGCTTGGAGATAACGGTTTCAAGTCGCGGTGTCCTGGAGATAACGGTTTCAGGCACCTAGAAAAGTCCCAGCTTTTTTATGGGCGAGAAAGGGGCGGCGGCTTGGAGATAACGGTTTCAAGTCGCCAAACCTTGCGGCTTGGAGATAACGGTTTCAAGTCGCGGTGTCACGGAGATAACGGTTTCAGGCACCTAGAAAAGTCCCAGCTTTTATGGGCGAGAAAGGGCGGCGGCTTGGAGATAATCGGTTTCAAGTCGCCAAACCTTGCGGCTTGGAGATAACGGTTTCAAGTCGCGGTATCCTGGAGATAACGGTTTCAGGCACCTAGAAAAGTCCCAGCTTTTTTATGGGCGAGAAAGGGGCGGCGGCTTGGAGATAACGGTTTCAAGTCGCCAAACCTTGCGGCTTGGAGATAACGGTTTCAAGTCGCGGTGTCCTGGAGATAACGGTTTCAGGCACCTAGAAAAGTCCCAGCTTTTTATGGGCGAGAAAGGGGCGGCGGCTTGGAGATAACGATTTCAAGTCGCCAAACCTTGCGGCTTGGAGATAACGGTTTCAAGTCGCGGTGTCCTGGAGATAACGGTTTCGTGCACCTAGAAAAGTCTCGGCTTTTTATGGGCGAGAAAGGGGCGGCGGCTTGGAGATAACGGTTTCAAGTCGCCAAACCTTGCGGCTTGGAGATAACGGTTTCAAGTCGCGGTGTCCTGGAGATAACGGTTTCAGGCACCTAGAAAAGTCCCAGCTTTTTTATGGGCGAGAAAGGGGCGGCGGCTTGGAGATAACGGTTTCAAGTCGCCAAACCTTGGGCTGACATCCCGAACTGTTGGGCTGACATCCCATGCTGTTGGGCTCGCATCCCGAACTGCTCGTGTGCCAAAGTTGATAAAGCTGTGACAAAGTTGATAAAGCTGCGACAAAGTTGATGAAGTTATCAGAAAAGTCCTGGTTGAAAAGCCAGGCACAACGGGATCTGCACTAGCTGAGTCCCGGGCAGAGGCCTGGCTCAGAAAAGTCCTGGTTGAAAAGCCAGGCACAACGGGATCTGCACTAGCAGACTCGGGAGTCCTGGCAGAGGCCTGGCTCAGAAAAGTCCTGGTTGAAAAGCCAGGCACAACGGGATCTGCACTAGCAGACTCGGGAGTCCTGGCAGAGGCCTGGCTCAGAAAAGTCCTGGTTGAAAAGCCAGGCACAACGGGATCTGCGCTTGCGGACTCGGGAGTCCTGGCAGAGGCCTGGCTCAGCACCCAGCCTAGCCTGAGTGGCGAAGCTCCCAGCCTAGCCTGAGTGGCGAAGCTTATGTGACCCAGCCTAGCCTGAGTGGCGAAGCTCCCAGCCTAGCCTGAGTGGCGAAGCTTATGTGATCTAGCCTAGCCTGAGTGGCGAAGCTCCTGCGGCCTGGAGATATTGGTTCCAGGCGCGGCGACCTGGAGATAGTGGTTCCAGGCGTCTAGAAAGTCCCGGCTTTTTTACGGGCGAGATCAGGGGCGGCGACCTGGGGATATTGGTCTCAGGTGCCAAACCTTTTGACCTGGTGACATTGAGGCGAGATGCCACAGTTTGAAAAGGTTTTGAAAAGTGAAAAGTTTGGCGAGATGCCACAGTTTGAAAAGTTTTTGAAAAGTGAAAAGTTTGGCGAGATGCCACAGTTTGAAAAGTTTTTGAAAAGTGAAAAGTTTGGCGAGATGCCACAGTTTGAAAAGTCTTGACAGAAAAGTCCTGATTTTTTAACATGCATAGAAAAGACCTGGCTTAAAGGTGCCAGGTAAAAAATTGAACAAGATGTAAACTAGACAGTTTGACCAAAGTCGTTTAAAGGCGCAAGATTTAATTTAAGGCGGTTTGAGTTTTGTTCGGCATGAGCGAATGCGGTTTGTTAGTGATGCGGTATAGCATCAAGCAAGGTTTGTATCTGAGGCGTTTTTCGAATGCGCGGTTTGTGATTATCGCGTTCTTTGATCAGTACAGTTTTGGCCAAGTGTGGCCTTAGTGTGGTTTCGGCCAAGTATGGCCTCAGTAAGGTTTTGATCAGCGCGGTTCTGATCAGCGCGGTTTGATTAGTAAGGTTTTGGTTAGCGCGGTTCTGATCAGCGCGGTTTGATTAGTAAGGTTTTGGTTAGCGCGGTTCTGATCAGCGCGGTTTGTTTAGTAAGGTTTTGGTTCACGCGGTTTTGATCAGCGCGGTTTGTTTAGTAAGGTTTTGGTTCGCGCGGTTTTGATCAGCGCGGTTTGATCAGTAAGGTTTTGAGTAGCGCGGTTTTGAGTAGCGCGATTTTGATTAGTGCGGTTTCGATTAGCGCGTTTGTGATTGTTGCGTTTTTAGCTAGCGCGTTTGCAATTGTCGCTTTTTAGTTAGCACGTTTGCTATTGGCGAGTTTTGGTTTGGGCCAAGTAGGTTTGGCCGCAAGTTTTGTTTAGGCCAAGTGGGTTTGGCCGCGATTTTTGGTTTGGGGCATAATGGGTTGGCCGCGAGTTTTAGGCCAAGTGAGGATTGGCCGCGAGGTTTAGCCCAGGTGAGTCTGTGACCTGGATGTATTTTGGTTTTAGAGTTGGTTCGAGAAAGACCTGGCTTAAAGGTGCCAGGCGCAGATGGGCAAGGAATAGTAAGTCGCCCTGACGCTGAGTAAAGCTGAAGGGCGAGAAGCATAGTTAGGAAGTGAGGCTGCCTAAAGACAAGCCTCACTCTTTTGAAGGGAGTAGTATGTATATAGAGATAAAGGTCGTAAAGTGAGTCTTCGATGAACTATCGAAGCAAAAAAGTTAATTATTAAAGCAAAATGTAGTAGGCGACATATAAAGTGAGAGATCAAGGTAGAATAATGAACGCAAAAAATGAAAATTCAAAACAAGTTAAAGAAAGTAGGCAATATCATTCAAGTTAAAGTTAAGGATAAGTCGCAGATCGCGACAACCGAAGTATGAAAAGCGAAGGTAAAAGACAGAAAAGTAAATTATTTTAGTATAGACCCAAATCAGAGTGAATTGTTGAAAAGACATCAAAAGTCAGAGGGATCGAAAGGTTTTTTGGTAGAATTGTCGAAACAAATTGTAGGGAAGGAGAGTTATTCGAAAGTCCAGCGACCAGGGTTCATGTCGCTGGCATTTATGGATCAGAGCCTTATAATGTTGGCTCTCGTATGATTGGTTTTCGCATATTTTACCAGCCAAAAATTTACAGAAATGATTGAAGTGGGAAAGAGAAAATGCAAAAAGTGGAAGTAAAATGAGAAGTCAGTAATGAAAGTGTTGGAAAGATCAAGGAAATGGACCTATGTTTTGTCCCAGGGAAGTTGACTAGATGTGATAAGCAATATTTTGCTATTAATATTATTTTACTCCTCAGCTCGATCATGAATAATCGAGCTAAGGAGTCGGGGGCTTCTGATGCGCCATGGCAAAATATTATTCCCGTTAAATGGTTGCCCGGCCCAAGTTTGAATATGGTCTATGTGGGCCCCTATTTTATGAGGATGTTGCATGGTGGTTCTAGTACCCCGGCAAGAGGGGGGGGGGTTGCTTGGTTGTCGCCAATGGTGTGGTTCCCCCTATGTTATTGATATATGCCGCATATTACGTGTTATTAGCTATATGCCGCATATTATATGTTATGTGATATATGCCGCATATCCTATGTTATATTCTCTATGCCGCATATTATATGTTATATGATATATGCCGTATATTATGTGTTCTACGTTATATGCTGCATGTTGTGTGCTTATGATTATGATTCTAGCCAAAGTTATGCTTATATTTATGGTTCTGGCCCTGGTTCCCGCCAATGGCTCGGCCCTCGGATATTGTGTAGTGTATATCGGATATTGATGCCCGCATGTCGGTGGTGGTTCCCGCATGATGGGTGTTGTTTGTCGATGTTACATGTCGCACATCGTAGGTCGCATGTCTCATGATGTTGGCTATTAATGTTATAATGGTTACCTGCCGCATGTTATATGTCGCACGTTCGGGTTCCGACGATGGTTTTAGCCAATGATTATGTGTGTATGGTTATGGTCGGATTCCCGCATATGGCTTGGTTCTCGTATATCACATGTCGCATATAGCATGTCGTGTTGTATGCTGAGAATGTTATAATTGTCGCATGTTGTAGATGGGTCTCGCATGTTGGTTCTCATATGTTATATGTGAATGAAATGGCACATGATTTATGCTATATGATTTATGTTAAATGTTGAATGATAAGTCTTTTTGCTGAAACTTCCCTCCATCACCGTGCGGGGCGTGACACGCGAAAGGAAAATGATGTGGAGGATGATGTCGGTCATGACATCACCCTTGGAATATAAATACTCCCCCCCCCATTTCATTTGAAGGTATGAGATTTTTAGAGAGCTTCTCTCTCCTCTTTCTCTCTCTCTCTCTATATAAATTGTGATACATATTATGTGCCGGATTAATGATTCTCACGCCGGAGGGTTTTCGGGGGGAAACTCCCCCCGCCCTAACGGTGTTTTATCTTGTAGGTCCCACATTATTTAGGACCTCGTGGAGCGTGCATTTCCGGTCCGGCCACCGTTGCTATTCCGGTCAGTTTCCTGTGCAACCATTTTTTATTGCAGCATCACCGTCTTGCGGGGCGTGGTAGATCACCACCAGATAACCCAAGTAACACCTCAGCAGATGAGGATGAGAACACCTCAAGGGATGTGGAAAATAAATGTTAAATCAGATTATATTCAGTTATACTCATTACCATATAAGTATAATGTTTATCATGTATGTAAATCTCGTGTAAAACTTGTGTATATAAAAGCACAAAAGGCAATACAAAAACTTATCCTTAGGTTGTAATTGTTTTTAAACTTGGATTGGAACAAGCCAAACGTCTAGACATTTATTGTTTCATTAGGTTGTAACTAGACATTTGTCAGTTTAATTATGAGAATTCTCGCAATACTAAGTCTACCTAATATTCAACACTAGTCACACCACCCATCTCCCTATTTTACCCCTTTCTTTTTCAGCCCACCCACCCCCTAACCGCCATTCTTCCCCATCCCAACCCATCGCCGGCACCACCCTCCTACCCCATCCCCCATTCTCTTTGCCGTCGCCTCCTCCTCCTCCTCCTCTTCCTTACAAAAATGTCATCAAAGAGATCGTCCATAATAACCCCAAATCAGTGATGTCCAACCCCCCTTCTCTCTTTTGTAGTTCCCCAGCCATCTCCTTCTTCAATCTCCGGCCATTATCATCCAACCATCTCCAGCCAAAACCCTCTACTTTTGCCCCTCCTCTGCCAAATCCAAACAGCCGCCCACAAGCTCGGAATCTCAAGATGGCAATAGATCTTGGAGTAAATATGAGAAAAAAATATTTGGAAATACAAACCTTGGGCTTCATAAAAAAAAAAAAAAAAAAAAAAAAAAAAAAAAAAAAAAAAAAAACAGGTTTAGAATTAAATCTGAAGTCAATGTCCAAACCAAACGCATGTAGTTTGACTTGATTATTACTCCCAACTCATGCATTAATTCCTCAAAAAATACAATCAATTTAAGGAAACAAATTGGAATCTAAAAGCTGCACATGTAATTTTATTAATCAAAATCGAATATGAATATGAATATTTTACTCCATGCGTGCACATAGGAAAGAGGAAAAGAAACTCCCGAGTTCCAAGGCGACAGTCGAATTAAAACAAGTCATCCATGACATACAACATTCAATGAACCTGAAACGCACCACCGGTTGCTCGCCACGTTTTTCCTCTTATTAAATCAATAGAGCTTATATTAATTGAATTTGACACATATACAAAATTAATCATGATTTTCCACTCCTCAACGAGAGGGGAAGAAGCTTACCACATATGCTATGCTGAGCTGAGCCACTTCTAATAAATACCTTCACATGAGTAAACTACCAGAAATGTCACAGCTTGGGATTGATACCTGATTCTCAGAGTTGATAACCACTGTAAAAATACCTCAATACAACAGATAAAAAAGAATAATAAGAATTTCTGCGATTAAAAATGCAAAAAACTAATCCAGCAAAAGATATATACATTGTTCAACCACAAAGGTTCAGCACCATCACCAGTATGACCCTTTGTCATACTCACTACCACCCTCTTTCTATACAGAATGCTCTTCCTAAGTATAACCACTAACACTGCATCTTTAGGATTTCCATTCTTCTTTCTTCATTTTTTTTTACCTATAATATCTAATTAAATAACAATCAAGCTACTTACTTGCATTAGTCAAGATTGTATATCACGTCATTTCCATTTACTTTCTACAACTGAAAGCTCGATCTATCTTCTCTTCAGGGTATAAAGGTCAGTAGCTGCATAAATTCAATCGGAGGGTAAAACTCGGAAGCTGTTCATTGACCCCCCCCCCCTCCTCGAAACTCGAGGACAGGATTTATGGGAATGTGCAGTCAAATCAAGGACTACATGCAAAAACATGCAAGTCTAGAAAGAACATCTTACCTTGCTGCTTAGTCAAGAAATAAGAGGGTAAATTTTTGTCCGCCCAACTATAAACGGTGGTGCTGCACCTCCTGACAATCCAGAGCATTAAAGCCAAAGACAACTTCCACACATATTCAACCAGATAGTATTCTGTGCCAGTGACATATAATAGTATATCTGTCGAGCCAAATCAATTTTCCACATACCCAATCAAGAAAATAAGTGGCATCATTTTCTGGATTGAGCATGGTAACAGGCATATCTTGACCAATAGTTGAAATGCAGTTGTCAAAAATGTCTCCGACTCCATTTTTGGAGTCCCATGCAACTTTAGATAAGACCAATGTTTTCGTCTCCTCAAATTCTCACCTCAATGCATAACTCCAGTTCATGCACGTGCTCCAAGTTTGTTTGATGTCTGACCAAGGAATCAACCTGGAGGGTGGGTTACAATGCCAGCCAGCTTCGAGTAAGCTTAGAAGTTCTGGATGATGCTTTCAAGCTCCAACTGTGTCAAAAGAGTAATTTTTTGGCAATCCATCAACTGCTAGAAGTCTCTCTTTGCTGCGATTGCAGCTGAACTTTGCTTTCTTTGAATGCCATATTGCCAAGCATCTCGTGATTTGTCACCTGACTGATCAAAATCATCCAGCGAGTTCTCCATAGGAGGCCTAAAGGGGCGATAATGTCCATTCCTACTGTTGAATGAATGATTCGTTTTCTCATCATCTTCTGATGGTGTTCCTGACCTAGACTCCATGTGTTGCATATCATGTGATCTATATCTCATTCCAGGTCTTGATCCCCTTGAATTCGGAAACCTGCTTGGCAATGGAGCATAGGGCGGTGGAGCCTTAGTTGGAAAAAAGTCTTTGGGAATGGAATCCATGTTCATGTAACAATTCCTGGCCTTTGAATCAGCAATTAATGCAGCCCAATCATCAGACTGGATCAGAGTACTGGCATTTCCCATCACCTGTTGAAACATTAAAGTCAAACACCAAAGAGAACAAACATCTTCCATAAATTCTTCATAAAGAGGCCAACATGTAAATCGTTCAGATACAGATGAAAATTATTAGCCTAAAAAATGTATAATGACAAACCTGTTGGAGTTTGAGCCTATATAGTAAGCTTCAGATGGAAATATACCCAGGTGAAAAAAAAAATCTCCAGTTTGTTACCTTTGTTCATTATCACAATGAATGCATAAAATAAAAATGAAAGACATACCCATAGAGCTCTTCTAGCACGAGTCAGAGCAACGTTCATTCGACGGATATCTGCGACAAACCCCACACCATGACTTGATGCACGGACACAGGACATTATAATGACATCACGTTCTTGACCTTGAAAAGCATCTACGGTATTAATATATATATCCTTTCCTTCTTCTGAACTCAAAACCTCCTCAAACTCCCGTTGAAGGCATTTCAGTTGTAGCTTGTATGGTGTGATAATGCCAACAGAGACTTTTCCAATACCCAGAGATTTAACAGTCTTCTGAAGATGCTCGTATAAACGAAGGCAAAACTGTGCTTCGTGTATATTTTGATAAGAAACAGAGCCACCTCTATGGGACTCCCTCCCATGCGTAATATCATAGAAAATGTACGGCCTCATCAAAGGGTCTTTGTAGTATGCCTCATCGGGCAAATTTACAACACTTTCACTGTCAGTAAGGCGTCCTTGGTAGAAGTATCTAGAAGGAAAATCTCTTATTTGAGGATGCATCCTATATTGAACAGACAACAGCATTGTTGGACACCCTGCTTGCTGAAACCTTTCAAAGAGGCTTCTGCTGTAAAGCAAAGTCCCAGCTGCCTTGCTAATAACTGTTGCAGGAAGTTGTTGTGGGTCCCCAACAAGAACACAGCGTGCTGCACCAAGGGCAAGGGGAGGAAGAACCCCTACTTCACTCGCTTGGGCTGCTTCATCAATCACAACCATATCAAAACCATGAGTGAGCCGAGAGAACAACTTGCGACCGCTACTTGAGACGGTAGTGAAAACAACCTCCGCCTCATTGGCGAAACTTGCCTCAAGACTAGCCCGAGCTTCCTCCAAATTGAAGTTACCACCTGCACGGAACCTGCCTTCTAGAATGAGAAGGCGGGACATCTCTACTAGAACTTTATCTCTGTTTTCTACAACTGCAGCAAGATTTTGCAACAATGCGTCTCGATTCTGGTCGCGAGCCATGAGAACATCAGGATCAACCCCAACTGATCCTTGAGAGCGACCAGTAAATGCTGCAACATTAAGTTCTCTTTGAAGAGAAGCTATCTGCTGAGACAACTGAACTTCACGACCCCTTAACTGATGCATCCACCCATAAACTTCATCACGGCTCTTTACCAAAAGCTGTTCAGTTCTACGCTCGACAGACACCGCCTGAGCAGCACGTGTCTGCGAATCAACCCCCACTCGAGCCACAGCAGGACGATAAACTTTCATCTCACCATCAATGAAACCACGATCAAGAACACGAGTGAGCAACTCATCAGTTGCAGCATTTGAAGGGGCACAGACAAGCATTCTAGGTTTTGGACAAAGCTTAGGAAGAGTTCGGAACAAATTCTGATCCATGCTCTGCAGCACTTCATCTATTGAACCAGTTACAACATTATCAGAACTGCTTTCATTTGCTTGCTTATAGCTTTCCGGGGCAAGTTTCTTCAGCAATGCAGTGTAGTACTGCTGGTATTGGACTAGATGGATTACATTCAACATACCCCAGACGGTATGTGTCTTGCCAGTTCCAGGAGGCCCTTGAACTAGTGTGAAGGGCCATGGATCTTGCCTCTTCGTTGCCCCAGTTGTGCCAGCAGCAGTATGCATTGCAGCCCACTGAATTGCACCTAGCTGGGGTCCATTGAAGGTTCTGTGCAAATAATCAACAAAGTTTGGAGTGAAACAATCAGGCATGGCAGGTCCCTGCTCCTCATATTTCGGGAACTGCTCAGCACTTGGCTGAAGGATTGCAGTTTGCATCTGCCAAAAGGAATACTCAGCAATTAGCAGTCAAACAAAACATTACAAGAATGTCAATAAGATGCTTTCCAATTTACTACCCAAGTTCCAGATCTCACCTGTGAATTGAGTCTACGAAATGCATGCAGTGCAACATATTCCCTTTGGGTGGTAGCCAGAGATCCGAGCACAGTCAGAAACCAGATTCCCTTGGGGTGTAGTTTCTTCAGAATATGATCATCATCCACCTTACTGGAATTATTAGAACAGAAAACAGTATCATAATGAGCAAAGTTTTTGAAAAAGATACCAATCAATACTGGGAAATAGAAAGGCACAGTAAAATACTAACCCATTAGGATCATACGAGTCTCCAACATAAAAATGCAGGATTGCCCCAGGGGGTCACGGGTATCGATTGGTATATGCCGCCTCACGGTACCAGCCACACGTCCATTCACTTCAGTCTCATCCTCAGTCGATGAACTGTTGTTTCTCTTGGATCTGACTGCTTCATCACATATTTCAACAAACAATTAATCTAAGATAATGATCTCATACCAATACAGAGACATGCCAAACATTTAGGACTCACATAACGAGCCTGTTCCAGGCCTTGGGGTTGAGAGGACAGCAACATCGCCCTCCTTGAACATCCATTTACACTCATTTGCAGGTGATACTATCACGTCATACCAACCTGTTGACATATTACAATGAGTCCTCCAGTAGAAGCTAAGAAACATGAAGGAATGCATCTCTAGAACAGTCATAAAACCAGAACCAGAAGAGTTGAAGTAAACAATCATATTTCATTCTTCACCATGTTTCATTCATGGATCTTAACTAGAAATCAAGCCTAAAACTGCTGCAATGATACAAGTTCACCCTCATATGTTAGAGATACAAGTTATAGACATAATTTTCTTCGCCCGTCCTAAAAGAAGTCCCCTATTGATTTTAAAAGGGCTTTAAGAAGATGTTTAAGTGATGTCAAATCAATGAGACACATCACATTTTCTATCTCAAAGTAAAGATGGGTACCATGGGTAATAGGCCAAAAGTTCTCTTAAAATGAAAAGGTACTCTCCCTGCCAGACCAAGAATGTAACTATTACGTAAACTCCAAAGGGCAGAGGTTTATCTCCTAAAATACTAACTCTAAAACACAAGATCCTATGAGAAGAACAGGGAGAGAAACTAGATTAGCTACCACTAACAAGCATTAGACAAGAAACCAAACATCAGTACCCAGTAATATGAAACAGAAAAATATAACATCCAATAAAGGAATAGGCTATAATAAATGGTGCCGACCAAGTGAGGACTCAAAAGTTAATCTGACATGTTCTACAGAATGAGGCACATGCAAGATTTGAACCTTCTCTCTTTTTTGAGCTCAAGCAAGCCCTTACCTTCAAAGTTTAAAGCATGTAATGGACCTCCAAGACCAATTAATTGTCCTGCCAATGAGTTCTTCTAGAGATGGTTACACTACTTAACACCATATCCAAGTTTGGGAATTCAGTCTTACAATTTTGGTAAACTTCTAAATGATTTTCCATTACCAAGCAAATTAATGAATCTAATTTGTACAAAGACATGTTACGCTTGTCGACTTAGCATCAATTACTGAACAAGTTTAGGACATATGGATCGAGTTATACCTCTTTCACGTCTCTCAACACTTTTTATGCAGACCATAATATGCAAGTCTCTAGAAACCGTTTCAGTTAACTCCTCCCAGGTACTGTATAGCTGTGCCCGGCATTCCTCAAAGAGTAAGGGTTCAAAAACCCTGACATACTCCTCCACAGATTCAAAGCGCCCAGGAACACACTGAAGCTCCGCTTCCTCTGAATGTGCAAATAAAGGAAAGACCCAAAGAAAAATGAGTCAGAAACTGAAACTGAAAATGAACTCAGAAGATCTGAACCAGTCAAAGAAACAATGCAAAACCCCTCAAATAAAGATAATTGTAACAACTTGAATGCCAAATAAGAGATGCTACCTCCGTCACAAAATGAATGTTCAAAACTTTTTCAAATTTGCTCTTGATAAAAGCAATTTTGAAAAAAAAATGGACATTCATTTAGGGACGGACGTAGTACAATTTAATAGCAAATTGAAATCTTTTTAGATATAACTCATGATGTAAAGCTTACATTTTATAAAACAAAGATCTAAACAGAAACTTCTCTAATTAAGACATATATCGTGATTCTGCAACTTGTTATACACATAATCTCATTACTATGGTTAGAACACCGAGTTATTTAACCAAATAGGTGTAAGATCCCTGAGTGGCTACAGCTTATCTCTAGAAATTCAAAAACTAATTTATGGGGAGAATTTTTCTTCCATCCAACAGGCTCTCCAAAGAGTTGGACGCCCACCACATGAAGCTGCAGGGATCCCCTCTGCTATGCATGGGCCTGAGCAATACAAACATTACCACTTATTTAATAGCAAATACAGACACCTTTAATACACCCACAACCCACATAGTGGACAAACACACAGGATTAGGGAAAAGCAAGGCTACAAATTTAATTTCATAAGCATGTAAACAATAGCCGTATGTGACCTACTATAATCTCGTTGAACACAATAAAGAAGCAGACAATGTTGTTTGTCATGTTCTTTAAAACTAAGAGCTCTAAATAAAAAAAGCACCAGCACTAATATACATAACTTTTAAAGCAATTAGAAACTATTAGGAGAGTTCAATTTCAAACAGACCAATTTAATGCAAACCATGAGTAGACACTTTCGATAAGATAAGCGTCAGATCATAAGCTCTTATGTGTCTTTCAAACATAAGTATCTAACAGCATATCGCAAATGTTCATCATGACTGTAACTTTTTTGCCACATCATGGTCCGGATTAAGTGGTGGCACACCAGGTTAATGACCATGACTACTACCACCAACCAACACTATCAAGACTAACTCATTCCAACAGAACCCACATGTAGAAGGCACCAGAATGGAAGTTCATATAGTGAACTGACAGTTGAGTGCAGGCAAAAATAAATCGTAATGTATTTTTTTCTTCACTGAAACGGGGTCAAGTTTTTATTTATTGCACAAAAATCCCTATATTCAAAATATTTGGTTCAAAAGGCACTAGTATTTATTTTTCAAAAAAAAAAAATATGGGAGAAGCTTCCCCCCTTTGCGAATGGGTAGCTCCCGCCCCCTGGTAATGATAGCAAATGGGGATGGTAAAGTTGACCACAGATGTGGTAATAGAAAATTTCACAATGCAAGCACTCTGATAAACATAAATAAAATAATGATAATAAGAATACATTTGTATAAAAACACTTTATTTTATACCTGGATGATGCCAAAACTTATCATTCGTCACCTCTCGCAGTAGGCGTTCCACCGATGTGTCTTGGTATTGGTTGGTGACAGCGGGTGGCTTCTTCGAAGGAAGCTTTTTAACCCCCTGTTTGAAATCAGTAGAACTTTGACCAGCTAAACCAGGCTTTCTACCAGGGGCTTGAGGACTCTTCAGCTGCCGCAAATCCGTTGGCTGCTTCCATGAACTATGCCTAGGGACTGGAGAAGGTTGAGCTTCTGACATAAGATCTGTTGAACTATTCAGCCTCCTAGGACGATCTAGAAGTCCTGAATTCATGTCACCATTACATTCAGATTTAAGATCATTAGACTCCAGAGACATGTTTCCTTCATTAGATGATAAATCAACCTGTTTTGCATCGTTCATGGCTGGCTGAGGCGGCTTTTCTCCAGGGCATTCGGTCGATGCATGCGGAGGCCGCGGCGTCTCTCTCACAATTCGAGTAGTAACAGGTGCTGGAAAGTTCTGCCTTCTGGGAGTTGAAGTTTTAATTGGTCCAGCTTGCTTAACATCTTCCAACTTAAGAAACATTGTTTGCCTACTCCGCTTCTTTCCTAGCATTGCTTCTTTCTGCTGGTCAAACCTTGGCCGCTTCCCAGGATTATTTGCGCACTTTAGAGCATGAGCTGCTTCAACTCCTTTAACAGCTTTCTGTTTAGGAACTGACCCAGATTCTTCCTGGCCATCCACGGAAACATCACCTTTTAAGCTGCCTTCTGAATTTCGGCTATTATTGCTCTTCCTATCATCTGCATCTAGTCCTAAAGAAGAACTATTGTTGTTGTTTTCCCCCTTGCCAGCCTCCGCATTCCCCGAATAACTTTTTGTCCCAGTCATATCAGAGTTATTTTGAGACATTGAGTTGGTTACACCGTTGTCTTGTGAATCTCTAGAATTGAACTGTTCATGCAAATTATTGCTAGTATAGGCATCAGCCGAGCCCTCTGCATCAGACCATTCACCTTCTTCTTTTTCAAGGACTTGTGGATCTGATGAGCCCATATTAAGATGTGGCACTGCACTCCTTCCGTCAACATTACATGGTTGAGAAGAGACAGCCACAGAGTTCATATCCTCTACTTTCTTCTGTTCAATGCAAACTTCAGATCCCTGGACATCTTTGGGCCGAATGAAAGGCTGAAAGCCCGAAACAGAAGATGCATGAGAGAAAGCATGGTTATTTACAATTATTTGGGAGCTAGAGGATGTCGTAAATAAGTCAGACGTGTGGGCACTTGAAGATGGAACCGCCCTTTGGGGATGAAAGCCGAAGACACCATGACTCTCCTCATCCTCCTCCGTAGGGGGTTCATTAAGATCAAACAATAGCTTTCCTTTAGAGTCCATCTTGTATACATATGCATAAAAACTATATTACTTATCCAAAAAGGTATGCTTCTGACTATTTGTAGTTTCTTTCTATCAAAAAATGTACATAGCATGCCAACACCAGGGGAAATGGACAAAAAAAAACTCAGAGCTTGAAGTGATGTGTTCAGACGAATTTAAGCAAGATGGCTTCTGCAGGTCAATTTCAGAAAAAAACAGTCTATTAGGATAGCACACAGGAATAATCAGTAAGAACTCACTACTTATCTTGATAAAATGAAATCAAATTTGGTTTTTCACATAATTACCTTACAATAGATGTTCCAAGTTAGCACACAATTACAGTTCAGAAACTCAACAAAAAACATGTGAACAAATATATTGGAATATACAATCATTGCCTTCAGATAGAGAAGCAACAATCAAATGAGCTACAAAATAGCATGCAAACCTCAAAGACTTCAAAAAATGAAACGAATCAAAGAGAAGATAGATTGAGAACAAAATAGATCTCAAACTGAGTTGAACACCCTCACCTATAACTCTGCATTGCTTTCAAAACACTGTATTCATTATAGTTATAATAAATTCCCTAATTCAAAGCAAGACCATCATATCAAAATGGAAACTTTAGCCAGAGCAAGGCAACTTTACATCAAATAGGAGTTGTGTCTGTAGAAGACAAAGACACCAGCTTCAATCTACACAACCTAGGTCAATTTCAGCCCCTAAAAATAAAACAATCATTTCACAATTTAAATCTCTCAGACTCCAAGATCTAATTACATCACAATTTACTTTTCAATTAAAATTCAAATGCGTTATAATTCATGCATATTGCCTAGTGACATTTACAAGCAGCCTGATACTAGAAACCCTAATGCATAAAAAGGACAGTAAGATAAACACATAGAACACCAACTCCTGATGAATTGATACAGCTGGCCACAAACCCAAATATTAATTCCCCCAAATAATGTATTTTAATTTTAATTTTAATTATAAGCAACATATTAACCTTAAACTTAACCTAAACCTAAACCTAATTCCAAACCATGGGATTCCAAGAATCATTCACTCAAACAACCTCCATTCTTCTAACGTTAACCAGCAGAAACCCTCAATCAAACTCCCAAATCAGTATTGAAACAAATGGGCAGGTCAAGATTCAATCTTCAAATTCAATTCAGATCCAGCATAGATTCATTAGCACCGCCAGTCGGTAAGGATAAATCGATCTGTTTATTGAGTTTACTAGTTGTTCGATGAAAACCACAAAGAACGCAATAAATTTCTGTCTCCCCCTAATAGCTCGAGTAAAGGGAAAGAATTGAATTGAATTGAATTGAATTGAATTAAATTAAATTAAATTAAATAGTAGCCGAGTTGGAGAGAGAGAATTACCTCTCAGGAGCAACCAAAATCCAGAGAGAGGAAATTATAAAAAATAATTATATATGTGTGTGTCTGCGTCGACAGAGTGTTGTTGTGAGAGAGAGAGAGAGTTTTAGAGAGAGAGAGAGAGATTTAGAGGGAAGGGGGGGCGTACGAAGCCAAATATGAGAGGAAAAGAGGGGTGTGGAGACGGGTTTATATAGGAAATATCGAGGCCAAGTAATCGATCGGATTCTGTTCCGGTCACCGTTTAAATATTCTCCGGGCGCCGTATTAATAGGGCCTCTCTTTTTTTTTTTGGTATTTTTATTATTATTTCCGTTTACCCTTTCTTTATTTATACTTCCTCCGTCCCGCTACAAATCACACACTTTCTTTATTGGGCATCCCGCTACAAACCCACACTTCCTAAAATGGCAAAGAATTTTTACTATTTCACCCACTAATTCTCTCCTACTTTACTTTTATACTCACAACACCAATCAAATCACTATTTTCTACCCCCACTTTCTCTATCCAACCTCACTTTTCATACTCATAACATTTTTTTTCATTATTTTTTTTTTAATTTATGCGTAAACAGTAACTGTCTGATTTCTACCGGGACGGAGGGACTATGAAATATTTTCTTCGTTAAGCTAAAAAGTTTAAAAAATAAAATAGTTTAAAGATTATAAAAAAAAATACTCATGCTATAAGTTTAGATAGTTAAACAGAAAAAAAGAAAGTGAAGAAAATCTATAGTATGAACGAGGGAATGGGTGCTACAGTATTATGAATAGTGTCAAGCGGCGAATTTCCCATTTTGCCCTCATATATTTGTTCCTTTCCCATTTTGCCCTTAAAAAAATCGTGTTCTTGAATACGGACATGTACTAGTAGAAAAATATATGGACAGAAAAAAGAAAGTGAAGAAAATAGAAATATATGGGACCACAAATAAAGAAGTAGCAAAAACTTTTTATTTTGGAATTTTAAACTTTTGATCGAACAAATTTTAAAAAGTTTGAAATTTCGAAGTGAACGGAGGAAGTAGTAATTATGATTTACTCCCTCCGTCCCACGATTATATAGACTTTTTGACCGGCACGAAAATTAAGATAAAAAATGATAAAGGTAATGTGTTGTGACTGTAAAAATAAAATAGGAAAGAGAATGAGTAGAGAGAATAGTAAATTTAAAAAGTGTTGTGAGTAGAAAGAAGTGGGTCTCATTTCCATTTTGAAAAAATATAGATTATTATGAGACGTCCAAAAAAAATTTTTTTTTGTATATTTGTGAGATGGGGAGTATGACTTTGAGATTGAGATGCAGAATACTGAATACCCCTATACCCCTGGAGATGTAGTTATTTGCTATGAACCATCGGGAAGGTGGTAAGTAGGTGGCGGTTTGTATGAAGAGTAGATTTGGTATTCTGAATCTCCATCACCTACTCACTCACTCTCTAACCCTTTTTTTTCTTTTTCTTTTTCCATTTTAGTGGATAATACATTATTATTTGTCCAAAATAATAAAATTTGAAATTAGTAACATTCTCTTTGGAACGAAATTAGTACAACCAAAAGTAAATTTGATTTTTCATTATTATTCATAAAAAAAGTAGTAACAATTTTTAATTCTAAAAAAATAAAAAATCATTAAAATAAATTAGGAACTCCTAAGTGAAATAAAAAAGAAATTTAAACAGAGTTTATGAAGTTGTCCAGAATTTTAAACCTTAATCCTTAAAATTTGGGGTGACTATTTACTCGTCAAATTGTCCCCAAAAATATAGGATTAATTTTAGACCACCAATTCATCTGCATTCCAACTTTTTTTTTTTTTTTAGCTTCGTCGGACTAATCCTGGACCACCAGGTATCACCAATTCATCTGCATTTTAAACCTTAATCCTATGCAGCCAGGGTGGCAGTACCCCTTATACTCCAGAGCCCCAAGGGAGCCCTCCTACAAGGCATTTACATCACTCTTACATCACCAACCTACAAGGCATTTACATCACTCTTACATCACCAATTGGCTGCTCCAGCTGCTCCTGCCGAGGCAATTGCATCACTCTTACAACACCACCGTCGTCCAGCTCTGTCAAGATTCGAACTCCCCACACTGAGGATACAAGCCCAGCAATGCTGCTTCCTTAACTGCACGGATGTGCCCCGGAGGGCTCCAAAGGACCCTGAAACTCAAGGTAGGAATTAAACCACAGAAATTCTCCTTGAGGGGAATCGAACCGGTGACCTCCCCTTCGGGAAGTTACCAACATACCACTGGGCCAAGGCCACTTTGGTATCTGCATTTCAACTTTCTTCCGGCAAATAATATGTTGGGCAATTTCCTCTAGGCGCCCTACCGCGAGATTTAAATCAAATTTAAAAAAAAATACTGTATTTGAATAATTTCTCAAACACCCCTCAATAATACAAAGACATAAATATTCTTATTTTTTGCATGCGTGACGCGTCGAACCCAATTTCAAAACTGAAAACTATATTTTAGTCACTAGAATTTTTAAAATTATATATTGGTCACTAGACTTTCTGACATTTCAGATCAGTCATTGGAATCAAAATAGTTTCAGTCTGATCACTTCAGTCTCAAACATAACAAATTAATCACTGAATTTTTCAGATCATCACAACAGTCTATAGCCTTTCCAAAAATACTTCCATTTTTTTATATTTTTCACATTATTACACTCTAATTAAGTCACTTATTTACCAAAATGTCAAAAATTAATCACTTATTTATAAAAATGTAACAAATACACTTATTTACAAAAATGTCATCTCACTCACGGTGCAACTCTTAAAGTTGAAGTATAAGATCAATTCACTTATTATAATTCACTTATAAGTAAATTTTTTCAACCAAAAAATAAAAAATTCCAAAAATAGTCTTGAATAGTCTGATAAATTATATATTAAATCTCTTATAGTTGAATTATAAGACCAATTCACCTCTTATAATTCAGATATGAGACAATTTTTTCAACAATAAAATCAAAAATTTCGATGATAACACCAAATTAATATCATAATTTACACATTATAACTCTTATAAGTGAATTATAAAGCTAATTTGTATCTTATAAGACAAATTTTTCTTACCAAAAAATCAAAAGTTTCAATAATATTAACGAATTAATCTCATAATTTATATATTATAACTCTTATAAGTGAATTATAAGACTAATTTGTCTCTTATAATTGAGTTATAAGACATTTTTTTCAACCAAAAAAAATTAAAAATTTTCAATAATAATAACGAGCAATCTCATAATTTACACATTATACTCCCTCTGTCCCAGACCAAGAGTCCTACTTTTCCTTTTGGTCCGTCCCAGACCAAGAGTCTCTTTCCATAAATGGCAAGTTTTTGAATATATTTATACCCTTATAATTTAATATATTTACAAAAAAAATCATTCATTATACCCTTATAAAGTTAACATATTTACAAAAAAATCAATCATTAACTTACTATTCCTACCACTCATTCTCTCTCCTATTAAAAAATCAATCATTAACTACTATTTCCTACCCCATATTATAAAAAAAATCATTCATTATGCTCTTATAAAGTTAACATATTTACAAAAAAAACAATCATTAACTACTATTCTCTATCCCACATTTAACTTTTATTCATTTTTTAAAAAAATTCTTAAGAAACGTGAAATTCCCCCCGAGGACCCTTGGTCTGGGACGGAGGGAGTAACTTTTATTGGTGAATTATAAGATTAATTTGTCTCTTATAATTGACTTATAAGATAATTTTTTCAACAAAAAAAATCAAATTTTTCAATAATAACAACGAATTAATCTCATAATTTACACATTATAACTCTTATAAGTGAATTATAAGACTAATTTGCCTCTTATTATTGACTTATAAGATAATTTTTCAACCAAAAAAATTAAAAATTTCAATAATAATAACAAATTAATATCATAATTTACACATTACAACTTTTATAAGTGAATTATAAGACTACTTCGTCTCTTATAATTGACATATAAGACAAAATTTTCAACCAAAAAAATTAAAAAAATCAATAATAACAACGAATTAATCTCATAATTTACACATTACAACTCTTATAAGTGAAAATTTCACATTAACAAAGATTAATATGGAATTTAACAAAACACAAGGACCATATCAAAATTCTCGAAAATACAAGGATCTAATTAAAATATTTGGAACTCACCTTCTTTTGCATTATGAACCCAGCAGTTATTGTTGGAGTACTCTTTCCTTCATCAAACAAACAAGGCATATGACAGAAGAACCATACCCGCTTTATCTAAGAAAGGTGGTATGGATCTAATTGGGAACAAACAACGTAATCCTTTACTAATTAATCAGTGATAAAGACAGTATTATCTAAATGATATCCCACTTTCTGAATCACATATTCATTGGCAGAAGATAAGATTTTAGAAGTTGAAGTCTTCCTTAAAAGCCAACCGTGTAAGGGTGCTAATTCTGCAATTGTCCTTTTTTCACAACAGGAATGAGCCAGAGAATGACGCAATCCGTGATCCAGATCTGAGAAAGAACCATCGGTTGTCGGTCACATGAGAAGACGCCCGGAGTCGGAGAAAATTCGAACGGCCGGGGAAAAGAAAGAGATCTGGCCAGGTTGAGGGCAACGGCAGTACTGGGACGAGTCGGAGAAGAGAGAGACCAGTAGCGTGGTTAAAATGGAAAAGTTCGCTGGAGACGGAGAAGGGGGGAAGGGTACCAATAGAAGGGAGAGATAAAGTGTGTGTGTGGGGTGTGTGTTTTTAGAGAGAGAGAAGATCAAAAATGAGAAAAGAGGAGGGAGGTTGGGGTTTTTCTGGGAGGGGGAGCCTAGGGATGCCTGAAAAATTATAATTTGAGCTAAACTTTTTATTTGTAATTTACAAAAGGCCTCTGCTTAAAATTTAAAATGAAATAAAATCTTAACATCATGGCCCTTGTGGAATTTTTCCTAATATGTTTGGTAAAAGTTAGATCTTAAACGGCGTCTCTAATTCCAAAAAAAAAAAAATCAATTAATCATAACTAAATGTATATAATTACTTGACGCGAGGGACTATTGCCACTACATCTCTTTTTGCTTTTCCACTACAAAATTTTGTAATTAGACAAAATTATCCTTTCTTATTTTTATAAATAAACATGATCATCCTTTGGTTTTATAAGGAATTAATAAAATATCCTATAAGATTATACCACTACAAATTTAATTATACACTACAATTTTTTAAAATATCTACTACATTTAGTAATAAAAATATTCAGTTGTTATGATTTTCAAATACTTATTAATATCTTGTACAATAAATAATTAACTTTCATTAATAAATGATCATTAAAATTTTTCTTTTCAGCTTAACATTTAATTTATTTTATACTATATTTTTACCTTTATTTATTTTTTTCAGAATAAAAATTTTATTATATTTGATCCATTATTTTTTATTCAAAAAGAAAAGACTTGAAAATATTGACATAATATTAAAAATACTTATCAGTTCTGAACTTGACAACATATTATTTAAAATTAATCTACTTCTCCAAATTAATTTTATTTTCACCTATTATTTTTATATGTGAAATACATTATGAATGAGTAAGCATTATAAAAAATATCTTTTCCGGAGAGTAGATAAAATAAAGTTTTAAGGGATTTAACACTAACAATTTTAATTAAAAACTTCAATATTTGTTTTAAAATTTTATATTGTCAAATCTAAAATCTAACAATTTTAACTAGATCTTTATTAGTAAAACTAGTAGTATTTGCCTTGTTTTCAATTTATGACTTATAATAGTAAAGTTGTGAAATTGACAATTTAAAATGGTGGCTTGACAATCTTTAGTCATAAAAAATTCATTTATATCTAATTTGAAATTTCATACTTTATTCATCAGTTTTTATAATTTCCATTGCAACCATTAAGAAAAATATCAAGTTAAAAATGTTATTAAATTGAAATAATATATGTATGCAGTTTATTGTATATGAAATTAACTTGATTAAAGATAAATAATACTTATAATAATTTATTATCAATTTTATAATTTATTTTGTACAAAATTACTATACATTTTGATGAAGCATAAAATAGATGGTATCGGGGGTACCTAATCAGTCGGGAAAGCGGCGTTAGATTCCTGATCGAACGAACGGACGATCTGCAAAATAGACACCGTTAGGGCGCGGGGGTGTGTCACGACCATAACCCTAGGTACCAGTTTGGTCACGTGTGGAGCACGTGGGGTCGGGGTGCGTAGCTTTTTATTTTGTGCAGTTCATAATAATTGAGATTTTTATGCGTTAGTGGTAACATTTTAAATCATTGATTTGACATTTTTGTGATGCTAATAAATTAAATTTAATTATTTAATGTCTAAATGAAATAAATAATAATTTTGTAATTGATATTGTAATTGTTGAAATTTAAATAAAGGATTATAAAGAGTTCAGGGGCCTAGGTGTAAAATTAAAGTTAAGATAGTTAATTATAATAATTAACTTAAATCATGGAGGGGCTATAATGTAAATTGGTTTGATATATATCCCTTAATAAATCCATGGAGTTCTAAATGGTTCCAGGCGGTTCTGAGAGCACGGGAGAGAAAGAAATAATGCCTTCCTCCGTTCCAAAAACTATTTTGATTTCTTATCTTCCAAAAATTTTCAAAAATCAACCGTTAGTCCGATTTACGATCCGACTGCGGCGGAGCGATCAGAAAGCCGAGAAGAACAATTAGAGCCGATCAGATTCTCTTTTCATTTCGGCATATTTTTGGATAAGTTATTATGATTCTTTTCAAATAATTGTTCATATTAAAATAAATGATGATATTACGTGTTTTAAATGATATTTGATATTCTGGGATCCATATATGTTTGATTTGGTAAATTTCGGAATTTATTTGGGTTGTGGGAATAAAATAAAGAAATGAATTGCTGAATGGGTATGTTAAGATTTTGGGAAAAGTGGAGTAAAGGGTTGAGATAAGGGATTAATGGCTAAGTTTATAAAATTGTTATTTGATATGTTATATGACGTTATTATTACCAGGTAAATAATTATTGGTAAATTGATAATTTGATTGGCCTTTGGAATGATGAAAATTTGTTTGGAGATGAATAAATATTTTGATTGGGTGGAGTAAGGTAAAGGGTGTTTAAAAGGGTTGGTTTACTTGGTTTAATTGAAAAGGGTATTATACTTCCGTTTAAAATGATTGGGTTAAAATGGAAAAGTGGTAAATAAAAATGGATAGAAGTAGAATGGTGATTCTATGTGGTTATATATATGTTATATGAGATATTATGTGAAATACATGGGTATTACAATGGTGAGTCAATTGATATGACTTTGGAAATAAATAGGAAATAATGGTTTTGGAATGAATAGGGTAAGGTTGATCTTCAGGGTTATTGAAAATTCTGGAACCATTTTAGTTAAGATAGAATGAAACTAAAGGGTGTTATAGGGTATTTTAAATATTAGTTGAATGTGTTGGGTCACTTCCTTGACTTGGGAAATAGGTAGAAGGGTTTGAGGTTGAGGATCATGGCAAGGGTAATAGAATAGTTAGGTTGGACGCTTGATAGAGGTGGGATATATGTTCTATGGCATGGATAGAGTATGATTAAGGGTTGAAATTGGTATATAAGCTTGTTTGGTTTGGCTTGGGACAACCTTGGGAAGTTGGAAATTGATTTTGGGGTCTTGTCTGCACCGATGTCGCATCAGAACCGATTCAGTGTTGGGCACGACTCGTGCCCTGGAGCACGAGTCGTGACCCTCAATTGGACTCGTGATACCTAGTCGTGAGAATCTAAGTAGTCGTGCAGGGGTTGAGCACGAGTCGTGCTTTGGAGCACGAGTCGTGCCCAGAACTGATTCAGAGTATGAATTGCAAACAACTTGGAACCTAAGCAATCTAGTTCGGATGTGGTCCTCCCTTAACCATAATCCTAGAGCATCATGAGTACTTTACAATGGCGTTTTAAAGAGACTAAAATGATAATAAGAAGGTCCTTAACTATCACTTTGAAAACGGGTGACAACCATGAAAAACTTGTAACCAAAGTTTATAAGAACTTGGTATTTGATTATGAAACTTGAAAGAAGGCTGTGTAATGTTATATTGTGAATGCATAGAGCTACCTATATATGATTTTACCTCTACGTGGTTATTTAGGGATGATTATATGTTAAGATGGTGCGTGAAATACGTGTTGCACGACATCATTGGAGTGATTATGAGCATACATGCCACACATGGATTATTATTGACTCAATAGTGTATATATATATATGTAACACTATTTGAAGATAAACATGAGTAATTGTACCATGATATATGTGTTGAACATGAGTAATTGTATCATGATATATGTGTTGAACATGAGTAATTGTACCATGATATATTGTTGAACATGAGTAATTGTGCCATGTTAAATACTGTTATCCCAATGTGTGGACGTGATTTCAAGTAACTGTATGTGCTTGAATGTGAATATAAATGTGTTCCCAAGAAGATGTATTCCCAATAGGATGTGTTCCCAAGAGGATGTGTTCCCAAGAGGATGTATTCCCAAGAGAATGTATTCTCAAGAGGATGTGTTCCCAAGAGGATGTATTCCCAAGAGGATGTGTTCCCAAGAGGATGTGTTCCCAAGAGGATGTATTCCCAAGAGGATGTATTCCCCAGAGGATGTGTTCCCAGTAATACGACTTATTGTTCAGACGGAAAAGGTAAGATCAGGTAATGTAATGTGTTTACGGTATTCCAAATATGACGTGGAACAACTTGCTTACGTGTTGAATCTTATTTAGCGTATTTCTGCATGCATAATAACTTGCTGAGATTCTTTCTCACCCCTTCTCCCTTTAATTTTTTTAGTTTCAGCTGAGACAGGTAGACCAGACCGGTGAGGCCGGAAAGGAGTTGGGCCGTCTTATGGGTGTCAGGGTA
Source organism: Adenophora triphylla var. japonica (assembly GCA_022495995.1). Lineage (NCBI taxonomy): Eukaryota > Viridiplantae > Streptophyta > Magnoliopsida > Asterales > Campanulaceae > Adenophora > Adenophora triphylla. Next base: position 187,602 of record JAFEMH010002688.1, read on the forward strand.
TGTGTACTGTTTGGGAGTTGGGAATAAGTGTGGTTATTATCAAATTGAGAAAAGAAATATGTATAAAGTTTTATAAATATTTTCAATGTAATGTTGTAAATTAAAACAGGTTATAGTTTGATTTTCAAAAGTTTATTCAACTCTTAAATTATTTAAATGAAAAGTTTTAATTTAATAGGAGTTGGTTTGGGGACCCTCCAGCTGGGGCACGAGTTTATAGGTCCCGGGTTGGGGGGGCCTCACAGTTGATATCAGAGCTAAGGTTAGAAGTCAAGGGTAGAAGTCTAGTCTAAGGGGGAGTGTGTGATACCTGACGACGAGTGTTTAGTGGAGGAATTTGTTCAATGACAGAAAATAGTAATGACCCCAAGAGATTAAGAAAACGTGAGTAATATGGAGAGATAGATTCCTCCGCTGTCATTAGAAGTATATTACCTGTCTCAGGAAGTAGGGAAAATACTTGTATGAATCCCCGTTCACCTCATTATTATGTGGCATTGTATTTCTGCTTTTGTTTGCATAATTTACCTCAGAGTTGCCTTATGGGCTGGAGGTGTCTACTCCTATAGGAGAGTACCTCGAATCATCCTGGATTATCATGGTTATGACGTGATTATGTGGGCATGTATTGCCAGTGGATGTGGTAGATATACCAATCCGTGATTTACTGTTATACTTGACATGAACTGGTTAAGTAGTTGTTATGCTTGGGGAGGACTGTCGCAAGAAGCGAGTCTCCTTATCTATGGTTGAATTGCCTCTGTGTTTAGTTGAGGCGGATAAGTTATTAATTGATGTTTATGTCATATATGCATTAAATATCAATAAGTATAGTTTAAATAATATGAGAGTTAAATGGGATTATATATTAGAAGTGAGTAAAAGTCACCTGAATTACCTCATGTAATGTTGGTAAAAGAATTGGTAAAGTGTTTTTATCAGAATAGTGCATGCCGCCAGTTAGGGCGATAGAATTCCTTATGGATTTAAAGACAGGGTGGTTGGCCATATCCAAAACACCTTATAGAAGGGCATTGGTTTTGTTGTAAATATGATGAGTAGAATTTTAAAACCTGATTTTGATATTTTAGTGGTCAGCTCGATGGATGCTATCTTTGTATATTCAGAATTGTGGAAAGATTTTCAAAATCAATTGCAAGTTATGTTATTTGTCTTTCATGAGAATCAAAGTGTTTGCGAAATTCAGTAAGAGTGAGTAATGGCTCGAGAAGATTGTAATTCTGAGTTTTGTAGTGTCAAGCTGGGTACTGCTATTACTTTTCAAGGATTGAGACCCTGGTCAGATGGAACAACCTTCGATAGCGTTAGAACTCCGTAGTTTCTGAGTTTGGCAGGTTATTATCACAAGATTATTGATGGATTTTTGAGACTTGTAACATCAGTGACTAAATTGATTACGAAGGAAGTATCAGGAATGTGGAATGCAAAAGGGTGAAATCAGTGTTATAGGATTGAAGAATAGGTTGACTACAGATCGATCTTTACCCAACTTGATGGATGTGAACTTGTAATTGTCATGTACGCGTCAAAAGAAAGAGTTGGGTTGTGCTTTATACAGACTGGGAAGGCGATAGCTTATGCTTCAAGGGAATCAGAGTGGCGCAGCGGAAGCGTGGAAGGGATTACGACTATTTTGCGTTACTTAAGTGGTGACATCCTTTGCATGAAGTTAAAATTTGAGATTTGTACAAATCATCAGAGTTGAAGTATTATGTATCAGAGTGGATTGAACAACAGGTGGAGAAATTGTTGGAGTTATTAAAAGACTTATTTGCGTTATTACATACCATCCGAGAAGACCACTGTGGTTGCAGAGGCGATTAGCTAAAAGACTTTCTTATCAACATTGCCATCCTGCGAATTACGAGATGAGATATTAATTGCGAATGTTCGAGCTACCCTATCCGGTATGAAGATTCTATAGAAGTTCAACAAATGATTCGGAATTGAGGGAATTATCTGACCATTTCGAGATGGAAGGATTAAAGATATTGTATTGAAGACTGATGGAATATTAACCTTCCACGACAGAAGTGGTGTACTATATTCACAAGAGAATAAGAGACATTTTAGAGGAAGACCATAACTTGAGAATTGCGATGTATTCGAGGGGTTTGTAGATGTATCCAGCATTGAAGAATTTAGAGGAATGAGAATAAAGAAGACATTGTGATGGATTTTATAATGGGACTACCCACGACATTGAAGATATGAGACACCTTCGAGTAATAGTGGATATATTGATCAGAGTTGGCTCATTTACACCAAGAGGAATAAACTACGAAAAGGGAGAGTTAACCTAATAGTATGGGGGAGAGAGTTGGTCGATTCTACGGAGTATTAATCACTATATTATATCAGATCAAGATGCGAGATTCATATTGCGGTTGTGGGAAGATTGAGTACGAGGCTTTTGGACTTCCAGATACCTTCAGATGTGCGTTATATCTCCAGATGGATTGGGCAGACAGGCAGAGAGAACTATCCAGAATCTTGAGAATGGGTGATGTGAGTATCCGATGGAATTTCATTTACTTCGAGAAGTTCGTGTAACCTTAGTTGAAGTTGCATATAGTAACAGTTATCAGGCCAGCATTGAAGTGACGCCGTATGCAGCATTGCAGTGGAGAAGAGTCCTTATAACCATTTCCTTGCGTTGAGTTTTTCGATCGAGGCTATTCATGTTGGTCTAATTTATGTGGAAAAACCATTGAGTGGTATTAGAATCAAATCTAGGAATGGAAAACCTAGAATATTCGGGTTGTGGAAATTTGTGGAAAAATCATATTATTGGGGGGAAGCCCTTGGGTTGCGGGAATCCGAGAGGCGTGAGAGATTTGTGATCATTTGAGTATTCAGGTAAGTATGTTTAAAATTCGGGACAAATTTTATTTAAGGGGGAGTGAGTGTCACGACCCTAACCCTAGGTACCAGTTTGGTCACGTGTGGAGCACGTGGGGTCGGGGTGCGTAGCTTTTTATTTTGTGCAGTTCATAATAATTGAGATTTTTATGCGTTAGTGGTAACATTTTAAATCATTGATTTGACATTTTTGTGATGCTAATAAATTAAATTTAATTATTTAATGTCTAAATGAAATAAATAATAATTTTGTAATTGATATTGTAATTGTTGAAATTTAAATAAAGGGTTATAAAGAGTTCAGGGGCCTAGGTGTAAAATTAAAGTTAAGATAGTTAATTATAATAACTTAAATCATGGAGGGGCTATAATGTAAATTGGTTTGATATATATCCCTTAATAAATCCATGGAGTTCTAAATGGTTCCAGGCGGTTCTGAGAGCACGGGAGAAAAAGAAAGAATGCCTTCCTCCGTTTCAAAAACTATTTTGATTTCTTATCTTCCAAAAATCAACTGTTAGTCCGATTTACGATCCGACTGCGGCGGAGCGATCAGGAAGCCGAGAAGAACAATTAGAGCCGATCAGATTCTCTTTTCATTTCGGCATATTTTTGGATAAGTTATTATGATTCTTTTCAAATAATTGTTCATATTAAAATAAATGATGATATTACGTGTTTTAAATGATATTTGATATTCTGGGATCCATATATGTTTGGTTTGGTAAATTTCGGAATTTATTTGGGTTGTAGGAATAAAATAAAGAAATGGATTGTTGAATGGGTATGTTAAGGTTTTGGGAAAAGTGGAGTAAAGGGTTGAGATAAGGGATTAATGGCTAAGTTTATAAAATTGTTGTTTGATATATATGACGTTATTATTACCATGTAAATAATTATTGGTAAATTGATAATTTGATTGGCCTTTGGAATGATGAACATTTGTTTGGAGATGAATAAATATTTTTATTGGGTGGAGTAAGGTAAAGGGTGTTTAAAAGGGTTGGTTTACTTGGTTTAATTGAAAAGGGTATTATACTTCCGTTTAAAATGGTTGGGTTAAAATGGGAAAGTGGTAAATAAAAATGGATAGAAGTAGAATGGTGATTCTATGTGGTTATATATATGTTATATGAGATATTATGTGAAATACATGGGTATTACAATGGTGAGTCAATTGATATGACTTTGGAAATAAATAGGAAATAATGGTTTTGGAATGAATAGGGTAAGGTTGATCTTCAGGGTTATTGAGAATTCTGGAACCATTTTAGTTAAGATAGAATGAAACTAAAGGGTGTTATAGGGTGTTTTAAATATTAGTTGAATGTGTTGGGTCACTTCCTTGACTTGGGAAATAGGTAGAAGGGTTTGAGGTTGAGGATCATGGCAAGGGTAATAGAATAGTTAGGTTGGACGCTTGATAGAGGTGGGATATATGCTCTATGGCATGGATAGAGTATGATTAAGGGATGAAATTGGTATATAAGCTTGTTTGGTTTGGCTTGGGACAACCTTGGGAAGTTGGAAATTGATTTTGGGGTCTTGTCTGGTACTGATGTTGTACATCAGCAACCATTCTGGTGTTGGCACGACTCGTGCCCTGGAGCACGAGTTGTGACCCTCAATTGGACTCGTGATACCTAGTCGTGAGAATCTAAGTAGTCGTGCAGGGGTTGAGCACGAGTCGTGCTTTGGAGCACGAGTCGTGCCCATAACTGATTCAGAGTATGAATTTCAAACAACTTGAAACCTAAGCAATCTAGTTCGGATGTGGTCCTCCCTTAACCATAATCCTAGAGCATCATGAGTACTTTACAATGGCGTTTTAAAGAGACTAAAATGATAATAAGAAGGTCCTTAACTATCACTTTGAAAACGGGTGACAACCATGAAAAACTTGTAACCAAAGTTTATAAGAACTTGGTATTTGATTATGGAACTTGAAAGAAGGTTGTGTAATGTTATATTGTGAATGCATAGAGCTACCTATATATGATTGTACCTCTATGTGGTTATTTAGGGATGATTATATGTTAAGATGGTGCGTGAAATACGTATTGCACGACATCATTGGAGTGATTATGAGCATACATGCCACACATGGATTATTATTGACTCAATAGTGTATATATATATGTAACACTATTTGAAGATAAACATGTGTAATTGTACCATGATATATGTGTTGAACATGAGTAATTGTACCATGATATAAGTGTTGAACATGAGTAATTGTACCATGATATATTGTTGAACATGAGTAATTGTGCCATGTTATATACTGTTATCCCAATGTGTGGACGTGATTTCAAGTAACTGTATGTGTTTGAATGTGAATATAAATGTGTTCCCAAGAAGATGTATTCCCAAGAGGATGTATTCCCAAGAGGATGTGTTCCCAAGAGGATGTATTTTCAAGAGAATGTGTTCCCAAGAGGATGTATTCCCAAGAGGATGTGTTCCCAAGAAGATGTGTTCCCAAGAGGATGTATTCCCAAGAGGATGTGTTCCCAAGAGGATGTATTCCCAAGAGGATGTATTCCCAAGAGGATGTGTTCCCCAGATGATGTGTTCCCAGTAATACGACTTATTGTTCAGACGGAAAAGGTAAGATCAGGTAATGTAATGTGTTTACGGTATTCCAAATATGACGTGGAACAACTTGCTTACGTGTTGCATCTTATTTAGCGTATTGCTGCATGCATAATAACTTGCTGAGATTCTTTCTCACCCCTTCTCCCTTTAATTTTTTTAGTTTCAGCTGAGACAGGTAGACCAGACCGGTGAGGCTGGAAAGGAGTTGGGTCGTCTTATGGGTGTCAGGGTATGTGTACTGTTTGGGAGTTGGGAATAAGTGTGGTTATTATCAAATTGAGAAAAGAAATATGTATAAAGTTTTATAAATATTTTCAATGTAATGTTGTAAATTAAAACAGGTTATAGTTTGATTTTCAAAAGTTTATTCAACTCTTAAATTATTTAAATGAAAAGTTTTAATTTAATAGGAGTTGGTTTGGGGACCCTCCAGCTGGGGCACGAGTTTATAGGTCCCGGGTTGGGGGGGCCTCACAGGGTGTTCCCCACGAAAACCCTCAGACGTGAGAGTAAGTATTTGGGTTTATAGAAAGAGAAATCAAATGACAAGAGTTTAAAGTCAAAAGATGTGTTACCAAAATAGGTGAATTATGTCTTGTATATATTGGCATAGCAATGTATAATCCATGTAGGATATGAGTGCTTGTAGATAATATTGTACTTCAAGTAGGATAATATTTGTTGAGTCTTTGTTTGAATAGGAGTTCAAGTGAGATAAGGTTATAATCCTTGGAGGATTATAACTGCTCAATGTCCTAATTTGAGTAGGATTGATATTTTGGGCCCAATCCACGGATCCACGTTCGTAACTCGATTTATACCGTTCACATTTATTTTTCTTGGCGTGATGAAGATAATTATACAGAGGATAAAAATAGTAAAACAGTCTTACTAATTTTTTAAAAGAAAAATATCATAAATAAGATGAAGTGACTGAAAGGCAATTGAATCAAGAAATTAAATTGCAGTAATGAATATAGTGGATAAGGAAAAGATGTAGTGTCATTAGCCTAGACGTGTCCAAACGGTTATAAACGCCGGTTAACGGTTATAACCGGCGGTTAAAAAAACCGTTAACACTTAACCGTAACCTAACCGTTAACCGTGTACTAACGGTTACGGTTATCCGGTTAACGGTTATAAACGGTTAACACAGTTTATCCAGTTAAAACGGTTAACTAAAGCCTTTTTTTTCAAATTAGTCCTTTTAACGGATTTTTACAAATTATGTTAACTTTTCTTTGAAAAAATGCTTAGTCACAGCCAAGGCAAAGGCCACAGCCACGGCCAGCCAATGCAACGGCCTATTGATGCCAAGCCCACTCATATATAAGCAAGCACCACATTTTCTTTGTTATTCATTCGAAGTGGGATAAGTGACCAAGACCAAGGCAAGGCCAAGGCTAAGGCCACGGCTGAGCCTAGGCTGCCATTTAGTTTCCTTTGTTTTCGATGTGGGATAATGACCAAGGCCAAGGCAAGGCCAAGGCCAAGGCCACGGCCGAGCCAAGGCCAAGGCTAATTTTTGGAAAATATAATTAGATTTTTTATTTTGTATAAAAATATTATTTATTTTTGACAAATAATAAAAATAAGTGGCAATATTTTTTAGATATATATATAAATTTATGAAATATATTTAAAATTTGTGTGTGTGTATCAATGCATACATGGATAGATACAAATATATAATTGATTGATAATAATAATTTGATAATTTAAAATTCTGAGAAATATTAATATACCTAAGTAATAATTGATATTAATAAATTATAAAAAAAAAATACTCATTAACAATAATATAAATTTAATTTTTAAAAGAAATATTAATAATGCTTATTACTACATCCCAAATCTCATATATATATGTGTGTATGCATGTATCTATCTTTGTATCTTTGTGTGTGTATTTATAAATATGTATTTATATAAAACATATATGTGGATATACATATATGTGTATGCATGTATCTATGTATGCATTGATACACACACACATATATGTGTATCAATGCATGTATGTATATATAGATATGTGTTTATATAAATACATGTATATCTATCAATGCATACATAGATAGATACAAAGATAGATACATGCATACACATATATGCATTGATACACATATATGTGTGTGTGTGTGTGTGTATCAATGCATGTATAGATACATGCATTGATACACATATATGTGTGTGTGTATCAATGAGTACACATATATGTGTGTGTGTACCAATGCATACGTAGTAACATAGATAGATACATGCATACACATACATGCATTGATACACATATATGTGTGTGTGTGTGTACCAATGCATGTATAGATACATGCATTGATACACATATATGTATGTGTGTATCTGTAGACACCCCATTCTGAACCAATAATTCATGATTACACTACTCTTCGTCTCTCTTTTGTGTTTTGATGAAAGCATATCGGTTTTGTCATGTTTCGTTAAGTTTCTAACTAACCTCGTTAGTTTTGGACCTAACTGACTAACGGAATAAACTGAAGAGGACAAAATAGTCAAATGACTAGTTATCTCGCGCGGAATAGCGTGTCTCGCGCGAGATATCCCCTCGACAGGATGTGCAGAAATCACTCTCCTTCTCCGTTTCAACCTCCTTTCTTGATAAACCTCATCTAATCCGGTTCTTCAATCAAATTTGAGTTCTGGAAGCTTTCTAGGAGTGTTTTACCTCTCCACCTCTACCTCTTAAACCCCTATAAATACTTGGTGACTTTCAAGGTTCAAAGGTCCAGAATTCCATACAACACACACAATTTGTTGGTTTCTCTCCACGAAAGATTCCTTCAAATCACTCACAAAACCTCCCTAAAATCACCTAAAGTTTGTTTATCAACCTTGTTGATCAACAAACATCCAAACCCGAATCAAGGATTAAGGCGAAGCTCTGTCCGTATCAAGATTTGATTCTCATATTGAGTCGAAACTCTGCTCAAATCACTTCTCGATCGAAAAGACATCTTAGAATCACGTTCTAAATCAAACACTCCCCAAACGCTAGGTAAATTCCTATACTTTTACTCTCTTCTTCTCAATCTCTCTCTATTGGCTTTTAGAGTGGTGTAATCCCATCAAAAGGATTGGCCTAGAGTCCCTTCAATCGATGAAGGCGATCTCGAAGCATACAATCCGACACTCCTAATCAAGAAATTGATTAGGGTTTGCTTGTTTTCTTTAATTGTATATATATTGTAAAGATTGAAAACCTCTCTTTTCTTTAGCAAGACCGATCTCCGGATTGGGTGGAATGGATGCTCCGTGACCTACCCATTCCATAACCTAAGCCCCGAACTCAAATCTCTTTTCAAAATGGTTTTCCTATGTTTTCAAACGAATAATATAGGTGACGACTCAAAAGATAAAATTCTTCTCACAACGCTACAGTGGCGACTCCGCTGGGGACTTAAAATTAAGAGGCTTAAACTTGCGTCAAAATTAAAAGAGAGGTTTTCAAAAAAAAAAATTGTAAATTCGATTTTCTGCTCTCAGATGAGGCATATCTCGCACGAGATATCATATCTCGCGCGAGATATCGCCTCGGCAATCTGGTTGCTTTCTGGTTTCTCCCGTTCATCTCATAATCCAAGACGAGAGCCGAACGTGCAAGGGGGATCCCAAAATTCACTATCCGCAGAGTTTCCGTATCTTAAGGCCTCCCTTAAGGAGTAGAACTCGAATCTTTATTTCATTTAAATAATTGATTATTATTTATAAACTGCGTGCGATTGGGTTTTATTTAATTAAAGTCCGGTCCATTGGGGATTCGGGAGTTGTAATTTAAATTATTTATTTCTCTCTCTCTCCTTTATGTGGAACTACGACGGCCTGAGTCTTCCTAATTTGGGAGAAACGTAGGCAACCACTTGGTGCGGCCACTATCTGTTTTTCTTTAGTTTTCAAAAAATAAAACTCTCTATTTTACCCTATCACCTAGATTGACTATCACACACGCGCACTCATATTATAACTGTCATTGCACTACATACCCTCTATAAACTCGGAACCCACACTAAGGACGGATGACGGTAACCACCTAGTCGCCGGTCTCTCCGAAGTTGGATCATCTCACTCCGCGTATTCAATCCATCTAGATTGTCATATCACGGGGAGCCTAGCCTTCCAGCCCTGCATCGCCACATATCATGTAGATTGACTTTCTAAGACACTACGTGATCGGTCGGTTTGATCTTGGAGTCCTTGTAATCCTTGTCAAGATCTTATTTTGTGCAATAATCCATGGCAAAGAAATAAATATGTCGCTTCGGAATTGTCCCTTCGAAAACGTCCCTATGGTTGTCCTTTCGGATTTGCCCCTAAAAAGAGAAAAATTTCTCACCAAAATTATTGCACAAAACTTGATGTTACTTGAGATTACTTCGACCCCTAGGTCCCTATGTTTGGTTTTTGAATGCTAGAAACCCCCAAAACGGATTTTCCGTCCGACCAAAATTAAGATTAAAATCAGAAAACTGTGACTTTCCGTGGCGTTGTATCGCGCGAGACTGCTTGTCCCGTGCGAGATAAGTGTTCGGTCTTTTCGTGTTTTGACCAAAACCTTCAAACCTTCAAGCCTTCATAAACCCTATTCTGCCGACTTGTTGGGACTCGATCATGGTTTAACACGGTTGCTACACGTCTAGGTTCTTCGCCACGATGTCTGCTTCTCCTCCTACCACCGAGGCCGATATCAACGACGCTAAGGCCCAACTCATCGAAGCCATGACTAGGTTGGATGAACAAAGTAAGCAAATTGATGAGCAAAATGCCCAAATGGCCGCCCTCATGAAAGAACTCCACGAGTTGAGAGTCAAGAAAGGCAGAAAACAAAAGCAGAAAGTGGAATCCTCCTCCGACGAAGAGGAATCCTACATCAAAGTGAATAGAAAAATCAAGAAGTCAAGCAAGAAAAAGGAAGAATCTGATTCCTCCTCTTCCTCGTCCTCCTCCGATGATGAGGAACATACCTCCAAAGGTGCTAAAACCAAAAAAGAAGGCAGTGGTGAAACTACTAAACTTGGTGACCATGTTACTAAGAACTACCTCGAAAAGAAGCTTGCGACTCTTGACACTTCCAAAGGGTCATTCGTTCCATTTGATCCCGATGCTCTTCAACAATCAATCACCAAGTTTCCTCGCAAGTACAAGACACCCGACATTGCCAAGTTTAATGGTACTACTTGTCCTAGAGCTCATGTTGAAACCTACACTTGGGCTATGCTTCTAATGGGCGTTGATAACACAATCTTGGCCCAATGCTTTCCTCAAACTTTGGAAGGTGCCGCAAGGGATTGGTACATGTCTCTTCCTACGACTACAAGGCTTGATTGGTCGTCTGCATGTTTAGTCTTCCAAAGGCAGTTTGAAGACAACTCCACTTACCGTCCTACTAGGAGGGATCTCGAACAAACCAAGCAACATGCCAATGAGTCCTTTGCTGAATTTGCTAGAAGATGGAGACTCAAACTTACCGAAATTGTCGAAAGGCCTACTCTCAAAGAGCAAATCCACATCTTCCTCCAATGCCTCCGTGATGAATTTCAAGAGAAGCTCGCCGGTAACTACTTTCCTAGTTTCAATGAACTCCTCGAGTCCGGAATTAGGGTTGACGACTTCCTCAAAAGTAAAAAGAGGAAAAGTAACTTCCGCTACAAGAAACCCACCACAAGTAAGGATGCTTCAGTCAACGCTATTGCATTCAACCGCACCAACACCGGCAAGTATTCTGTTGTCCCTCCTCCCGAAAAGAAAAAGAGACACTATGACAAAATTGAAGGGATCACTCAAGAAGAACTCTTCGATGTGCTTGTCCAGAATGAAAAGATCAAACCAAGAGAAGGTGGTCCTCCTAAGGATATGGGTCCGAACCATGCTCATCACTTATTCTGCAAGTACCACAACTTCACCGGCCACGACACCAACTCCTACCACCACTTGAAGGACATCATCCAAGACCTCTTTGACAATGGAGATCTAGAACGTCCCAACGTCATCACCAATCCTCTCCCTCGCACTCCATAAAGAAGATGAAGCTCCGAGAAGAAAGCTGCACTTACCACTTTGGGGCTACCACTATCCTCTCCCTTTCTCCTTTGATAGAAGTAGATTAGGTTTTAAATTTTCATGTATGAACTCGAAGAGTCGTTCTGTCTTTCTAGTACTCCTCACCCCCTCTAGTTTGTGTCATCTAAACTATCGAGTCTGTTCTTAAATTTCTCAATTAATCAAAGTCATTTCTTTTTCTAAACACTTTTCCTAAGGTTTTTCTACCTCATGAATATCATTCTAATTCATACAAAATAATGGACCCTCCATTCCCTAAATCATAGCAAAAATAGAGACTTCTAAGCGAGTTTAAGAAGGAAGTTATCCTTAGGAAGCTTAAGGACTAAACATTACCATACTGAAAGACAAAGGTCAACAAAAGAAGAAAGCCAAAGGCGCTGCTGTCAACCTTCATCCCAAGAAGAGTGGGGCTACTCAATTCAAAAGCTTTGAGAGTACAAAAAAAAAAACTCTCAAGCTTTCATCACCCCCACAACAGAGGTGAAAATTCAAAAACATGGAGGACACTCCCACAAAGAAGAGGAGTCAAGCGATACCAACAAAAGGAATGAAGATTACTCAACATCCTCTTATATCAAGTGAAGAAGACTTTCAGTATCAAGAAAAATGTTTACCCTTAAGTCATACTAATGATTGGCTTTTTTCTCAAACTTATTTAGAAACTTCTAGATGATGCACGGTTCATTAAAAAGGAAGAATAACTTTTCTAGATCCTTGAGCCAAGTAGCGTTTCTTGTCAAGTCTAGGGGCATCCATTTAGCCACTCTCATACACACTCTTGAAATCCAAGCATCAAAACTGGGGCTTCCTAACCTTTCCTCCCCCAGTCAATTTATACTTCAATTCTTCAAAAATAATCGAATCTACATTAGGAGCTTTCCTCCTTGCTTCTCACTCTCATCATTAGAGAATGCACTTCTCCAAAAAGTCAATGCTTGGATCACCTTCCAAAGAAAAGAGTCCATCTCTTCTCAACTAACTTGAAATCTCATTCCTCTTTCCTTAATGAGATTTTTCCAACTGAGTCATCTTCGAGTACACATACTTTTCAAAAAAAAAAAAAAATGGCTCGCTAGGTTGAAAACTCGTAAAGAGCGGCCTAGGAAAAAGTTAGAGCACAAAAGAAAAGAAAAAGACGCAAAAGAGATGCCCGCTAGATTGAAAACCCGAAAGGGCGGTCTAGGCAAAAACCGGGGTGCGTCACTAAGAGAAAAAAATCAAGGTCAAAGGGAGAGTATTCTTCAACCTTCTTCATCAAACATCATTCGATCTTCTTCAAACCAAATCAACAAGGAGAGTCTTCTTCAATCATCTTCAAGTCAAGAGAGCAGCTTCACAAGCCTGTTCACAAAGTCATCTACCACTTGCAAGCAACTTGGGGCTTGAGACACCAAAGGGCCTTGGACATAAAGCCATTACGACAGTCGACATATTTGTAATCGTTTGCCTCCTAGAGACACGATTCAAAGGAGAAGTAAGAATGAATATTCTCAATAGACCTAGATGTGTTCACACAAGATTACTCATCAAAATCCTACAACAATGAAGAAACAAGTACAGCCTCGCTGACTAGCAACAGATTCTGCAAAACCTGATTTGGTCTCAACTTGTCAAACACACGTTCACTCATACACTTCACCCCTCTCAAATACAAATCCATACACATATCCCTACATCTCCATACACCATATACTCGTACATAAACTCACCACCAAAATGTCTGATCGGCCATTTACACGAACAGACGTGAGCACCACCACGTAAGTCCAGTCAAACAACTAAAATCTGAAAAAATCTCTACTTGGAATCTTTTATGTGCTGATAGGTGCAGGAAGGTAAGAATCATTCGGGTCTATCCGAGACCAGCATGCATATATCCTTGCATTATAGGGGCCGACAGAACCTTCATCTCAATCGACAACTTCAAGTCCGTGACCTCGGCAACATCATCAAAGTCTGTGATGGCAGCAAACTTCAAGATCGTGACCTCGGCGACATCAACAAAGTCTGTGACGGCAGCAAACTTCAAGTCCGTGACCTCGGCAACACCAGCAAAGTCTGTGACGGCAGCAACTTCAAGTTTGTGACCTCGGCGACAACTTCAAAGTCTGTGACGGCAGCAAACTTCAAGTCCGTGACCTCGGCAACAACTTCAAAGTCTGTGATGGCAACAAACTTCAAGTCCGTGACCTCGGCAACAACTTCAAAGTCTGTGATGGCAGCAAACTTCAAGTCCGTCACCTCGGCAACAACTTCAAAGTCTCTGATGGCAGCAAACTTCAAAGTCCGTGACCTCGGCAACAACGGCAACATCAGTAACCTCGGGCGACGCACTTCAACAACTTCATCAACAAACAGGTATCTTCAGAATTGGGTCAGGTCCTTGATTCCTCAGTATGATTTTACCTTTTCAAAAAAAAATCTCTCTTCAATTTTCAAAAGTTCTTTTCAAAATACCTAAAATAGCCTTTTTAGTGTTTTGGAGTCGAACTACGTTTGGTCTGATTCTCTCTTAGAGATACGTAGGCAGCCGTGCGGCACGACCATCCCAATGTTCAGAATGATGTCTTTTCTATCGACGACACTTCTTCTTTCATAAGACCTGTCGCCGAGGGGATCTGTAGACACCCCATTCTGAATCAATAATTCATGATTACACTACTCTTCGTCTCTCTTTTGTGTTTTGATGAAAGCATATCGGTTTTGTCATATTTCGTTAAGTTTCTAACTAACCTCGTTAGTTTTGGACCTAACTGACTAACAGAATAAACTGAAGAGGACAAAATAGTCAAATGACTAGTTATCTCGCGCGGAATAGCGTGTCTCGCGCGAGATATCCCCTCGACAGGATGTGCAGAAATCACTTTCCTTTTCCGTTTCAACCTCCTTTCTTGATAAACCTCATCTAATTCGGTTCTCCAATCAAATTTGTGTTCTGGAAGCTTCCTATGAGTGTTTTACCTCTCCACCTCCACCTCTACCTCTTAAACCCCTATAAATACTTGGTGACTTTCAAGGTTCAAAGGTCCAGAATTCCACACAACACACACAATTTGTTGGTTTCTCTCCACGAAAGATTCCTTCAAATAACTGACAAAACCTCCCTAAAATCACCTAAAGTTTGTTTATCAACCTTGTTGATCAACAAACATCCAAACTCGAATCAAGGATTGAGGCGAAGCTCTGTCCGTATCAAGATTTGATTCTCATATTGAGTCGAAACTCTGCTCAAATCACTTCTCGACCGAAAAGACATCTTAGAACCACGTTCTAAATCAAACACTCCCCAAACTCTAGGTAAATTCCTATACTTTTACTTTCTTCTTCTCAATCTCTCTCTACTGGCTTTTAGAGTGGTGTAATCCCATCAAAAGGATTGGCCTAGAGTCCCTTCAATCGATGAAGGCGATCTCGAAGCATACAATCCGACATTCCTAATCAAGAAATTGATTAGGGTTTGCTTGTTTTCTTTAATTATATATATATTGTAAAGATTGAAAATCTCTCTTTTCTTTAGCAAGACCGATCTCCGAATTGGGTGGAATGGATGCTCCTTGACCTACACATTCCATAACCTAAGCCCCGAACTCAAATCTCTTTTCAAAATGGTTTTCCTATGTTTCCAAACGAATAATATAGGTGGCAACTCAAAAGATAAAATTCTTCTCACAACGCTACTGTATCAATGAGTACACATATATGTGTGTGTGTACCAATGCATACATAGTAACATAGATAGATACATGCATACACATACATGCATTGATACATATATATATGTATGTGTGTTTGTGTACCAATGCATGTATAGATACATGCACTAATACACATATATGTGTGTGTGTATCAATGAGTACACATATATGTGTGTGTGTACCAATGAATACATAGTAACATAGATAGATACATGCATACACATACATGCATTGATACACATATATATATATGTGTGTGTGTGTGTATACCAATGCATGTATAGATACATGCATTGATACGCATATATGTGTGTGTGTATCAATGAGTACACATATATGTGTGTGTGTACTAATGCATACATAGTAACATAGATAGATACATGCATACGCATACATGCATTGATACACATATATGTGTGTGTGTGTGTGTACCAATGCATGTATAGATATATACATTGATACACATATAGGGTTTAGGGTATAGCAATTAGGATTTAGGGTTTAGAGTATGGAATATATGATTTTAGGATTTAGGGTTTAGGGTATAGAGTATGGAATATAATTGTAGATCATATACTAAAATGTCATATATATATATATATAATATATCCTATATCCTAAACTCTAAATCTTAAATGTAGATTTAGGGTTTAGGATTTAGTCTAAATATGATATTTTAACAAAATTATCTTAATATTTATTTTGGAAATGAGAGTATAATAATTTTAAATTAGTAACAAAATATTTATTTTGAATAGGAGGGTATATCAATTTTAAATTAGACAAATTTTAAATATATTTCATAAATTTATATATATATATCTCAAATTGCCACTTATTTTTATTATTTGTCAAAAATAAATAATATTTTTATACAAAATAAAAAATATAATATTAAGATGCTATTTATTTGTCAAAAAAAAAAAAGAAATTGGCCTTGGCTCGGTCGTGGCCTTGCCTTGGTTGGGCGTGGCCTTGAGGATAATATCCCACATTGAAAGCAAAGTAAAGTAATCCAAGGCATGTGGCTCGGCTGACCTTGACGTTGGGATTGGCCGACCATGGCCTTGGCCGTGGCCATGGGAGGTTATCCCACATTGAAACAAAAATGAAACTTATTGTCCCACATTGAAACAAAAATGAAATTTACATGTTCTAGCCTCTATATAATGAGGCTCAAGTGAAGGTTTTATATTGTTTTTGGGCTGTGGGCAAATGGCCAAAGCTTTGGACAATTGGGCTTGGATAAATTTTGTTAAAAATTTATTTTAAAATTCTAATCCGGTTATAATCGCCGGTTATTTAAACGGCTATGACCGGTTAAATAACCGACAGTTATAACCGCCGGTTAGCCGATTTGAAAAATATTTAACCTTAATCGAACCGGTTAACCATCGATTTCGGTTAATCCGATTATGGTTAAACCGATTAACGAGTTTGACCGGTTAAAAATCGCCGATTAACCGGCTTCGATTAGATTTTGGACACGTCTACCTTAGCCCCTTCCTTACTTGAATAGATAAGCTTCAATATTTAATTCATTAAAATAATCAAATCCAAAAATTATCTCATCAAGTTTTATATTCCCTAACCACATTCTAAATATTTGTTTTGTAAGTTGATAATGAAATGTGAAAAGAAATAGAAAAAAAATATCTATGAATATGTATTTACAAAAATTGATCTTCATTTCAAAAGAGTTGGTCTTATAAAAAATGCGTTTTTTCTGGCACTTAGAAAAAACGTGTTTTGTGTTTCCCCATTTGTGTCAATGCCAGTTAAACAAAGTGCCAGTGTGATAAAGTGCCAGTGCATGTGTAACAAAATGTCAGTGAAAAAAGTGTCAGTACCAATTTAACAAAGTGCCAGTGTAAACTGGCACTGACACTTTGTTAAACTGGCACTGAGACTTTTTACACGGACACTTTTATATACATGAACTGGCACTCTTCACACTGGCACTCTGTTACACTGACACTGGCACTTTGTTACACTAACATTTTTGCTGGCTCTCAAAAACACAAGCACTGGCATTCAAAAACACATGCACTGGCATTCAAAAACACATGCACTGGCACTCAAAAACACATACACTGGTGTAAGTGCTCCAATTTGAGCTTGTTAGAATTTTCGTTAGAAAATTAATGAAAGTTATAACATTTCTAACAATTCCTAACATTTCTAACAAAGTAAGGGTAAAATGGGCATTGCCATTTAAAGTTAAACCAAGAAAAGAATCTCAAAAAGCAAAAGAAATTGGAAAAATCCGAATTAAGAAAGTTGAAAAACAGCAATCAGTTTGAATTTTCTGAAAATATTCCTCCTGTCCAACAGCCTACACTGTAGCAGATGAACAGTGCACGCGTCGAACCCTATCCGCGCGGATATGATTGACACTCACAGTGTCCTATAAATTGAACCCTCCTCTCTCAGTTTACACAAGACAATTTGATCACAGCAACGAAACTCTGGCGAAATATAGAGAGAAAACAGTGGGAATCCATAGATTGCCACCATTTTCTCTTGAATCTTTCCCAATCACACCCACTCTATCATCAAACACTCTCTAAACACATTCAAGTCTTGATACTCCTCAAGCCAAGCTCCCAAACCAAGGAAGATAGGGTTAAACCATCATTGGTAAACCCTCCTTCTTGAAACCCTAAAGCTCCCTTTTAATTTCTTGTTCATCTTGTTCTTCCTACTTTGATCTACTTTATGTCTAGTTTAACTTAAGTCTTGACCTAAGATGGTCATCTTGAAGTTCATCTTCATGAATGACCATCTCAAATGGTCCATATTCTAAATCTCTAGTTGATTTTTCTCTTTAATTTCATCTTTACAAAGATCCTCTTTCCCTTTGCAAAGGATGTGTTTTAAACCCCATAAAATTCCCCAAGGATGACTTGAATATGATAACCACTTAACACAAAGTAGTGGAATCAAGTCTAGGGATGAAAATGGGGTGAACATAGATGCAAATCCCCCAAAAATCACATTTTCCCTCAAGAACATCTTGCTGTCCAGTAGCATTGTTCTGAGACCTCAGTCCATTTTCCTATTTTTTGGACATACAGAAACTTGGAATTTGGTGTTGACTACAAAATACTTTTTGTAGCCAACATCCAGATCTTTCCAGACATATTTTTACTTTATTTTTTGCGTGAGTAAAACTCCTTTTTTCAAATTTTCTTTTAAAGGTCAGTTCATCAGCTTCTGGAAATCCAGATTTCATATCTGAGATTTCCAGAAGGTTTTGACCCCTCAAATCATCTCCAAAATGAAAAGTTCTTTTACAGAAACCTTTTTTAAGGTGTTTTGAACATTTTTCATTCCCGGACTTTTCCCAGATTCTGGAATTTTCAAGCCCTAAAGTCCATTTCAAAGTCAAGGGTCAACTGCCTTTTTCATTCTGGCAGAAATGGTTTTCAACTTCCAAAAATCTTTTGAGTTCCAAATCTCAACCCAAAAATCATCCAAAAAATCATGGGATCAGTTTAAAGCCTTAAAAAGAGTTCCCAATTTTTACTTACCTCAGTTTCAACTTATTTTGGCCAAAACACACACACACACACACACACACCACAAAGGATTTTGAATGTTTGGAAGACTCGTTTTACGAGGCATTTCGGGTGCACACTAACGTCCTTCCCGGCGCGTAACGTGACCTCCGAACTCGAATCTCTTGATTCCGGGCATTTTTCAAAGTTTTGGCCCTTAAAACAAAAATGGCGTGGCGACTCCGTTTGATTTCAAAAAAATCGGGTACATCACAGTGGCGACTCCGCTGGGGACAAACAAGTTTTATCTTTTCAAAAAAAAAAAAAAGAGAAAAACTTTTGAGGGTCAAGCTTCCGTCCCGACATTTGAAATCCTTTGTTTTGTGTGTGTTGATTTTTGTACATTTTCGTGTTTGTTTTGGCCGTCTCAGAAAAAGTCAAAATTTTGACTGTCGGAAATCATGTCCCTAACTGTTGGAATTTTTGTGATTATGTGCTTATGTGTTCATTAATTTTCAAAAAAAAAAATTTCAAAAAAAAAAAATTCAAAAAAAAAAAGGATTTTCAAAAAAAGAAAATTTTCAAAAAAAGAATCGTGTATCATGCCTTTTAAGACACATAAAAATTTCTATTTTACTCAGAAAAAGAAGATAGACTGCTTGCACACTACGCGCACGTTAGCGACCGTCTGGCTGCACCTTCTACGTCCTTAACCCGGGAAAATCCTTGTCGCGGTCCGTTTGGTCTTATTACGCCTCTCGGACGAGCACAGGACTACCCAAACATCCCATGGAGCCTCGTGTCGACCATGCACTTGTCTGTGACACACTTTGTCCGAGACCCGGTTGGTTTTTAGTCTGGTCTGTGTCATGCCCTGTCCGTGTATAGACCTTTCCTTTCAAGCCTTTGTCGGCATACCGACTCAATATCTTTCGGGTCCCTAATCAGTCGAAGTCATGCCGGTTTTCCGCCGCAGACTTTGACCAAGATATTGACCGGCGCCTTGACTTCGGCTCTGACTGGCACAAATTATACACTGACTCCCAGCATTGACACTGAGTCATCAAGGATTAATGATTATTCCATGCCCAATTACGGCTTAACTGACGACAAGTCAAGATCAATTGTGGACGCTTATCAGTCCAAATCATGCCGACTTTTCGTCGAGCCCTCGGACATGATCTTGACTTTCGACGTCAGCTTTGTCCGTAATTTACATCGAATGCTTGTTAAGACTCGATTACCCGCCAGACTTTTAGGATCGTTTTTCTTTCGGTCGGTGGGACCCGCTTGCCCTATAGGACCCTCGCCCGGGGCTGTCCACCCTGGGAGGTCGAAATACAGGTGGAATACGAGGGGCTTATAGACGTAGTGACGGGGCCCACTGATCCAGGATCCAGAGTAGTTTGCGAAAAAGAAGAGAAATCTTTTCCAACCGATTAGGTTAATAAAACATGTTTTAAGTAAACGTGAACAAATAACTGCATGTTGCATGAGCCCAAAGCCCAAACACCTGCCCTCCTTCAATTCCCATACATCTGAACCCTCGTGTCTTTCCCCCGCAGCTCCTCACAAAGGTTGGTTTCGGGCACCGGGTCACCGTTTAATCAGTTGGGAAGAGTCAAGCGCATCGTCAGCTTCATCGCCTGTTCCGACTCCGAATTTAAGAATGTCTGCATCGAGTGTAGCGATGGGGACAACGTCACTCCGCCTCCAGGACTCCTCAGACAGACAACGGTGGAATCGGCTAGCCGAAACAGATGAGAGTGCGCCGAAGCACAGCTTGAGCGGCCTTATGGAGGCTATCAAAAGCCATGGATTGGCCGCCAGTCTCAACCCAGATGGCACCTTCACTGTGGAAGAAGAGGAAGACCTCAATCCCGCTCTTGGTCAACCCGACTACTCCAGGATGCCACCACCGGCCTCCCACGGTACTACCACCAGAGCCCATGCTCCTCGATCTCTAGGTCAGCCGGCTCCCCAACTGCAGACCACTGGATCCGTGCAGCCTGACGGGACGAGCCAGTTCGCAATGCCTCAGTGGGGACAAAGTCAGTACGGAATGCCTTCCCATGGTTGGGGATACCCCGGAATGCTACAACAAATTGGGATCCCGCCTCAGTTTGGGACCAATCAATCCGGACTTTCGCAGCAACGGTTTGGAATGCCACCACAGTTTGGTTCGGGGCAACAGTCAGGAGCCCCTCCTCAGAATGATGCTAGCTCAGCTGCTCCTCACACAGCTTCCGCAAACCCATTTCTCACTCAGGGTTCAATGGGTTACCAAGCCCCCATCCCAGTTTCATCAGAATCACCAGGACCACAGTATCCTCTCGGTTATGCATCCTCGCCACAACCAGCCATGCAATTCAACAACCAGGGACAGCAGCCCGCACTTAAGCCTACTTATGGGTCTCACTCCGGAAATCCAAGCCATCTGGCTACCTCAGATCTGCCTCCATCTTCCCTGCCGATTGGAAGCCAACAGCAAGTCGCTGGATTCTATCCCTTTGCCCAAGCTCCTACCTACACTCCCCAGGGAAATTTGGGCCAAGGACAGGTTTTCACCTATGCTCCGGGATATGGTATTCCTTCCACCAATGCACCACCAACAGCTAGTCCTCTTCCTAGCTCAAATATCGGCTCAGGAATTCCCGCTCCACCTTTGGATCCCCAATTGGCTTGGTTTATGGAGCAACACAAGGAAATGAAAGCACAGATTGCTGAATTGACTGCCAAAAAGAACACTGCTCTTCGGCCTACAGATCCCGACTCGATTGTCCCCCTGCCTCACAAGTTTGTGATGCCCACTCTGGAATTGTTTGACGGGAGTGCATGCCCTAAAACTCACTTGGACACCTATACTTTGGCAATGAAGGCTAAGGGATGCACAAACCAGCAGTTGGCCGATTACTTTAGTCTCTCTTTGAAGTCAGGGGCTTTGAAATGGTTTTTCCGATTGCAGCCTGAAGCTAGGGCTACTTGGGAACAGATTACCAGTACTTTCACAGATAAGTATAAAGCCAACTTGGAATGGGAGACAAACAGAGTTGACCTGCAAACAACGATGCAGCGCCCTAATGAGAATATTGGGGATTTCTATAAGAGGTGGAACTTAAAGCTCAGTGAAATGGCCATTCCTCCCTCTGACGAGGAGCAGTTAGACATCTTTCAGTCATGCTTGAAGCCGCATTTGAGAGCTTCCCTCAGCCACTTCCCCTACGCTGACTTGCGTGCAATGGTTAATTCCGGGGCTAAGTTTGAAAAGGCTTACAATCAGCAGCCGACTGCCGCACCCGCCTACAGATATCGGGCTCCTCCCTCCAACACTACTCTCGCTTTCGCTAAAGGCAAAGAGGCGATCGGCTACGCGGGACAGGACTGTAACAATGCCACTTCCTTTGTTCCCAAGAAGCCTGATGCATCCAGATCCCGGCTCCAAGACTTGAGAAACCTTGGGATGCCTTTAAGTGATATCTTTAGAGGATTGGTAAAAGAAGGTTTGCTCCGGCCTTTGGATAATTATCAGCCAAGAAACCCCAACGCTCCTTTGGATACCTCCAAGCATTGTGCCTTTCATCAGTACCATGGGCACCTGACGGATGATTGCGTCCCCCTGAAAAAGGCCATTCAAGGGTTGATTGAGCAAGGGAGGTTAGAGATGCCTGAAGGGCCTAATACTATCAATAACCCGCTCCCTAACAACATGAGTGTCAACATGATCGAGTTTGGTGGTTCAAGCCTTGTGGGCATAATGGAATTTGACTCGCCCCCTTGTGAGGTCGGTGAATCAGCCATCGCAGGCGATGAAAGTGTTTGGATTAAGAAAGAGATTGCCAAGGAAATCCTGATGGAAAGATCTGCAATAGCTCCCGTCTCCAGCGTCGAAGAATAGATGCATGGTTCAACAGCAAAGAGCGGCTAGACTGGGGGCTACCTATCTTTAAAATAGTCTTTTGAGTCAACCTTCGTAGGGTCTAGTACTTTTCTTTCACCTAAGTCCTTCCTGGACATTTGTCGTTGTAGTCCATTTTGGACATAGTGGTTAAGTGCCGAACTTTTAATATATAGAGTAAGTCTTTTTTTTCTCTTCTTGCTAGACTCGAGACATCACTTGCGCACCCACGTTACACTTAATTGAAATGGTTTTATCCAAAATGATCACTTGTGCTGCTCAACCACTAATTCTTTGAAATGATTAATATTTAAATTAATCGGAGTGAGAAAATCAATTAATATCCTTCCCAATTGGGGCTTACCAACTCCCCATCTTGCATCTCATATGCTCACATCCCTTTCATCATCATCCCCTCGTTGCTCGATGAATTTGCATGGATCTTTTCTCATTTAAAGCTTAAGCAAACAATGAAGACTTAATCTCGTTTAGGTCATCCGGTAGGGATTGCGGTTGAAGCCTTTCACCCATAGGAAAGCCATTACCTCACCCTCACTAAACAATACCCTTTCATTTCAAGATCGGCGTGTTTTGAAACCCGGTTTAGCCATCATTTTTGCTCCTTACTGAGAGAAAGTCCAAGCGAGCCCAAGAAGTTAGCTTCGAGAGTCGGCGATGCGCAAAATATCTCAAGCCATGAAGGAAGGACAAAGACAATCCTCAACTCCTCAGGAGGCCTTCCAAGAAAAAAAAAAAAAACAAACAAAAAAAAAAAACACAAAAAAGAAAGAAATAGTTCAAGCAAGAACTTCAAAAAAAAAAGAAGGACTGTCGATCCTCACAATTCAGTAAAAAATCCCCGACTTCTCAAGAAGCTCTCCGATGATCAAAAATGAGCCTGAATTCTCGCAAGTTCGCGAAAAGTTGTCAATAGCTTGGATATTCCTCTCACCATTACCTTAAATCAATCCCGAGCCATCCTCTCGTCTTTAAAGGATATTCCCATTACCATTACCCTCGCCTTTGGCCAAAGTCAAAATTTGACCTCTCATTCTTAGAGGCAATCAATCTTCCCCGCCATAGATTTCCCAAACACATCCCTACAAGCCAACCTCTCATTTTTAGAGGTTCAGTCAGCAAAAGGCCCAGCCGACCTCTCACTTTAAGAGGTCATAACTTCCAAAATTACCCGATGGCCGATCGAAGCCCGGAAACCCAACTGCAATTCCTATCGGATAGCAATTTCATCATAATATCTTTAAGATCTAAATCAAATTAACGCTTCATTGCTTGCTTAAATTGGAATCTAATCCATTTTGACTCAAAATTACCAATCAAAGATTGTGCAAATTCGAATTTGATTCATGTGAGCATAATTCATTTCTACTCCACAAACACTTGCCGTGGATGTCCCACTGGGGCTTCGCATCCGTGTCTTTCATGGACACTCTAAGGGGATATGTTATTCAATCCTCCAAATCCTCAAAATCCCCAAAGGTCCTCAGATCCTCGAATTTTCGCACTCATTCTCTCTTCATTCGGGATAAGCCCGAACTACGGCGACCTGAGCTCTTCATAATGGAGGAAACGTAGGCAACCAGAAATGGTCCGATCGAAATCACAAACAAATCTCAAAAAAAAAATCCGGTCTCATCAAGGATCGTCCCTATACACTTTCCGAGCTTGATCCTCGATATCAGTTGGTTTTCTCCTTGTGATTAATCAAAATATTTGTTCATACCAGATTTAGGAGTTGAATAACCCGAACATTAACAAAGGATTTTAAGCAGCCTTGTGATCATCATGAATAAGACAAGTTTTCAAGTGTCTCGACAAGTCTTCTCTTTCTATATCATAGGAAAATAGAGCCAAACACGTCTTTACGTCGGCGGGGCTTCCATACACTTTTCCACACCTTGTGATGCTTATACTCTCTCGAAAAGAGTCAAACCTAAAGCGAGTGTGTATACACAAAATCGGGATTCATTCCCACTTTTCGAAAAGATGTGCCCCTGCACGTAAACATTTACGAGTCTTGTCCGTTGGGTGGTTGACTAAGATGCGAAAAGATGGGTGCCTCCTGGTCACATGATGACTCTGCCGCAATAGGGACCCGCTCACGAGTTTCTTCACGCCGGGGCTTGCTAAGCGGTTCTCTCGGGTTCTCTGTATCGACTCTTCAAGATGGGACTTCTATAGTCATCCTTGGATCCACATTGGGTTCTTCACTACGAGATAGACTCGCCAAGTCGCTTCTTCAAAATCTGGACTTTGCCTACTCGGGATCAGGGGCTTTATCAAGATGGTCTTTTGGACCCGAATTTTATCAAGTCGCAAGAAAGAATTTCGGCTTGAGAACTTGGTACATGCTGCTTCCCGTAGTATCGGAATTTGAGATCAGGGTTTCTCCCGGCATTAGCAATTCCATCAAATCATTCTCCGAACAAGGTTTCGGCCAAAGTCATGACTCGCCCAAATGAAAGAAGCTTCACTCAATCAACGTGCCCTAGAGCTGTCGGCATCGGCTTCAAATGACCAAGAATGAGATGGAAAATTTCAAGCAAGACCGGGATCCGAATCCAATCTCATCAAAATTGAGGTCCAGTCCAGTGTGATACCGTCAACAAAACCTCATCAACAACCGCCATTGTTTAAGCTGCGATCGAGGGATCTCACCTCCCCACTTGCTCAAAATCTGTCCCAAGCAGTCTCCAAACACATGCATCCCGACGCATCCCCTTTCATCACCATGCATCCCCACAAAAATCTCCCGAGGGCTCATGTAGCATGCACAAAACTTGAATCAATAGGAAAAATCCTAAGTGATTGAAGATCATAAATCATAATTTCCACGCCAAAAGCTTAGGCTAAGTGCATCTTCGAAAGCAAGTAAATGCATCATCACAATCATTTTTGGTTCTATGCATGCATCTGTCATCATGAATGCCATATATGCATCTTCCTCTTCACTAACGAATGCGGGAATTCAAACGTGAAAGACCATCTTCCTTCGCCATTGAGACTTATCCTCAAGCCAAGGAGATATTTACCAAAGCTCAAAATCAATGGTTTCAACAAAATTGCAAGAAATCAAATCCCCCTTTTCGGCAAGAGATGATTGGCAAAACATGTGCGGACCACCCCGGTGTCTGAAATGGTGGAGACCGAGTTCTCAAATACGGTGCGATCGACGCGTTCTATGCAATGTCCAGACCCGTTCCGTTACAAATCGGTCAGAGACGCCAAGTTCTCAAATACAAATCGGTCAGGGACGCCAAGTTCTCAAATACAAATCGGTCAGGGACGCCAAGTTCTCAAATACAAATCGGTCAGGGACGCCAAGTTCTCAAATACAATTCGGTCAGAGACGCCAAGTTCTCAAAATGCAAATCGGTCAGAGACGCCAAGTTCTCAAAATGCAAATCAGTCAGAGACGCCAAGTTCTCAAATACAAATCGGTCAGGGACGCCAAGTTCTCAAATACAATGCGGTCAGAAACACCAAGTTCTCAAAAGCAAGAAGTCCCAATGTGAAGACAAGCTCAACAACCTCTGAGGTTGATGATCACCAACAAGATACGGACTCAACCAAACTCCTCCTTGAGGTCAAAATGCCTCCAAGGCAGCAAATCGTCGGCGAAATCGTCCACGAGCGGCAACCTAACAACTCTTCATCAACATCAGTAGTAGCCTCGAGTCCTTCCGGTAGCTACAGGTAAGCACAGCACAGGTATGAAAGCATATCTTAGTCAACTACTTTTCTAAAAGAACATTATCATCAAAAACTCGGGTAACTACCAAATACTGTCAAACCATCAAAGACCATCCCCAGCCACTTTCGAACTACGTCCAGGCTTGATTCGCTCTCGGGGATACGTAGAAGCGGCCCTACCCTAGGTCGGTGCCCGCTTGACCAACACGGTCACCCTTTTTCCCCGATAATCATCATAAACTCTAATCTTCCCCTGCGAGAATGCCCTCAAACAGTCTCCCTCAACCCCGACTTAGGATCATACTCCTTAACTAGGTCCCCATTTAGGTTCATACTCCTGAACTGAAACCCCGACTTAGGATCATACTCCTGAACTAGGTCCCCATTTAGATTCATACTCCTGAACTAAACCTCGACTTAGAATCCTACTCCTGAACTAAGTCCCCATTTAGATTCATACTCCTGAACTAAACCTCGACTTAGAATCCTACTCCTGAACTAAGTCCCCATTTAGATTCATACTCCTGAACTAAACCTCGACTTAGAATCATACTCCTGAACTAAGTCCCCATTTAGATTCATACTCCTGAACTAAACCTCGACTTAGAATCATACTCTGAACTAAGTCCCCATTTAGGTTCATACTCTGAACTAAGTCCCCATTTAGGTCTATACTCCTACAAACAAGAAAACCTCGATTTAGAATCATACTCCTGAACTAAGTCCCCATTTAGGTTCATATTCCTGAACTAAAATCCACCAAAGGACCATCCATCCCTAACCGTCAAAGGGAAATCATTTCAAATCGAGGTTCGAGGCACCTAAGACGCCATCTCCAAGGTTCGAGGCACCTAAGACGCCATCATCAAGGTTCAAGGCACCTAAGACTCCATCATTAAGGTTTGAGGCACCTAAAACGCTATCACACACAACACTAGGAAAAGCGATAAAACGCGATCATCCCCTAATTCGACAAACCAAAACCATAGGGCGACTTCCCCAAAATAGTCAGATCATAGGGCGACTTCCCAAAAATAGTCAAACCATAGGGTGACTTCCCAAAAATAGTCAGATCATAGGGCGACTTCGCAAAAATAGTCAAACCATAGGGTGACTTCCCAAAAATAGTCAGGTCATAGGGCGACTTCCCAAAAATAGTCAGATCATAGGGTGACTTCCCAAAAATAGTCAGATCATAGGGCAACTTCCCCAAAATAGTCAAACCATAGGGTGACTTCCCAAAAATAGTCAGGTCATAGGGCGACTTCCCAAAATAGTCAAACCATAGGGTGACTTCCCAAAAATAGTCAGATCATAGGGCGACTTCCCCAAAATAGTCAAACCATAGGGTGACTTCCCAAAAATAGTCAGACCTTAGGGTGACTTCCCAAAAACAGTCAGATTACAGGGCGACTTCCCAAAAATAGTCAAACCATAGGGTGACTTTCCCAAAAATAGTTAAACCACAGGGCGACTTCCCAAAAATAGTCAAATCATAGGGCGACTTCCCAAAAATAGTCAAACCATAGGGAGACTTCCCCAAAATAGTAGGGTGACTTCCCAAAAATAGTCAGATCATAGGGTGACTTCCCAAAAATAGTCAGATCTTAGGGCGACTTCCCCAAAAATAGTCAAATCTTAGGGTCAAAGACCCGAACCACAACCGGCTTGATCCCTCTTAAGGATACGTAGGTAGCCTATCGCTAGGTTCAGCCACCAGACCAAAATGGTCATCTCTTACCCACAGCAGAGTTTCTTTCAAGAAACGATCGTAACTCATCAAGGTTCGAGGCACCTAAAACGCCATCATCCCAGGGTCAAAGACCCGAACTACGGCCGGCTTGATTCCCATTAGGGATACGTAGGTAGCCTATCGCTAGGTTCAGCCACTTGATCACTTGATCATCCTGTCAAATATGGAGCCTTACTCTTATCGACGACCCCGCTTCCTTCGAAAGCACCGTCGCCGAGGGGCTACTGTAAGTGCTCCAATTTGATCTTGTTAGCATTTTCGTTAGAAAATTAACGAAAGTTATAACATTACTAACATTCCTAACACTCCTAACTTTTCTAACAAAGTAAGGGTAAAATGGGCATTGCCATTTAAAGTTAAACCAAGAAAAGAATCTCAAAAAGCAAAAGAAATTGGAAAAACCCGAATTAAGAAAGTGGAAAAACAAAGCACCGCTTGAATTTTCTTCGAAAATATTCCTCCCCGTCCAACAGCCCTACATCAGAAAGCGGATGAACGGTGCACGCGTCGAACCCTATCCGCGCGGATATGATTGACACTCACAGTGTCCTATAAATTGAACCCTCCTCTCTCAGTTTACACAACACAATTCGATCACAGCAACGAAACTCTGGCGAAATATAGAGAGAAAACTGTGGGAATCTCTAGATTGCCACCATTTTCTCTTGAATCTTTCCCAATCAAATACCAAACACATCCAAGTCTTGAACCCCTTCAAACACCTACTCAAACACCAAATCTTGATACTCCTCAAGTCAAATTCCAAGCCTAGGAAGATAGGGTGTCACCATTGGTAAAGCCCTCCTTCTCAAAACCCTAAAATTCTCTTTTGATTTCTTGATCATCTTGTTCTTCTTACTTTGATTTACTTTATGTCTAGTTTAACTTGAGTTTTGATCTAAGATGGTCATCTTGAAGTTCATCTTCATGAATGACCATCTCAAGTGGTCCACATTTTAGATCTCTAGTCAATTCTTTCTCTTTGGTTTCATCTTTACAAAACTCCCTTTCCCTTTGCAAAGGACATGTTTAAACCCCATAAATTCCCCAAGGATGACTTGAATATGATAACCACTTAAAAAAAAGTAGTGGTATCAAGTCTAGGGATGAAAATGGGGTGAACATAGATGCAAATCCCCCAAAAATCACATTTTCCCTCAAGAACATCTTGCTGTCCAGTAGCATTGTTCTGAGACCTCAGTCCATTTTCCTATTTTTTGGACCCAGTAAAACTTGGAATTGGGTGTTGAATACAAAATAATTTTTGTATCCAACATCCATAGATTTCCAGAAATATTTTTATTTTATTTTTTGAGTGAGTAAAAATACTTTTTCCAATTTTTCTTTTAGAGGCCAGTTCATCAGCTTCTGGAAATCCAGATTTCACATCTGAGATTTCCAGAAGGTTTTGACCCCTCAAATTACTTCAAAAATGGAAATTTCCTTTGCAGAAACCCTATTTAGGGTGTTTTAAGCAACTTTTATT
Organism: Adenophora triphylla var. japonica; assembly: GCA_022495995.1. Taxonomy (NCBI): domain Eukaryota; kingdom Viridiplantae; phylum Streptophyta; class Magnoliopsida; order Asterales; family Campanulaceae; genus Adenophora; species Adenophora triphylla. The sequence goes on from JAFEMH010002688.1 coordinate 217,219, forward strand.
CTCGGACTTTCCCCATATTCTGAGGTTTTGAAGCCTTTAAGTCCATTTCAAAGTCAAGGGTCAACTGCCTTCTTTCATTCTGGCAGAATTGTTTTTCAAATCCAAAAATCTTTTGAGTGCCAAGACTCAATCCAAAAATCATACCAAAAATCTTGGGGATTGTTCAAAGTCTTATAAAGAGTTCCCCATTTTTTTTTTCTCAGTTTCAACTCATTTTGGTCAAAACACACACACACACACACACACAACAAAGGATTTCAAATGTTTGGAAGACTCGTTTTGCGAGGCGCACCGGGTGCACACTAACGTCCTTCCCGACGCGTAACGTGACCTCCGAACCTAAATTTCTGATCTCGGGCTTTTTTCAAAGTTTTGGCTCTCAAAATAAAAATGGCGTGGCGACTCCGTTTTGATTTTCACAAAAAAAATCGGGTACATCACACTACCCCCTTTGGGAAATCGGAAAATTTCGTAAATGGTCATTTTCACCATGAAAACGATCTCTATTTGAGCCAAATTTTTGGTGGGCTGATCATTTCAAATGTTCTATTGTATTTGTTGAAAAAAGGAGGGTATTTGACTACTAGTGCCCGAGAGCCCAAAAATGCGTGTACTACCCCCTTTGGGGAATCGGGAAATTTTGTAAATGGTCATTTTCATCATGAAAACGACCTCCGTTTAAACCAAATTTTTGGTGGGAGGATCCTTTCAAATTTTCTATTGGATTGGTTGAAAAAAGGAGGGTATTTGGCTACTAGTGCCCGGGAGCCCAAAACCGCGTGTACTATACCCCCCTTTGGGGAATCGGGAAATTTCGTAAATGATCATTTTCACCATGAAAACGACCTCCGTTTGAGCCAAATTTTTGGTGGGCGGATCCTTTCAAATGTTCTATTGGATTGGTTGATAAAAGGAGGGTATTTGGCTACTAGTGTCCGGGAGCCTAAAAATGCGTGAACTACCCCCTTTGGCGAACCGGGAAATTTTGTAAATAGTCATTTTCACCATGAAAACGACCTCCGTTTGAGATAAATTTTTGGTGGGAGGATCCTTTTAAATGTTCTATTGGATTGGTTGAAAAAAGGAGTGTATTTGGCTACTAGTGCCCGGGAGCCCAAAAATGCATGTACTCCTCCTTTAGCGAATCGGGAAATTTCGTAAATGGTGATTTTCACCAAGAAAACGACCTCCGTTTGAGCCAAATTTTTGGTGGGCGGATCCTTTCAAATGTTCTATTGGATTGGTTGAAAAATGGAGGGTATTTAGCTACTAGTGCCCGGGTGCGCAAAAATGCGTGTACTTACCCCCCTCTTTAGGGAATCGGGAAATTTCGTAAATGGTGATTTTCACCATGAAAACGACCTCCGTTTGAGCCAAATTTTTGGTGGGAGGATACTTTCAAATGTTCTATTGGATTGGTTGAAAAAGGAGGGTATTTGGCTACTAGTCCTCGAGAGCCCAAAAATGCGTGTGCTACCCCCTTTGGGGAATTGGAAAATTTCGTAAATGGTGATTTTCACCATGAAAACGACCTCCGTTTGAGCCAAGTTTTTGGTTTGCGGATCCTTTCAAATGTTCTTTTGGATTGGTTGAAAAAATGAGGGAATTTGGCTACTAGTGTATAGGAGCCCAAAAATGCGTGTACTACCCCCTCTAGCGAATCGGGAAATTTCGTAAATGGTGATTTTCACCATGAAAACGACCGACGTTTGAGCCAAATTTTTGGTGGGCGGATCCTTTCAAATGTTCTATTGTATTGGTTGAAAAAATGAGGGTATTTGGCTACTAGTGCCCGGGAGCCCAAAAATGCGTGTACTACCTACCCCCTTTGGGGAATCGGGAAATTTTGTAAATGGTGATTTTCACCATGAAAATGACATCCGTTTGAGCCAAATATTTGGTGGGCGGATCCTTTCAAATGTTCTATTGTATAGGCTGAAAAAAGGAGGGTATTTAGCTACTAGTGCCCGGGAGCCCAAAAATGCGTGTACTACCCCCGTAAGCGAATCGGGAAATTTCGTAAATAGTGATTTTCACCATGGAAATAACCTCTGTTTGAGCCAAATTTTTGGTGTAATGATCATTTCAAATGTTCTATTGGATTGGGTGTAAAAAGGAGTGTATTTGGCTACTAGTTCCCGGGAGCCCAAAAATGTGTGTACTACCCCCTTAGGGTTTATGGTTTTAGGGTTTAGGGTTTAGGGTTTTAGGGTTTTAGGGTTTAGGGTTTAGGGTTTTGGGTTTTGGGTTTTTGGGTTTTGGGTTTTTGGGTTTTGGGTATAGGGTTTAGGGTTTAGGGTTTAGGGTTTGGGGAATCGGTAAATTTCATATATGGTGCTTTTCACCATTAAAACGACCTCCGTTTGAGTCAAATTTTTGGTGGGCGGATCCTTTCAAATGTTCTATTGGATTGGTTGTTAAAAGGAGGGTATTTGGCTACTAGTGCCCGGGAGCCCAAAAAATGCGTGTAATACCCCCTTTGGGAAATCGGAAAATTTCGTAAATGGTCATTTTCATCATGAAAACGACCTCCGTTTGAGCTAAATTTTTGGTGGGCGGATCCTTTCAAATGTTCTATTGGATTGGTTGAAAAAATGAGTGTATTTGGCTACTAGTGCCCGGGAGCCCAAAAAGGTAAGTGTACTCCCCATTTAGCGAATCGGGAAATTTTGTAAATGGTGATTTTCACCATGAAAATGACCTCCGTTTGAGCCATATTTTTGGTGGACGGATCCTTTCAAATGTTCTATTGGATTGGTTGAAAAAAAGGAGGGTATTTGGCTACTAGTGCTCGGGAGCGCAAAAATGCGTGTACTTACCCCCCTCTTTAGGGAATCGGAAAATTTCGTAAATGGTGATTTTCACCATGAAAATGAACTCCGTTAGAGCCAAATTTTTGGTGGGAGGATCCTTTCAAATGTTCTATTGGATTGGTTGAAAAAAGAGGGTATTTGGCTACTAGTGTCCTAGAGCCCAAAAATGCGTGTACTACCCCCTTTGGGAATCGGGAATTTTCGTAAATGGTGCTTTTCACCATGAAAATGACCTCCGTTTGAGCCAAATTTTTGGTGGGCGGATCCTTTCAAATGTTCTATAAGATTGATTGAAAAAAGGAGGGTATTTGCCTACTAGTTCCAGGGAGCCCAAAAATGCGTGTACTACCTACCCCCTTTGGGGAATCGGAAAATTTCGTAAATGGTGATTTTCACCATGAAAACGACCTCCGTTTGAGCCAAATTTTTGGTGGACTGATCCTTTCAAATGTTATATTGGATTGGTTGAAAAAAGGAGGATATTTGGCTACTAGTGCCCGAGAGCCCAAAAATGCGTGTACGATACCCCATTTGCGGAAACGGGAAATTTCATAAATGGTGATTTTCACCATGAAAACTACCTCCGTTTGAGCCAAATTTTTGGTGGGAAGATCCTTTCAAATGTTCTATTGGATTTGTTGATAAATGGATGGTTTTTGGCTACTAGTTACCGGGAGCCCAAAAATGCGTGTACTACCCCCTTTGGGGAATCGGGAAATTTCGTTAATTGTCATTTTCACCATGAAAACGACTTCCGTTTGAGCCAAATTTTTGGTGGGCGGATCCTTTCAAATGTTCTATTGGATTGGTTTAAAAAAGGAGGGTATTTGGCTACTAGTGCCCGGGAGCCCAAAAATGCGTGAGCTACCCCCTTTGGGGAATCGGAAAATTTCGTAAATGGTGATTTTCACCATGAAAACGACCTCCGTTTGAGCCAAAATTTTGATGGGCGGATCCTTTCAAATGTTCTATTGTATTGGTTGAAAAAATGATGGTATTTGGCTACTATTGCCCGAGAGCCCAAAACTGCGTGTACTACCCCCTTTGGGGAATCGGGAAATTTCGTAAATGGTGATTTTCACCGTGAAACCGACCTCCGTTTGAGCCAAATTTTTGGTGGGCGGATCCTTTCAAATGTTCTATTGGATTGGTTGAAAAAAGGAGGGTATTTGGCTAATAGTTCCCAGGAACCCAAGAATGCGTGTACTACCCCCTTTGGTGAATCGGGAAATTTCGTAAATGGTGATTTTCACCATGAAAACGACCTCCGTTTGAGCCAAAATTTTGGTTGGCGGATCCTTTCAAATGTTCTATAAGATTGGTTGAAAAAAGGAGGGTATTCGGCTACTAGTGCACGAGAGCCCAAAAATGCGTGTATTACCCCCTTTGGGAAATCGGGAAATTTTGTAAATGGTCATTTTCATCATGAAAACAACCTCCGTTTAAGCCAAATTTTTGGTGAGCGTATCCTTTCAAATGTTCTATTGGATTGGTTGAAAAAAGGAGGGTATTTGACTACTAGTTCCCGAGATCCCAAAAATGCGTGTAATACCCCTTTGGAAAATCGGAAAATTTCGTAAATGGTCATTTTCACCATGAAAACGACCTCTGTTTGAGCCAAATTTTTGGTGGGCTGATCCTTTCAAATGTTCTATTGTATTTGTTGATAAAGGAGGGTATTTGGCTACTAGTGCCCGAGAGCCCAAAAATGCGTGTACTACCCCCTTTGGGAAATCGGAAAATTTTGTAAATGGTCATTTTCATCATGAAAACGACCTCCGTTTAAGCCAAATTTTTGGTGGGCGGATCCTTTCAAATGTTCTATTGGATTGGTTGAAAAAAGGAGGGTATTTGGCTACTAGTGCCCGGGAGCCCAAAACTGCGTGTACTATACCCCCTTTGGAGAATCGGGAAATTTCGTAAATGATCATTTTCACCATGAAAACGACCTCCGTTTGAGCCAAATTTTTGGTGGGCGGATCCTTTCAAATGTTCTATTGGATTGATTGATAAAAGGAGGGTATTTGGCTACAAGTGTCCGGGAGCTTAAAAATGCGTGAACTACCCCCTTTGGCGAACCGGGAAATTTCGTAAATAGTCATTTTCACCATGAAAACGACCTCCGTTTGAGATAAATTTTTGGTGGGCGGATCCTTTCAAATGTTCTATTGGATTGGTTGAAAAAAGGAGGGTATTTAGCTACTAGTGCCCGGGTGCGCAAAAATGCGTGTACTTACCCTCTTTAGGGAATCGGGAAATTTCGTAAATGGTGATTTTCACCATGAAAACGACCTCCGTTTGAGCCAAATTTTTGGTGGGCGGATACTTTCAAATTTTCTATTGGATTGGTTTAAAAAGGAGGGTATTTGGCTACTAGTCCTCGAGAGCCCAAAAATGCGTGTGCTACCCCCTTTGGGGAATTGGGAAATTTCGTAAATGGTGATTTTCACCATGAAAACGACCTCCGTTTGAGCCAAGTTTTTGGTTTGCGGATACTTTCAAATGTTCTTTTGGATTGGTTGAAAAAAGGAGGGAATTTGGCTACTAGTGCCTAGGAGCCCAAAAATGCGTGTACTACCCCCTTTGGCGAATCGAGAAATTTCGTAAATGGTGATTTTCACCATGAAAACGACCAACGTTTGAGCCAAATTTTTGGTGGGCGGATCCTTTCAAATGTTCTATTGTATTGGTTAAAAAAAGGAGGGTATTTGGCTACTAGTGCCCGGGAGCCCAAAAATGCGTGTACTACCTACCCCCTTTGGGGAATCGGGAAATTTTGTAAATGGTGATTTTCACCATGAAAACGACATCCGTTTGAGCTAAATATTTGGTGGGTGGATCCTTTCAAATGTTCTATTGTATTGGCTGAAAAAAGGAGGGTATTTAGCTACTAGTGCCCGGGAGCCCAAAAATGCGTGTACTACCCCCGTAAGCGAATCGGGAAATTTCATAAATAGTGATTTTCACCATGAAAATAACCTCTGTTTGAGCCAAATTTTTGGTGGGATGATTCTTTCAAATGTTCTATTGGATTGGTTGTAAAAAGGAGGGTATTTGGCTACTAGTTCCCGCGAGCCCAAAAATGTGTGTACTACCCCCTTAGGGTTTAGGGTTTTAGGGTTTTAGGGTTTTAAGGTTTAGGGTTTAGGGTTTTTGGGTTTTGGGTTTTTTGGTTTTGGGTTTTAGGGTTTTAGGGTTTAGGGTTTAGGGTTTAGGGTTTAGGGTATAGGTTTTGGGTTTAGGGTTTGGGGAATCGGTAATTTCATAAATGGTGCTTTTCACCTTGAAAACGACCTCCGTTCGAGCCATATTTTTGGTGGGCGGATCCTTTCAAATGTTCTATTGGATTGGTTGTTAAAAGGAGGGTATTTGGCTACTAGTGCCCGGGAGCCCAAAAATGCGTGTACTACCCCTTTGGCGAATCGGGAAATTTCGTAAATAGTCATTTTCACCATGAAAACGACCTCCGTTTGAGCTAAATTTTTGGTGGGCGGATCCTTTCAAATTTACTATTGGATTGGTTGAAAAAAGGAGTGTATTTGGCTACTAGTGTCCGGAAGCCCAAAAATTCGTGTACTCCCCCTTTAGCGAATCGGGAAATTTCGTAAATGGTGATTTTCACCATGAAAACGACCTCCGTTTGAGCCAAATTTTTGGTGGGCGGATCCTTTCAAATGTTCTATTGGATTGGTTAAAAAAGAGGGTATTTGGCTACTAGTGCCCGGGAGCCCAAAAATGCGTGTACTACCCCCTTTGGGAATCGGGAATTTTCGTAAATGGTGCTTTTCACCATGAAAATGACCTCCGTTTGAGCCAAATTTTTGGTGGGCGGATCCTTTCAAATGTTCTATAAGATTGGTTGAAAAAAGGAGGGTATTTGGCTACTAGTTCCAGGGAGCCCAAAAATGCGTGTACTACCTACCCCCTTTGGGGAATCGGAAAATTTCGTAAATGGTGATTTTCACCATGAAAACGACCTCCGTTTGAGCCAAATTTTTGGTGGTCTGATCCTTTCAAATGTTCTATTGGATTGGTTGAAAAAAGGAGGGTATTTGGCAACTAGTGCCAGAGAGCCCAAAAATGCGTGTACTACCTACCCCCTTTGGGGAATCGGGAAATTTCGTAAATTGTCATTTTCACCATGAAAAAGACTTTCGTTTGAGCCAAATTTTTGGTAGGCGGATCCTTTCAAATGTTCGATTTTATTGGTTTAAAAAAGGAGGGTATTTGGCTACTAGTGCCCGGGAGCCCAAAAATGCGTGAGCTACCCCCTTTGGGGAATCGAAAAATTTCATAAATGGTGATTTTACCGATGAAAACGACCTCCGTTTGAGCCAAATTTTTGATGGACGGATCCTTTCAAATGTTCTATTGTATTGGTTGAAAAAAGGATGGTATTTGGCTACTATTGCCCGAGAGCCCAAAACTGCGTGTACTACCCCCTTTGGGGAATCGGGAAATTTCGTAAATGGTGATTTTCACCTTGAAAACGACCTCCATTTGAGCCAAAATTTTGGTTGGCGGATCCTTTCAAATGTTCTATAAGATTGGTTGAAAAAAAGAGGGTATTCGGCTACTAGTGCCCGAGAGCCCAAAAATGCGTGTACTACCCCCCCTTTGGGGAATCGGGAAATTTTGTAAATGGTCATTTTCATCATGAAAACGACCTCCGTTTAAGCCAAATTTTTGGTGGGAAGATCCTTTCAAATGTTCTATTGGATTGGTTGAAAAAAGGAGGGTATTTGGCTACTAGTTCCCGTGAGCCCAAAAATGCGTGTAATGCCCCCTTTGGGAAATCGGAAAATTTCGTAAATGGTCATTTTCACCATGAAAACGACCTCCGTTTGAGCCAAATTTTTGGTGGGCTGATCCTTTCAAATGTTCTATTGTATTTGTTGAAAAAAGGAGGGTATTTGGCTACTAGTGTCCGAGAGCCCAAAAATGCGTGTACTACCCCCTTTGGGGAATCAGGAAATTTCGTAAATGATTATTTTCACCATGAAAACGACCCCCGTTTGAGCCAAATTTTTGGTGGGCGGATCCTATCAAATGTTCTATTGGATTGGTTGATAAAAGGAGGGTATTTGGCTACAAGTGTCCGGGAGCCTAAAAATGCGTGAACTACCCCCTTTGGCGAACCTGGAAATTTTGTAAATAGTCATTTTCACCATGAAAACGACCTCCGTTTGAGATAAATTTTTGGTGGGTGGATCTTTTCAAATTTTCTATTGGATTGGTTGAAAAAAGGAGTGTATTTGGCTACTAGTGCCCGGGAGCCCAAAAATGCGTGTACTCCCCCTTTGGCGAATCGGAAAATTTCGTAAATGGTGATTTTCACCAAGAAAACGACCTCCGTTTGAGCCAAATTTTTGGTGGGCGGATACTTTCAAATGTTCTATTGGATTGGTTGAAAAAAGGAGGGTATTTAGCTACTAGTGCCCGGGTGCGCAAAAATGCGTGTACTTACCCTCTTTAGGGAATCGGGAAATTTCGTAAATGGTGATTTTCACCATGAAAACTACCTCCGTTTGAGCCAAATTTTTGGTGGGCTGATACTTTCAATATTCTATTGGATTGGTTGAAAAAGGAGGGTATTTGGCTACTAGTCCTCGAGAGCACAAAAATGCGTGTGCTACCCCCTTTGGGGAATTGGGAAATTTCGTAAATGGTGATTTTCACCATGAAAACGACCTCCGTTTGAGCCAAGTTTTTGGTTTGCGGATCCTTTCAAATGTTCTTTTGGATTGTGAATGAACGCTCGCCCGAAAAATTTTGTTTTGTATTGTAATGATAAGTTTTGAAAATTTCAGTTTTGGGAGTCGCCACGCCGTTTTTAAAGGAAAACATTGAAAAATCTATTTTTAAGAGAATTTTGGGTTCGGGAGTCTGTTTACATGTTTGGGAAGAACTAGAGAGTTCACCCAACACGCCTCTTTCGAGACTTTCAATCAACATTGGACAATTATATACATTCAAAGTGTGTGTGCAATATGTGTCGATGAGCAAGGCATGCAAATTTGGAATTTCATTGATGACGTAAAGACTGGATACAACTTGTGAGCCATGACAGGGGGCCACACCCTTTACATATCAAGATTTTCATGACAAGGCAGAAAGTTAAGACAATCTGCTCAGGAAGCTCTGATGTCGTCCGACACAGGACTTCCCAGGAAGGGGATGTCGGACGACATGATACCTCATGGTCAGATTGTCTTTTACACTGACCAAGCTATTCTGGAACTGGAATAATATTTATTTCACCCATTGAAGACACTATTTAGAGGTCTAAGCTCGGTTTGGGGGTTGATAGGAGTGGACAAAGTCATGATTGACTTTTAATGATACGGATGTCATATGACATAGAACATCCGAAGTCGTCTATGTCATATGGCAAACCGCCTCCATCAACTAGACCGCACCCAAACAGACCTTAGGTACTCAAATAGTGGCTTATGAGCCAAAAAATACTTAGGTAAGCTTTGAGTTACGAAAGGGGTTAAATCTGACAGATCTGAAGTCCAAGAATGGCTTTATAGCCTTCTGGGAGCTCTATGTCGTATGACACAGGATCTCCAGTGAGTCCTGTGTCGTCCGACAGGAGTGGCCTATTTCAGTGCCCTTCAGCCTGTTTGATTTCCCCTTTGTTCTCAAAGCAAATCAAGTATTTTTATTAACTGTAAGCAGTAATGTAACAGTATTATGTGAGTATTATGAGAGGATCACATGGCTTTAGTGGCCAAATGTGATAAATCACATGTTTATGGCCACTTTTATGTAGCCATCACCTCCTAACTCAAAGGAAATGAGTAAAGATTCATACTTTAATGGTGTTTATGCCACCAAATGTTCAGATCTGAGGTGGGGAGAAGTGAATATTGAAGATTCACTTCTCCACCACCTTTATCATGAAAAAATCCCAATTTTTTACATAATATTAAAGCAAGTAAACATGCAAGGTAATATGAGTGTATGGAAGAGTTATTTAAAAAGAGAAAAGGGTTTATTGGCTACCTATTGTAGTCCACAAGGTAAGATCACCAATAGTATGGTGTCTACCCCTTCAACACACCAACAAGGAGGGTTTCTTTAGATCTTGGCCTTGGTGTATGTGTGTGTGTGAGGAGGGAGGTGAGTGTGTGTGTGTATGAGAGAGAGGGAGAGACTCTATTTGTGCAGAGTTTCCCCTATTATACTGATATCCTCCCAATCCTCTCCCCAGTCCCCTCAAAATGATCAGCCATGCCTTGTATTTATAGGCAGGCTGATGGGAAGATCTCTGTCGTCCGACAGAGGCAGTTAAACCGCCTTAGTGTCGTCCTGTGTCGAACGACAGTGTACATCATTTTGGTACAATTGGGCCGAGTGGCTGGCAGGCCCAATGGGTTGAATGGGCTGTTGGGTGATTGGACTTAATTTGCTTCTTTAGCAATTATATGAGCCCAAAATCAATTAAACTGGACCCAAAACATGAGTTCGGGTCGGGGTACTCACAGAGACCCTCGGCGACGTCACTTCCACGAGAAGTGGGGTCGTCGATAAAAATGAGAATCCCGAGCCGGACACGAACGGCAGGGAAAGAGATGACAAATATGGTCAAGTGGCTGGACCTCTTATGAAGAGGATTCCTACGTATCCCGTGGGGGGAATCAAGCCAACATCGTAGTTCGACAAAGATGGGCGTTTGCGTCCTGGGGGAATCGACCATGATGGTCATGTGGCTGGACCTTTTATGAAAAGGATTCCTACGTATCTCGTGAGGGAATCAAGCGGAATCGTAGTTCCTCAAAGAGGTGGCGCTAATGAGAGGCCACGGGCTTTGTACCCAAAAGTGACTGTTCCAAGGGGAGTCACCCCGAAAGATTGACTGTTCCAAGGGGAGTCACCCGAGGATTTGACTGTTTCGATGGGGAGTCACCCGAGGATGGGTGTTTGCACTCGAGATTGACTGTGTCTGAGGGGAGTCACCCCGAAGATGGTGTTTGCCCCCAAGATTGACTGTGTCTGAAGGGAGTCACCCCGAAGATGGGTGTTTGCACCCGAGATTGACTGTGTCTGAGGGGAGTCACCCCGAAGATGGGTGTTTGCACCCGAGATTGACTGTTTCGATGGGGAGTCACCCCGAAGATTTGACTTTTTCTTTGGGAGTCACCCGCGATTTGACTTTTTCTTTGGGGGGGTCACCCACGAATTTGACTGTTTCGATGGGGAGTCACCCCGCGGATTTGACTTTTCCTTTGCGAGTCACCCGCGAATTTGACTGTTTCGATGGGGAGTCACCCCGATGATTTGATTTTTTTCTTTGGGAGTCACCCGCGAACTTGACTGTTTTGATGGGGAGTCATCCCGAGGGTTTGACTTTTTTCTTTGGGAGTCACTCGCGAATTTGACTGTTTTGATGGGGACTCATCCCGAGGGTTTGACTTTTTTCTTTGGGAGTCACCCGCGATCTTGACTGTTTTGATGGGGAGTCACCCCGAGGGTTTGACTTTTTTCTTTAGGAGTCACCCGCGAATTTGACTGTTTTGATGGGGAGTCACCCCGAGGGTTTGACTTTTTTCTTTGGGAGTCACCCGCGATCTTGACTGTTTTGATGGGAAGTCACCCCGAGGGTTTGACTTTTTTCTTCGGCAGTCACCCGCGAACTTGACTTTCTCTTTGGGAGTCACCCACAATTTTGACTGTTTTGATGGGGAGTCACCCCGATGATTTGACTTTTTCCTTTGGGAGTCACCCGCAAATTTGACTGTTTTGATGGGGAGTCACCCCGATGATTTGACTTTTTTCTTTGGGAGTCACCCGCGAATTTGACTGTTTTGATGGGGAGTCACCCCGAAGATTTGACTTTTTTCTTTAGGAGTCACCCGCGAATTTGACTGTTTTGATGGGGAGTCACCCCGATGATTTGACTTTTTTCTTTGGGAGTCACCCGCGAATTTGACTGTTTTGATGGGGAGTCACCCCGATGATTTGAATGTTTTGATGGGGAGTCACCCCGATGATTTGACTTTTTTCTTTGCGAGTCACCCGCAAATTTGACTATTTCGATGGGGAGTCACCCCGCGAATTTGACTGTTTTGATGGGGAGTCACCCCGATGATTTGACTCTTTTCTTTGGGAGTCACCCGCGAATTTGACTGTGTGGGAAATCTGTACGGTCTTTCCGGATCGGGTAGTTTATAGCCATTCCGGGCTATTGACCTTGGGAAAGATTTAGGGAGATGGGCATTTGAACCCAAATAAAGTGGTGAATTCTGATGATAGGCAGTCAACGAGACTTGACCAAATTGACCAGGGGCAAAAGAGGAAATTACCCCTTCTGGAGTATGGATGTCGTCCGACATGGGGAGTTTCCCAAGCTGTTTTAATTAAAATAGTAGGTCGTAAGACAGACCCATAAAATTGGTGTGCCGCCGAGCTCAGGAAGAGAAAGAGAGAAAATTTTTGAAAAATTCTTCCTCCAATTTTGATTTAAATCAAGAATTTGATAATGCCTCCGCGAGCCGAATCGAGAAGGAATGTGCAACAAGTCTTGTCCGAGAGGAGGAGACTCGTCGATCGGAACAAACGGAAGAGGTTCCCTGAGGGACATGGGCTTTATTCGGGCCTCGATTTTCATACTTCCACCATGGAGCAGAAGGGGGTAAGTATTTTAAATCATTAACCCTTTCGAAATTTGATTTCTAGGGCTTGCGATAAAATTTTGGGGAATCGCTCCCAAAGGAATGTTGCATGCTTGGCATGGAGTGCATTATTTTGAAAAGATTTTTCTTTTTCTGTTTTTCTTTTTTTGAAAGAATTGGGTGATTTTTTGAAAATGCAGATGAATGAATGTACATATCGTTATGAGTATGGTTTTTGATACCTGTGCTGTGCTTACCTGCAGACTTTGCGGACCAAGGGGTCCCCTGAGGCGATTGCGACTATTTGGGGCCTTCTTCCTGGCTCTTCTGATTTGACGGGTAGTCCCAAGGTCCTAGTCTTTGCTGCTGGTCTTGGACCATTTTTTACTGCCGTTGGAGCTTTTGGGGACACGCCGAGGAGCGTGGAGCTGGTGCGGGCTTTCAGGTAGTATTGGTGGGACTCTACCCACACTTTTCATCTATATTGGGGTGAGTCGACCATCACTCCCTATGACTTTACTGCTATCACCGGTCTGCAGTTCACGGGCAGGCCCATATTTTCTGAGGACCCTGGTGTGCTGAGCACGGACGCTATCCAGGCATTGACTGGCATGACCCTTCGTCCGAAGGGCAATGGGGTTCCGTTGGCGGATTTGCACTCGGCTTTGATGCATCAGTGCCGTCTCTTTGATGAGGGTGAGGCTGCCATTACAGCTAAGCAGTTGGCGAGAGCCTTTGTGCAGGCCGGATTTTCGACACCTGCTCGTAATGCCTCTACGACGGCATTGACCCTTCTGCTGGAGCCTCTTAGAGATTGGAGCCAGGTGTCCACTTTTTCATGGGGAGAGGCTGGTTTGGCCCAGGTGTATAGAGTCCTGGATGAGGTGAGTAGAGGCAGTGTGACCTCTTTGGATTTTTATCAGACTGTGCTAGAGGTATGCCCTTTGCTTTTCGCAACTTGACTACCGCATTGACTTTTCTGTCATCATTCTTTTACCTGTGCACGTCTTTTATTGCATACCGAAAGCTTCGTCTTTTATTTCAGTGTGGGCTTACGAGGTGTTTGGCATTATGCCAGGATCGTACTGAGAGGATTGCGGCTGACTTATTCCCTGCTATCCACCGATGGACTTTTAGAGCTAGGGAGGGCCGGAGAGTGGACGGGGTGAAGCCCCGTAAGACGGCCTGCTATCATGACACGATGATTGCTCTGAGGGGCACCCCTGCTGGCTTGAGGCTGTTCCCTTGGCATGATAGATATGGTGAGGATGTGGTTGGTGATGCTGCCCTGGTGACCAGGACGAGGAGGCTTTTGATTGGCCTGGAGGGAGATGCCCTGTATTTGGGGGAGAGAGTCTGCAGACAGCATGGTTATGGCGCTGCCGCTCGCGTCCCTCATGATCCTCCTGTGGGGATTTGGCACATTCGGGCCTTGCCTGACTTGGAGCGGTTGCGGATTGGTATTGACGCCGCAGAGCTGTCTGATGATGGGGATTATGCCCAGTTTGTCTTCACCCGATTGGTGACTCCTCAGGTTATGGCTGCCAGGAGGGCAGCGGGGATGCAGATACCGGCGCCTCCCTGATTTTTTGAGTATGAGGCTGGGGTGTCATTCGCCGCTCCTCTTTTGACATGTCTGAGACTCATCCGCATTTATGGCTTCCTCGTGGGACCACTTCTGTGAGCAATCTTTTCTTTTTTTCTTTTTTCGTTCAAGCTTTTAACTGCTTTACTGTCTGTATTGATTGCTTCTGACTACCTCTTTTGTTTCCATTGAACAGGTTCCAGCCAAGACGTTCAGGGCGATGGCCAAGGCATTTACCGGGGCCGTGAAGATGCCGCGCTGGCCAGAGGAGCGCAGAGCATTGGAAGGGGAGATGCAGCTCCCAGCCTGGTGACGTCGTGCCTCCGAAGAAGAGGCCTCGGCCGACTTTGGCTCCTTCTGGTTCACAGGCGGGCGGTTCGAGTCAGCAGCCCCAGCCCGATGTTGATGATGGCGAGGACGACCCCTATCAGCCCCCTTTTTCCACCGTGCCTGAGTGGCATGGGTATTATGCCGAGCCCCAGCCTTGGGCCCAATATGAGGATGATGACTCAGACGGCGAGATCCACGAGGCGCCGGAGGGTGGCGACGACGGCCAAGAGCAGAGTTGCTCCGAGGAGGAGGTGGGCAGTGTTCAGGATGACAGCATCTTCAAGGATGATGAGGAGGATGATTCCGAGTCAGAGTGATCACGGCGATCCCCTTTTGCCATGCTTTGGACTCTTTTAGGGAGAGAGAAGAGATGCATGCACTGTTTTTGTTCTTTTGGATTGTAAAATAAGTATTTTGTTCCATTTTGTATTTTGATAACTGAAACATTTGCTTATTTATGTATTTGGTAGCTCATATGCACGAGTTCGTCCCAAGAAAGGCACAAAATGGTGACTTTTGATGTGATTGGGTGTTTTTGTGGTTTTTTGTGTGCATTGGGTGACATTTTTGCGTCTGCGGGTGTGTTGGGTGTCTTTGGATCCTCTCCCGTGGGCTTGATGAGCGAGGGGGAGTGTTTATGTATGATTTTCTGGTGCTTTGGACAGGTTTGGGTAGGTTTTGAGCAAGCATTGGGACTGCTAGGGATTCTTTGCGATTCTGCATTTCTTTGGTGTTCCTGATGGAACTCTCCATGTCGTCCGACACAGGACTTCATGGAGCCTCCATGTCGTCCGACAGGGAGAATCTGGGGGACAGCTTTCTTGATCAGCAAGCCCCAACACTTTATAAAAGGCAGACTTGTAAACAACTCATTCCAGCAGTCACAGCAGGCTTCAAACTTGCCTTCCACCTCAAAATTAGCCCCAAGATTCGATCTTTGGCCTAAAATGGAGCATTATAATGACAGATCTAAGATCAAAGAGCATCAATTTCATTCCGATCTCATAAATCTAACCCACCATCATCGTAGCAACAATAGGAGGGTTATCGACCAACGATATGGGTTGAAATGCATCTGGGCATTAAAGGAGTAGGCGGTAGATTGGAACCTTCTCCGGGCTGCATCCAGGTACTGGGATCGCGAGAGGCATATCTTTACCCTCTCGTGTAATGATCTTACACCTACCATTGAAGAGTTCCGGGCACTGACTGGGGGAGCTGAGCTCAGGGATGCTATCTTCCCACGAGATCCACGACCTTTGACTGAGCAATTAGCCGATTTCTTGGGATTTCGCGCAGAGCAGGTAACTGATCTGATTCTCGACTTGTCCTTTGTTGACCTGGCCCAGATAGCCCGATTGGCTGTTTCGCATCCGGATCTGTTTGACCCATCCACGGCCATGGATATTTTCATGCTGATTATGATCTCCCTATACTGCTTTTGTGAGTATGACGGGGTATGCTCTGGTTTACTGCTGGGAGTTGTTAGACAGATGCGGGGTTCTCGGGGCACCACATTGGCTGATATCCGACCCGGGCAGGGAGAGAGAGACGTAGTTCCCCTTTTGCTGGCAGAGACTTATCATGGGATGGACCGACTGGCTGGAGGGTCATTGCACATGGGGCGTGGTAGCCCCAGTCTCTTATCATTGTGGCTCTTTGAGCGATTGAGACTCATCTCTCCATTACCCGCAGGGCAGACTGCAGCACCTTGGGTCACGCAGCAGAGGCGAGTGGCTCCGGAGGCTTCACAGGAGAGCTGGCAGAGGCGATTGGCCAGGTATACTACCACTGACATCCAATACTGGGTTCCTGGATGGAGGCTTGAGACTATGAGCGGCAGACAGGATGACTCTGCTGTAGTGAGGCTGCCGGGGTTACACTTCTCATCATTTAGCATCCCCTTGCTTGTTCAGAGGCAGTATGGATACCCACAGCAGGCTGTTGATGGGTTCAGAGAGCAGATGGCCCGGGATACCGTTCTTCTTGACATGACTGATGTCCGGACCCTCAGGTTCTTTGTCAGGGCCTTTTCAGGAGCAGCTTTTCCCGCTCACACACTGATACGAAAGTCCCGAGGATTCACATATCTGTCCACCATGTATCTCATTTGGTACGGGGAGCAGATGGGACCAGTTCAGCACGCCATCGAAGCATATTGCCGAGGGATCCGAGGAGGAGACAGAACTAGCCGGGAGCTACGCGATGCTGAGGCACAGGCTGACCCTGACAATGTGACCGATGATCCGGCAGCGGACTTTGAGAGACTCGTAGAGAGGAGAGCCAAGATGAGGGATGACCCTAAAATTTTGGCTTGGAGGACAGCTCTGAGAGAGG
Source organism: Adenophora triphylla var. japonica (assembly GCA_022495995.1). Taxonomy (NCBI): domain Eukaryota; kingdom Viridiplantae; phylum Streptophyta; class Magnoliopsida; order Asterales; family Campanulaceae; genus Adenophora; species Adenophora triphylla. The sequence continues at coordinate 233,904 of JAFEMH010002688.1, forward strand.
AGAGGGTTGCCCAGGCGGCACTGAGAGCTGCCGGATTGGTTGACTCACCGACTCGTATTATTCCCGAGCCAGGACGACGGGAGATAGAACTGTTTGGGATAGCTAAGCCAAAGACCTCCCGAGGACCGAGGAAGAGGAAGAAGAAGAGTGCTAGTTCGGGAGTGGGAACGAGTGACTAGGATTAGGTGACCTATCATTGTATCCCTTATTGTCGACACAGACAATTTTAGATGTTCTTTTTTTTTAAAGATATTATTTTCGCTAATGTTAATGAGTCGAGAGTAAACCGTGCTTGAATTCATCAATGAATGTATTAATGTGATGAAAGTTGAAATTACTTCAGAACTTAATCAAGACACATTTTGGTAATCACAAATACAACTGTTGACATGATTTGGTGATTTTTATGATTTTTTAGACCGAACCGCGAACGGCTGCCTACGTTCCCCTTTTACAGAATGGACTAAGGGGTTCAGGTCTCCGTAGTTCGACCCAATTAACTTTGTGTTTAAGAAAGGGATAGATAGAAGGGGGATAAATGGTGCAACCCTGTTTTTTACCTAGACCGCCCGTTTTTAGGGTTTTCAGCCTAGCTGGGTATATTCTTTTAGCATCGAGCGCGCCCTTTGTTTTGCACGGACTGCCTTTTGAGAGGTTTTCAGTCTCGTCTGGGTACATTATTTTCGCGCTTTTGTTTTTTTTTTAATTATTTTCTTTCTCTTTTTTTTTTAGAGGGGAAGACTCGATTCAGACGTAATAGCGGCGCAGTTTGTCGCCGTTCACCGGGTGCATGAAGGGATTACCATCCAAATCTGTCAACTTCATTGCTCCGCCAGAGAAGATCTCCTTTACCAAATACGGGTGTAAGTGCTCCAATTTGAGTTTGTTAGTATTTTCATTAGAAAATTAACGAAAGTTTTAATATTCCTAACATTTCTAACAATTCCTAACATTTCTAACCAAGTAAGGGTAGATTAGGGATTGCCATTTAAAGATAAACCAAAGAAAGAATCTCAAAAAGCAAAAGAAATAGAAAAAACCCGAATTAGCAAGCTGAAAAACATAATCAGTTTGAATTTTTTTGAAAATATTCTTTGTGTCCAAAGCCTGCAGCTGCATTTAATGAACAGTGCACGCTGCAGGAACCCTCCGCGCGGATGATTATGTAATTTTCAGAGGGCTATAAATTGAGCCCTCCAGTCTCAGAAAAAGAAGAGAAAAAACATTTGTCACAACTGCACCTTGGCGAAAATAGAGAGAAAACAGTGAGAATTCTCTAGAATTGTCACCTTTTTCTCAACTATTCACCCAAAATCACACTCACTCAAACACTCTCATATTCAAGCCTCAAACACTCTTACATTCAAGACAAAAACTCCAAAACACAAAGAAGATTGGTAAACCCTCCTTCTCCTTACCCTAAACTCCTTCATTCATGCATCCATTTTCAAACTCCAAAATGTAGTTTGTTCATCTTCTTGCCTTAGATCCAAGAAGATCACCATGGAAGTTCATCTCCATGGATGATCTTCTACAAGGATCAACATTATTTTCAAAGTGTTCTTACTTACTTGCAAAGAAAACACATTTTCAAAACCCTAAAAATCATTTTCATACATCAAATCTCATTTTCAAAGGATAAAATTCCCCTTCCCAAGCAAATGAAGTGCTTAGTCCTAATGTACCCCAATGTTGGTTTGATATAGTTGATTCACCACTAAAATGTCAAGTGATCACTAATCAAAACCTAGGGAAATGGGGACAAGCATGGATGCCAAACCCCCTTTAAAAACATGTTTTCCTTCTTGAGAAGTTGCTGTCCAGTAGCAATTTTCTAAGACCCTAGTCAATGGTCTAATTTTTTAGACATAGATAAACTTAGAATTTGGTGTTTACTACAAAACACTTTTTGTAGCCAACATCCAGAGCTTTCCAGACATATTTTTACTTTATTTTTTGCGTGAGTAAAACTCCCTTTTTCATATTTTCTTTTAAAGGTCAGTTCAACAGTCTCTGGAAATCCAGATTTCACATCTGAGATTTCCAGAAGGTTTTGGATCCTGAAATAATCTCCAAAATGAAAAGTTCTTTTACAGAAACTTATTTAAGTTGTTTTGAACATTTTTCATTCTCGGACTTTTCCCAGATTCTGGAGTTTTCAAGCCCTAAAGTCCATTTCAAAATCAAGTGTCCACTGCCTCTTTCATTCTGGCAGAAATGGTTTCCAACTTCCAAAAATCTTTTGAGTACCAAAACTCAACCCAAAAATCACACCAAAAATCATGGGATATTTCCAAAGTCTAATAAAGAATTCCCAATTTTTACTTTCCTCAGTTTCAACTCATTTTGGCCAAAGTAACACACACACACACACAAACAAATGGTTTTTAGCTTGGAAGACTCGTTTTACGAGGCATTCCGGGTGCACACTAACGTTCTTCCCGGCGTGTAACGTGACCTCCGAACCCAAATCTCTAATCTCGGGCATTTTTCAAAGTTTTGGCCCTTAAAACAAAAATGGCGTGGCGACTCCGGTTTTTTTTTCGATTGGTTTTCAAAGAAACGAAAATTTCAAAGTCCTTTCGAAAAATTGGCACATCATCACAGTGGCGACTCCGCTGGGGACAAATAAGATTTATTTATTTTTAAAAAAAATGATATTTGATATATTGGTGGAAACCATTAAACTTCCCGTTATTGCCTCCTAACACGAGTCGGGGATAAATTGTGGTTTAACAATCCCACGTACCGGTATCATTGTTTTAAAAAAAAAAAAGAAAAGCTTTTGAGGGTCAAGCTTCCGTCCCGACATTAAAAATTATTTATTGTGTGTGTTGATTTTTGCACATTTTCGTGTTGTTTTGGCCGCCTCGAAAAAAGTCAAAATTTTGACTGTCGGAATCATGTCCCTAACTGTTGGAATTTTTGTGCTTATGTGCTTATGTGTTCATTAAATTTCAAAAAAAAAAATTCAAAAAAAAAGAGGATTTTTCAAAAAGAAAATTTTCAAAAAAAAAAAAAATCATGCATCATACTTTTTAAGACACATGAAAAATTTCTATTTTACTCAGAAAAAGAAGATAGACTGCTTGCACACTACGCGCACGTGACCTTACACTGCACACTACGTCCCTAACCCGGGGAAATCCTTGTCGCGGCCCGTTTGGTCTTATTACGCCTCTCGGTGCAAGCACAGGACTACCCAAACATCCCATGGAGCCTCGTGTCGACCATGCACTTGTCCGTGACACACTTTTGTCCGAGACCCGGTTGGTTTTTAGTTTGGTCTGTGTCATGCCCTGTCTGTGTATAGACCTTTCCTTTCAAGCCTTTGTCGGCATACCGACTCAATATCTTTCGGGGACCCTAATCAGTTGAAGTCATGCCGATTTTTCGCCGTAGACTTTGACCAAGATATTGACCGGCGCCTTGACTTCGGCTCTGACTGGCACAAATTATACACAGACTCCCAGCATGACACTGAGTCATCAAGGAGTAATGATTATTCCATGCCTAATTACGGCTTAACTGACGACAAGTCAAGATCAATTGTGGACGCTTATCAATCCAAATCATGCCGACTTTTCGTCGAGCCCTCGGACATGATCTTGACTTTGACGTCAGTTTTGTCCGTAATTTACATCGAATGCTCGTTAAGACTCGATTACCCGCCAGACTTTTAGGATCGTTTTTCTTTCGGTCGGTGGGACCCGCTTGCCCTATAGGACCCTCGCCCGGGGCTGTCCACCCTGGGAGGTCAAAATACAAGTGGAATACGAGGGGCTTATAGATGTAGTGACGGGGCCCACTGATCCAGGATCCAGAGTAGTTTGCGAAAAAGAAGAGCAATCTTTTCCAGCCGATTAGGTTAATAAAACATGTTTTAAGTAAACAAGAACAGATAACTGCATGTTGCATGAGCCCAGAGCCCAAACACCTACCCTCCTTCAATCCCTAAATCTCTGAACCTTCGTGTCTTTCCCCCCGCAGCTCCTCACAAAGGTTGGTTTCGGACACCGGGTCACCGTTTGATCAGTTGGGAAGAGTCAAGAGCATCATCAGCTTCGCCGTCTGTTCCGACTCCGGGTTTCAGAATGTCTGCATCAGCCGGTAATGACATGAACCATACCACTCCGTCTTCCAAAATCCCTCGAGCACCAAAGATTGGATCCAGTTGGTAGAACAGATGAGACTTCGACATGAGGCTCAAATTGACGACCTTCTGGGGGTTGTTGCAACTCATGGTTTGACTATCAGTCTCAATTCCGATGGCACTTTTACCGCAAAGAAGGAAGAAGGTTCTCCTCCCATTCTTAACCATCCTGGGTATATCAAGATGCCACCACAAGATTCCTATTTCTCCACAGCCGGGACTCCTGGCCATCGACTTACAGGGCAACTGGCCCCCAAACAGCAATCAGAAGGGCCACCATTCCCACAGCAGTCAGGGACGAAACAGTTCGGTATGCCGTCAGTTGTCCCCTCTCAAAGTGATGCCGATCCCACAGATATCATCATAGGTAATGAAGATCGGGAAACAGTGGAGGGAATATGGTCAGCCATCAAAGCCCTGGAGGAACGCCAGAACAAACAACAAGCCTGGATTGAAGAGGCCACACGCCGTCTCGGGACATTAGCAATCGCCCAACTGACTGGGGCTCCCCTGAAGGACAAACATGTGCCTGTTCCCCTGGCTCTTAATACCTCTCATTATCCGGCAGAGTCCAACCATTCGCTTCCAGATGAGCCCAACAGCAGATCTCCCCGGACCAGTTCAACTCAAAGTTATTCCAGCACCGCTCAACCTGAGGTCCCAAATCCACCACTAGCCGTAGAACACATTTGGTGGGATATCTGTGACTGTCCCGACTGCCTTGAAAGGGACTATCAAGACTGGATACACGAGGACCGTCCTCCTAAGAAGAAGAAAATTTCCTCCCAGCAAAAATTGAAGGAAAGGTTCGAGGCCGGTGATACCAGTGTGGGTACGCTCGGGGAGCCATCTGGGGGATTTGATTACTATGTACTCTACTCCAGCCAGTCTTCCCCAAAGCAAACAGGGGTAGAAAAGCCGAAAAGCCTTGCCAACGATAGAATTGGGACCCTCGGACACCGAATCCGTAGATCCAGGTAATTTTACCGCCAATCGAAATCTATCCCCCGCGGGATCGCCTAAGGTTCGGTTGTCCGGCTCCCGAGTGTACACCGACAAAGAAAGACCCAGCGCCCGGTTTGGCGCTCGCACTCAATCAACATGCCGATCGGGATGGCAACCGCCACAAACGGCCTCAGTATAACCCAGGGGCTTCAGCAAAGGTACTACCTCGCAAGAAAAAGGCACGAAGTGACTGGCTTGATGACTCTCTATCTCGAGACAAGGACCAAATCTATGATCCCCACCTATATGGTAGCGTGATCACCTTCTGCGATGAGGATTTGCCAAGAGATGTCTCCAAGCACAATGAAGCCTTGTACATCACTATTCGGCTCAACACCGTATCACTCCCGGGGGTATTGGTGGACAATGGATCAGCCGTTAATGTCCTTCCCCTCAGCATGATGCGGGCCCTACGCATCAATGAAAGGCACATGATCCCATCTACCCGGTCAATCAAGGCATATGATGGCACGTCTCGTCCCATCTTGGGGACGGTGGTTCTGGAACTCTGGTACGAGACCCAAATGGTGCCGGCAAAATTCCATGTAATGGACATCCCATCCAAATTCACAGCTCTGCTGGGGCGCCCTTGGTTACACCACATGAAAGCCATAGCCTCCACTCTTCATCAATGTGTCAAGTTCATTAACCGGCAAGGGGACCTTGAAGTCATTAAGGGTGACAGTTTCCTTACGGGGAACGAAGCCGAGACCGTTGCCAAACATGCTCGTAGCCAGACACCGGGGCTACCCCCTCCGAATCGACCAAGGGACTATCGGGGCAAGTCTCATCAGAATCCCCCAGAATCCGGTGATGCCAACTATGTCAACGAACTCAAGCGGGCAGACCCCGAAGCAGTCCGATTTATCAAGTTCAATTGCTATTTCCAACATTTGGAGGCAGAATGGAAAGAAACACTGAATACCGCCATGATACGAGCACACAAACCACCAGTCTCCAGTCAGAGATTTGTCAGCATTCTTCAAACTCGTTCTCTGGCCCCGCCAAGTGTGATGATGTGTATCCGAAAATTTTCCCATTTTTATTTGAAAAAATCAACGAAACGGAGTCGCCACGCCATTTTAATTTTGAGGGCCAAAACTTTGAAAAAAGCCCGAGATCAGAGATTTAGGTTCGGAGGTCATGTTACACGCCGGGAAGGACGTTAGTGTGCACCCGGAATGCCTCGTAAAACGAGTCTTCCAAGCTGAAAATCATTTGTGTGTGTGTGTGTGTGTGTGTGTGTTTTGGCCAAAATACTTTGAAACTCAGAAAAGTAAAAATTGGGATATCTTTTCAAGACTTTAAACTGATCCCATGATTTTTTGGAAGATTTTTGGATTGAGATTTGGTACTCAAAAGACCTTTTGAAGTTGAGAGCCATTTCTGCCAGAATGAAAAAGGCAGTGGACCTTTGATTTTGAAATGGATTCAAGGGTCTTAAAACTTTATAATCTGGATAAACTCAGAGAATGAAAGTTGTTCCAGACACCTTAAATAAGATTTGTGCGAAGGAATTTTCCATTTTGGAGAAGATTTGAGGGGTCAAAACCTTCTTGAAACCTCAGATATGAGATCTGGATTCCCAGAAGCTGATGAACTAGCCTCTGAAAGAAAATTTGAAAAGAGGAGTTTTACTCACCCAAAAAATAAAGTAAAAATATGTATGGAAATATCTGGATGTTGGCTACAAAAAGTGTTTTGTAGTAAACACCAAATTCCACATTTATCTGTGCCCAAAAATTAAGATAATGGACTGAGGTCTGGGAAAATTGCTACTGGACAGCAACTTCCCAAGAGAGAAAATATGATTTTAAGGGGGGTTTTGCATCCATGCTTGTCCCCATTTCCCTAGGTTTTGGTTAGTGATCACTAGACATTTTAGTGGTGAATCAACTATACCAAACCATCCTTGGGGTACATTAGGACTAAGCATTTCATTTGCTTGGGAAGGGGATTTTTATCCTTTGAAAATGAGATTTGATGCTTGAAAATGGTTTTTAGGGTTTTGAAAATGAGTTTTCTTTGCAAGAAAGTAAGATAAATTGAAAATAATTTTGATCTTTGTAGAAGATCATCCATGGAGATGGTCTTCCATGGTGATCTTCTTAGATCTAAAGCAAGAAGATGAAAGAACTACATTTTGTAGTTTGCAAGTGCATGCATGGTTGGAGTTTAGGGTAAGGAGAAGGAGGGTTTACCAATCTTCCTTGTGTTCTTGAGTTTTTGGCTTGAGTGTATGAGTGTTTAAGGCTTGAATATGAGAGTGAGTGGATGAGTGTGAGTTGGGAAAGATTGGAGAGAAAATGGTGTCAATTCTTGAAGAATTCTCACTGTTTTCTCTCTATATTTCGCCAGAGGTTCGGTGCAATTGGTGTTGTTCCTTCTTATTTTTGTGACTGGAGGGCTCAATTTATAGCCCTCTGAAAGATGCAAACCTATCCGCGCGGATGGGATCCTTCAGCGTGCACTGTTCATTAAATGCAGCTCCAGCTTTGGACAAGAGGAATATTTCTTTTTGAAATTTCAAATTAATGTTGGTTATTGTTCCCGGCCATTTCTATTTGTGTTTTTATTCCTTTTGTTTTACTTTTTGAGATTCTTTTTGAGGTTTAACCTTAAATAACAATGCCCATTTTACCCTCACTTTGTTAGAAAAGTTAGGATTGTTAGGAATTGTTAGAAATGTTATAACTTTCGTTAATTTTCTAACGAAAATTCTAACAAGCTCAAATTGGAGCACTTACAGTAGCCCCTCGGCGACGGCGCTTTCGAAGGAAGCGGGGTCGTCGATAAGAGTAAGGCTCCATATTTGGCGGGATGATCGAGTGATCGGGTGACTGAACCTAGCGATAGGCTACCTACGTATCCCGAATGGGAATCAAGCCGATCGTAGTTCGGGTCTTTGACCACGGAGATGATGGCGTTTTAGGTGCCTCGAACCCGATGAACGAGTTACGCCGGTTGCTTTGGAAAGAAACTTCTGCTGGGGATAAGAGATGACCATTTTCGGTTCGATGGTTATCCGCTCGGCTGGGGATAGGAATGACCATTTTCGGTCTCTGCTGGGGATGATTGCGATTTATCCCTTTCCTAGTGATAGCGTCTTAGGTGCCTCAAACCTTGGAGATGGCGTTTTAGGTTCCTCGAACCTTGGAGATGGCGTTTTAGGTGCCTCGAACCTTGATGATGATGGCTTTTAGGTGCCTCGAACCTTGATGATGATGGCTTTTAGGTGCCTCGGACCTTGATGATGATGGCTTTTTAGGTGCCTCGGACCTTGGAGATGGCGTTTTAGGTGCCTCGAACCTTGATGATGATGGCCTTTTAGGCGCCTCGGACCTTAATTTGAAATGGCCTTTCGGTGGACTTCGTCTGCTGCCGAAGGAGAGGGTGACCGTTTTGGTCGAGGGGCTGGACCTAATGATAGGCTACCTACGTATCCCTAGTGGGAATCAAGCCCTTTCGTAGTTCGAGTACTACTCGAGATTCCGTTGGCTTTTGGGATTCCGTTAACTTTGCTGGGGATTTCGTTAACTTTGCTGGGGATTTCGTTAGCCTTTGCCTGGGGAAAATCAGACGTATTCGTCTGGGAAATCGGTCTTACGTTTGACTGCCGGGAAGGATTTTGATGAAAGATACGGGATTTCGTTATCTTTCTCGGGGCACTCGGTCTTACGTTTTACTGCCGGGAAGGATTTTGATGAAAGATACGAGATCTCGTTATCTTTCTCAGGAAGATCGGTCTTACGTTTTACTGCCGGAGGATTTTGATGAAAGATACGGGATCTCGTTATCTTTCTCGGGGAGATCGGTCTTACGTTTCTTTAGGGAGGATTTTGATGAAAGATACGGGATCTCGTTATCTTTCTCGGGAGATTGGTCTTACGTTTACCGCCGGGAATGATTTTCTTGACAAGGGGCCGACTTTGGTTAACTTTGGTTAACTCTGTCAAGTTAGGACCGAGTTGCAGAGTCCTGGAATTTTAAGGGGCAAAAGGGTCATTTTGACCCTTGCAATCCTGTCCGCGCGGAGAGGGTTTGAAAACCAGGGGGTATTAATGAGGGGCCAACTCCCTTCCTCTTGTTTTCTGAAAATCCGAGAGCAGAGAGAGAGAAACCGAGAGAAGGAAGCCATTGTTGCTCAAAAAGCTTGAAAATTCCTCCGATTTCTTCGATTTTCGAGTAATGGAACACGGGGAAGGCGCTTTTCAAGGCCAAGGACGTGGCCCGGTCGCGGAGAGACGATTGGAGCTTGTCCGAATGAGGAGGCATTACACCCTTTCGCAATCGGTTGCGGAGGAGCATTACCCCGATGCTTGGCAACATTGGGCTTCTGATCCGAGTCTCCGAACGGTATACTTCGAATCTTTTGATCCCTTTGTTGATTTCTTGTTTGAAATTTGAATTTTGGGTGATTTTTGAATTTTTTTTTTTTGAAATTTGAATATTGCATGTTGAAAATTCGAAAATTATGATGATGATTTTTTTTTTTGAAATTTGAATATTGATATTGATGAATGATGCAATGCATGCATTTTGTTTGGAAAGAATGGGCATTTTGCCAATATGAGATGTATGTATGTTTAGGATTTTTTTTTGAAAAGTGGGACGGATTTTTCCTCCCGTTGCATGTAAGATGGATGATATGCATGTATGCATTTTTTTTTTTTTGAAAATGGGACGGAGTTTTTATTTCCGTCGACTTCTTGTAGGATATGCATGTATGCATTTTTTTTATTGAAAATCGTTGAATGGGATTTGTTGAAAACCTGTCTTTTACGTGGAGAAAAATGGGGCTATGTCTATTGCATGCCGTTATCTTTGCCGAAATTTTTTTTTTTAATGCATGTGTTTGCTTTTTTTCTTGTGCAAATGCAAATGCAATTTTTTTTTTGACATTTTCTCTCCTTTTTTTTTTTTTTTTTGCAGGGCGGAAACTGTTTTGTGACGGAGCAACCGAACAAAATGAAGACTCGAGGATCAGTGGAGTCCATAGTTGACTTGTGGGATCGGCTTCCGGATGTGGGCCGAGGAGCTTTGCCGAGTCCGAGACAGATTGTTGTCGAGACGGGGCTTTGGGAGTTCGTTGAGTGCTTGAGGGGGCTGGTCAAGTTCCCTAAGAGCAAGGGCCTGATGTTTGCTTTGGCGCGGCATTGGTGGGGACGCGACCCACACCTTTCACTTCTTCTGGGGCGAGGCTACGGTTAGGCCCTCCGATTACGCTGCGGTCACGGGCCTGTCCTTCAATGGACGCATTGAGTGGCGGGATGGCTACAGCGATGCGGATCTACGTGCTCTTCTGGGATTTTCCCCTATTCCCAAAAAGGGGATGGGGATGGAGTATGTCGTGGTCTACGGTAAAATTGTGGAGACCATCGTGAGTTACGAGGCCGGGGAGGAGAGGATAGGCGCTGAGCAGATCGCTAGGGCCTTCTTGTGGCTTGCCTTTTCGAGCACGCTCTTTGGACATGCTGAGGGGACGACAGTCTTTGCCTTGTTGAGGTCCTTGGAGGACATGGAGACGGCCGGAGATGTCTCGTGGGGAGAGGCCGGGCGCGAGCTTTACTTTGCTCTCGATAGGTACGGGAAGAGGCAAGGCTCCTATCTTGCTTTGAGTTTGCCCCGGAGGTATAAGCTCTCTTTTTGCTTTCCCTCTTTTTTTTTTTTTGAGCACACACTTTTCTTTGCACTGGATTGATTGGATTCTTACCTTTCGCAGTATGGGCGTTGGAGTTTTTCCACGTCACGATGTGGCGACAATGGCGGAGTGCGATCGGGCGTATCCGGCCATGCAGTCTTAGTCCAAGCATGCCCGGGAGAAGATAAGCTCCGGGCGTACGACTCTCGTGCACGCGGATTGCCTTCCTTTGACGGAGGCCGAGACAGATGAGGGGATGATCTTCTTCCCACAGGATCGCTTCGAGTGGCGCAGTGAAGGGCGCCGAGATTTGACTGTGCAATGGAGGATTATGAGAGGTCGACTGCGATGCATATTATCTCGGGAGAGAGGGTGACGCGCCGGCATGGCGTGAACTCGCCTTTGAGGACACCGGTGGAGCCTCCCGCCGATATGATGCACCCGGCGATCGGTCCGTGACTGGGATGATTACCGAGCCGGCCCACTTCTCGGATTTCGTGGCGGATCGAGCCATATGCGACATTCGTCTTGAGGAGGCCGAGGATGCCTCGGGTTACGGATAGAGAGGGCTTGGGATCCCGCGGTACCCTCGGACGGATTTTTCATATATCCGGGATGGGGTCCGATTGAGGGTGCAGATCCCTCAGCCTGAGCGGCTTCCACGAGCTTTCCGGCCTCGTCCGGGTATGAAGGTATGGCTTCTCTTTCTTTTTTTTTTTGTTTCATCATCTTTAGCATCACTTCCTTTTTTGACGCTGTTGCTTTTGTGCAGTTTTCGGAGGTGGTCGTCGAGAAGGCGCGAAGCAAGTGATCGGGGCAGAGATTCATCGGGGAGGATGGTCGCTTGCGGGGCTCCTCGAGCTAGAGCGAGGCGACCACGGCCGGCGCTGTCGGACGGGAGGCTTCCCTATTCGCTCAGAGACTTCTTCGAGACTCCTCTGTCTCCTCTCCTTGATCCCCGCGGTCTTGCCTTCGGATCACGTCATTCTCGGGGATCCACACGGGCGAGGGACACGTATGGCGGCATGGCGGGTCGTCTTCGTACGTCCGGGAGTCCGACGCCTTCACCTTCGGATACGATTTTTTCGCGAGATCTCGGCTTGCCACTATCGGAGCGTGCCGGTTGGTCCTGACGAGCCTCTTTACGGAGACGAGGACGATTACGAGCCCGAGATTTTCGGGGCTCTGAGGAGCGGGCAGAGTCGCAAGAGGGGCCGGGGGGGGACATCGGGTGCTAGAGACTCCGATTGATTTTTTTTTTTTGAGATTTGAGATTGAGATTTAGATTTGTACAGTTTATGCACATTTTTTTTTTTTTTTTGGTTGTAATAATTTAGGATTTTATTGATGTTTGTTTGTTTGTTTTTTTTATGCACACTCTTTTTTTTTTGGAATGTAATAATTTAGGATTTTATTTTATGAATGCAATGCAGTATGAATGCAGTGTTGCATGAGCCTTATTTTTTTGGCAAGGGTGTTAGTGTTTGGTATATGGACTGGTTTGGGGAGGTTTTGCACGGGTTTCGAGCAACGGGACGGAATATTCCTCTTTTGGTGTAGCGGCTTGGGTGTTGCAGATTTTACGGTGGAAAGCAATCATGTCCGCGCGGATGGGGTCTGCATCGACATTGTCCTTTAATTTTGCTTCGGATCTGGTCTCTCTTTATTTCAAATTCAAATATCCTCTTGACCTCCGAGTCAACTTGACCATTTTCGGGAGAGAGAGAAAAACCATGGAAAGCTTTAGAAAAGCTCCATCAAAATTGTCCCAAGAATCCCAAATGTCATTCTTCAACAAGTTCAAGGATTGGTCCAGGGAGATCATGCATGAGAGGAGGTCCTTCTTTGAAGAAAGGTACAAGGTGAAGTGCTTATGGTCTCTCAAGGAATTGATTCCGGACTATGAGCTTTTGAGGGCTTCTTCCTCATTTTGGGACACTAGAAGGCATGTCTTTTGCCTTTCCTTCAACGAGATTGTTCATTGTCGAAGAGTTTCGGGCCTTGCTTGGTGTTCCCGGAGGTGGAAGAGATAGCGGTTCCTTTGCCGGAGGAGCTTCTTTCGTTGACGGTGTGCGTCCTCCTTCATCTTTCCCCGGAGGAAGCGCAAGGTATGATCCGTGGTCCCGATCATTTTGATATTTCCGGCCTTCCCGATAGGTTTAGGGGCCTAGGCTTGGTGGATGATGCCTATTGGGATTCCTTTGCACTTTGTATGTTTGGCACCCTGTTCATGGTCTATTCCTTTGGGATTTGCCATCGATCTCTGCTAGATGTTGTCTTTCATTTGTCGCACAGGCGAGAGATGTCGTTCCTTTGATTTTGGGAGAGACTTTTCATGCTCTTGATAGTTAGCTACCGGAAGACGGTATATGCACGGGGGCAGCCCGTTCCTCTTGACCACTTGTGGCGATGGAGCGTTTGGGGTTCTTCGGGAAACCTACGATATGATCAAGCCTTGGACATTTGCCGGGAGGGGGTTCTTTGTGGATTTCGATGATCGGGGCTCGTGGGAGCGTTGGATGGCTGGTCTCCGGAGCGAGAGGATATCAGATGGTCGGTGCCTTGTTGGCGGGTGGAGACTTCGCGAAATTGCTTCGGGGACGGGTCCCATGTGGTTATACTTCGGGGCTTTCTCGAGTCCGGCTTCTACATTAGGCTTTAGTTACGAGACAATTTGGCTTGGGCGGAGTTCCTTTGGAGGGCTTTGATGATATAGCCACCGGGGTGGTGGCTCCTGTTTCTATGGATGATCCCTCGGTGTTTCCATTTCTTTCCCGAGCATGGAGGTATGATGCCTTTCCTCCTCGGGTTATTCTCGAGCGTCAGACCGGTGTTCTACGACCACTTGAGTACACAGATTGGTATGAGAGGCATGCAGGAGAGACTCGGGTGGCTATTTTCGAGACGGCGTGAGGCCATTGTGGGTGCGGAGGACTGGCGTTTACGAGAGAGGAGGAGGGCCGAGGCGAGGGCGACCCCATGATAGGAGCGGAGACGGCGCGGCCGACTATGAGGCTTACGTCGAGACGGGAGAGGAGGGCTCCTATGCTACCGGCTAGGCTACGGGAGATGAGAGATGGCCTAGGGCTACTAAGGCCACTGACGGAGGCTGGTTTGATAGATCCTGTTCCTATACGAGCTTGGTAGGAGGAAGATTGACATTTTCCGGTTCGGAAAAAGAAGACTCGAAGGGGAAGAAGAGGGGAGAGGCCGATGCGAGTGGCTTGGAGTGACTACGAGGTTTCCGAGTATCCCTTTCTTGTCATGGCGGACACATTAGTTTGATTATGTATCTTAGTTTTCTTTTAGCGAGGTTGCCGGTTGTAGGAATGAATCGGGCTTAGACTCGTCAAAGAGCTTTTAACTTGTAATGAATATTTGAATTGCTTTAGAGTTTTCGAGACGCTTTCATAGTCGATCAATTGTATTGATGCCAAAGTATGGCTTTTATTTGTGTTTTAGACCGAACCGTTTCATTTGCCTACGTTCCCCTCATTTTGAGGAGCTCGGGTCTTCGTAGTTCAACGATTTTTTGTTGTTTTTGTTTTTTTGTTTTTTTGGTGCAACCTGTTTTTACCTAGGCCGCCCTTCTTGGGTTTTCAACCTAGTTGGGTATTACTCTTTTAGCACTCTTTTTTTTTTTTTTTTTTTTTTTTTTTTTTTTTTTTACGCGTAGTATCTGCGCTGGCTTGTCACCATTCTTGGGTGTACAAAGGGATTCCCGTCGAGGTGCACAAGTTGCATGGCTCCTCGGAGAAGATCTTACGGGCGACATATGGCCCGACCCATACGAGGCTCCCATTTGCCGGGGTTGATACGGGCAGGGGGCTTTTCTTTTAAAACGAGATCCCCTTCTCGGATCTCCCGATGCTTTACTTTCTTGTCGAAGGCTCTAGCCATTCTTCCTTGGTAGGCTCGGATGTGTTCCATGGCCTTCGGTCGGCGTTCGTCTAGTAGGGCCAATTCGTCATGGCGACTCACGGAGCCATTCGACCTCGTTGATCTGGCTTTCCAGCAGTATACGGAGCGAGGGGATCTCTAGCTCGATTGGGAGTACGACTTCCATTCCGTATGTGAGGGCAAACGGTGTTTCCCCGGTTGCCGTTCGGCGATGTTACGCAGCCCCGAGTGCCGAGTGTAACTTCTCGGGCCAATCTACGCCTTGGGCGGCCATTTTCCGGATGATATTTTCGAGTCTTGTTTCTTTGCCTCAGCGGCTCCGTTGGTTTGGGGCTGTAAGGAGATGACTTGTGACGGGTTATTCGGAATTACGCCGGTGATTTTCACATTCCCCTTGAAGTGGGATCCATTATACGAAATGATTTCGGTGGCAACCCGTATCTGCACATGATGTTCTCTTTGATGAAGAGGGCTACTTTCCTTGAATTGAGGATTTTGTAGGACTTTGCGAGCATCCTTTTCGATTCCTTGAAGAAATGACCAATCTGCGTCTCTTTAGGCTCTTCCGCGGTTCCCAAATTCACACTCGTCAAAATCTCTTGGCGGCTTGGGCTCGATTTTCCTCTTTAGGACAACTTTGCTTAAAGATTTTTTTTTTTGTTGTTTGATTTTTTTGTTTAATGTATACGCTTCTTTATCTAATGAATTATTATTAAATTTTTTTTTTTTTATTAATTAATTCATCATTAGTTAAAGTGGCAATCAAGGGATACTCGAAAGGTTCGTCATTTCATTGAAAACGAAAGGGAATACGGCGCTTGCTACGGACTCGTAGTCTTCGGGCGTAAGGCCGTCGGACGACCCTAGAGACTTCGATCTTAACAAAGAGAAGGCTGGGAGGACTTGTCCTAGATTGACACTGAGGGACGGGGGACCAATCCAAGCTTGGTGATCATTTCCTCCTTGGTCGCGGACGGGCACGAGAGGATTTCCCAATTCTTTAGCGGCATCATTGTTGGTGGCCTCATGACTCGGGAAGCTGTCTTTGTTTTGTTTTCCTTTCTCAATTGCCGCTATCATCTCTTGGACCGAGCCGAGATCAATCGGAGTCGCACCTGGACTTCTTCTTCGAACAATTCTTTGCATAACGGACCATCCCAATCATCGAGGGAAATTCCGTGGCCTTAGCTTTTGGCGGTGTCGGTTCGAATTCGGAGTTTCGGATCTTCTGGGCGGTAGGAATAGTGGTTGTGAGCTTCTCGGCTGTTCCACCGGAGTCGAGGCACGCCTCGAAGGTATACTCGCTCTTCGTGGTAGTGGTAGCCCCGGAGTATCTTGGGTAGGTCCGGGAACATTCTACGGACCGGGTTAGCCTTGGTTCCTCTAAACTTGTTGAGGTTATCTTGTAGCTTTAGCCATCCTTGCCGTAGGAGTGGGCTCTGTGATGTTTCTGGTTGTGTGGGACCCTTTACAAAGTAGTCGGCCAAATTAGGGTGAAGGGGAGAGATTTAGGGTTGTCGGCCGGGACCTTTCTGTGGCGGCTTCAAATCTTTTTCCTTTTGCGGTGTCATTTGAGGAGGCCTCATATCCCCGGGCCGTGGCGAGTATTACGTCCTTTCACCTCGATGAGTTTGTGAGTTCCTTGTTGGTGCTTCCCTAGGCCAGAGGCCGGGTAGATAGCTCATTCTTTCTCATCATTTTCAAGACCGGTGGGATTTTATCCCAGTGACCGTCAAATCTATGTTGCACACTTGGGCCTTGGGAGGCTCGGCCCAGTGAAGCACGTTAGCATGTGACCTTCCTCGTCATGTTTGATTTCGAGAATAGGTATTCCGCTAGTATCTGTGCCTTCTAAAGTGACTAAATCTCAGTAAATGGTTGTCGAGATCCCCATTCGAGGCAATTTCACACCTTTGGTGGAGGCTTGAGCGACCCCTTTGACTTGGTGCGGCCAAGGTCTTCCCGATAAGGCATTGAAAGTAATCGGGATGTCGATAACACTGGAATTCCACGGTATCAATTTACTGTCCGAACCGGAGGTCTAAAGTGGCGACTCAGGGGTTGCTCGAGATGTTGAGTCGTAAGCTTTGGTTGAGGAGAGGAAGGCTTCAAGTCTGTAGTCTTGATATCAAGCGAAGCTCATGATCTTTCTTGGGAAGAATGTTCATTCCGGACCCATTATCAACCGGGACCCGAGGAGCGTCGTTCATCCAGTGGTGTGATGAAGAGGCTCGTTATGATCGGCCCAAATTGAGGGAGGTCGAGATGCGTGAAAGTGATTATATTCCCGTAGTGGATGTTTCCAATCAGTTGTACCACATCATCGGGAGTAGCATCAATAGGCACGAGTGCGAGCGGGCTTTCTTCCGGCTTCGGCTTATGGGGATAGGACGAAGTGAGTAGAGACCGAGAGGAAATGTTGGCTGTGTTTGCTTATTTGGGTGAGCACGGGATCCTCTTTTCGAGTGCAGGTTTCAGCTGTCTTAGCGTAGGGCGGCGATCTTCTTTTGGTGCTTGATGCGTGGCCTTCTTATACGCCTTGGGATTTCCTTGGAAGATACGCCGAGATCGGGTCAACGAGATTAACTTCCTCATCGGTCGTCTCTTGGCCCGGATTTCTTCAATCTTTGCTAGGGTCGATGGGGGAGCCCTTTTGGCTATTGGCCATTGGTTACAGACGGAGTCTAGTGACGATGAAATTTGGCTATGCGGCTCCTTCTGGGCGGCCCTTATAGCTTCCCAAGTCATGAGGCTTTTGGGTTTGGGGTTGTGTTGTTGCCCCTTGGATGGTCCACGAGCTAGGGCGTCCTCCGATTCACTCTCGTGGCCGGCCTTGCTCATAGTTATCATGCAACAAGAGTCGCTATTGTCGGGGACTCGGCGGCTTTCGATCTCATCCCTTAGATGGCCTGAAGTTGTGGCTATCGGCCTCCCATCTCATCGTATATCCTTTTTCTTTCAGTCTTGCAAGTAGGGCGGCCTTGAAGTGAAGGATAGGCGGCGTTCCCCTTCGGAGTTTGAGGTAGCGGCTCGATAGATGCGTGTCCAAATAAGGAGCACCCGGGGTCCATTGTCGGGCTTGGAGCAATTAGGAAAGGCGTCATGTGGATTCGCCAGGTATGAAGGCCCGGGGAGACGTTCGATCGATAACCCTTTTTCGGTGATTGCGAGGCATTCGCTATGCTCAGCGGCATTTGTGACCCTTACGGTTGTTATGCCATCCGTTCTTGGGAAAAGAAGAAAAGATCCGATGACGTTTACGAATTCTTTTTCATCTTTGGTGGGAAACCCTCCATTCTCGACTATCGGTGCTTCAATAAACCCTTTCCATTCACCCAGTCAGGTTCTTATAAGGAACGTTGTGTTCTAGGATTTCGGATATGTACGGATCTGGCGCGGGCTTTGCTTTGTCCCTCATCCTACGGAAGGATCCGGGCATTCACTTGCATCTTACAAGCTTCTTGTCCATCCCGAGCATTTGACTTGCATTTTCAGGTGGTCGCCGTCACTTGGCGATAACCCGGCCATTGTGCACAGCTCCCATGGGCTCATTTACGGCATGATTGTTCCAGTTGTTTCGGATCGGGGCCTCGGTTGACTCTTCACTCTCGTCATCATCATCATCATGTTGTCACGGAATCTTCTTCCCATACTACCGGGATTTCGGGTGAGAGGAACGTTGATCAAACCCGTTGGGGGAATATGGGTGCGTGCAACCGCAAAAATTGTCATATGTTCCCATTCCGGAAGTGGTAATTGTGACTCGGCTTCTCCTCCCGAAATTGCGGGGGAAGAGTGAGAGGGGGTGGCACGTATTTGACACCGGGTAGGATATAGAAGGAATCCTCCTCTTCCGATTCTTCAGCTGTTCTCGGGATCATATTCGGGCTCTCCCAAAGCCAATTTGCGAAGTGTACTAGCTCCGGATGCTCTTCGGCCTCTTTCTTGTGATAAGCCCCGATACGAGCGCCAGCCGGAAGCTTTCTTGTTCGATTCTTCTCGATTGTTCCAACCATCTTGTGTAAATGGTCCTCTCATATTTTGAGCGGAACAACCCCGGTTCTTCGGTATCGGCCTTCCCTTTCATCCGAGAAATAGCGGGCCTCGTATTCTTGCAAGGAGTCTCGACATGAGACCAAGATGGGTTGATTCGTTCAATATCCTCAAGGCGAGGGGAATCCGGGTCGGGATCCTCGACGAGGTTGGCCACGGGTATTTGGGGACCTTCATCGGCATCTTCATGGTCATGCGAAGATTCTCCGCATTCAATCATATTCACACGATTATGGTTCCTTGGCGAGAGGATTTTTGAGCGTGTTAGGCCCTTCGGGGCCTTCCAACTTTCCTTGCTCTATTAGCCTGGATTGCCTTTTTCGAGTAAAGCGGTTGTCGATCGGATGTCAGTGAGCTTGATGAAAAGCACAATACTTTGTAGTATCCACGGGAGCATTCGGATTCTGGGTTGGAAATTCTCCAAAGGCCGCATGACAAGCCTTCTTTCACCGAGTCCCTAAAGATGTCATTCGGGGGCATTCCAAAGTTTTCGAGATTTATGACCCGCAGGTTTGGGCTCATTTGGTTTCTGGGAGCAAAAGGAGTCGTGTTATTACATTCTGTCCCGCATAGTTAATCATCTCTTTGCCTTTAGCGGGAGCGAAGGCGGTGTTTGCGGGAGGAGCCCGATATACGCAGGCGGAGTGCGGCGGCCGGTTGCGATTGTAGGCCTTTTCAAACTTAGGCTGCGAGTTAACCATGGCCGTAAGTACGAGTATGGGAAGTGGCCCGAGGAGGCTCTCGAATGTGGTTTCAAGCATGGCGGAAGATGTCCGGTTGTTCCTCTTCGGAAGGAGGGATGGCCATTTCAGCGAGTTTCGATTCCACCGCTTGTAAAAGTCCCAAACATTCTCATCGGGGCCCATTTCTTATTTGTTGTTTGTAGGTCAACCCTATTTGTTTCCCATTCCAAGTTGGCCTTATATTTTTTACGTGAAGGCATTGGTAATCTGGTCCCATGTAGCCACAGCTTCGGGTTTCAAACGGAAGAACCACTTTAAGGCCTTTGGACTTCAAGGATAGGCGAAATAGTCGGCCCAGCTGGCGATTGGTACATCCTTTGGCTTTCATTGCCGGGGTATATGTGTCCAAATGGGTTTTTGGACATGCGGTCCCATCAAAGAGATCCAGATTAGGCATCACGAATTTGTGGGGCGGAAGGAACAATGGAGTCGGAGTGCATGGCCGGAAGGCGGGCTTCTTGGCGGTCGGTTCGGCGATCTGCGCTTTCATTTCCTTGTGTTGTTCCATGAACCGGGCCGGATGAGGGTCTTGTGGCGGAACCATGGCATTCAAGCTAGTGGGTGAGCTAGAGAGGAGCTACCCGGAGACGGGCGGGTGGAGAGGAACGGCCGATCCGGGGACGTAGGTGAAAACCGTCACAGGGTTTGAGTTACCACAGGGAGCATGAGTAGGAGCACGAGCAAGGATAGAACCTTGCGGCTTCTTTGTTGATTTTCAAGCGGCAAAGTAGGTGGGGGCAGCCCGATGTGGCCGGATAACTTGGATTTCAGTGGGGCCCGTAAGTAGGCTTGAGTGCGAGGGCTTTGTCCGGATTGTTGAATTGCATGGCTGCTTGTGGTGAAGGTGTGTAACACGGGGGAATGCTGCGGTCTGGTGATTCGGATGACAGGGATGGAGGCTTGGTAACCCGTAGAAGTGCAGGTGAGGAATGGATTTGTGTGAGGAGCGGTGAACTAGTGCGTTACGAGGAGGGGCTCTGGCGTGGCCCCGAGAACCAAGTTGTGGCGGCATTCCGAGCTGTAGGCTATTCTTTGTGAAGGTCCGGATTGATCGGTTCCGGCGAGGCGGGATCCCGATTAGGCTGTGGCATTCAGAGATAGCCCCAAACCATGAGAAGACATTCCGTGCTTGATTTTGCCCCATTTGATTTGTGCCGTCGAGTGCATGGATCCGGTGGTGCGTGGTTGGGGAGGCTGGTGACCCGAAAATCGAGGAGCATGGGTTACGGTAGTGGCACCGTAGGAGGTGGGTGGCGGCATCTGGTGTAGTCGGGCGGCGAGAGTGGGGTTGGCATCCTCGTCTTCTTCCACGGTGAAGGTGCCATCGGGATTGAGGTGGCGGCCGAGGCCGTGACTCTTAATAGCCTCCATAAAATTTGTTTATTTGTGCTTCTGTCGTAACCTCATACGTTACGCTAGCGATTCCACTTTGTTGCTCTGTACGAGGGTCCGGGAGGCGGAGTGACGTTATCCCCATCATTACCGGGCGATGCGGACATTACGAAACCGGAGTCGGAACAAAGCGGTGAAGGCGACGATGCGCTTGACTCTTCCCAGCGATCAAACGGTGACCGGTGCCGAAACCAAGCTTTGTGCGGAGGCTGCGGGGAAAGGACATGAAGGTTCGGATGTGCAGGAATGGAAGGAGGGTAGGTGTTTGGGCTTTAGGCTCATGCAACATGCGATTATTTGTTCACGTTTACTTAAAACATGTTTTATTAACCTAATCGGTTGGAAAAGATTGCTCTTCTTTTCGCAAACTACTCGATTCTGGATCGGTGGGCCCCGTCACTACGTCTATAAGCCCCTCGTATTCCACACTGTATTTCGACCTCCCGGGGTGGACGGCCCAGGCGAGGGTCTATAGGGCAAGCGGGTCCCACCGACCGAAAGAAAAACGATCCTAAAAGTCGGCGGGTAATCGAGTCTTAACGAGCATTCGATGTAAATTACGGACAAAGGCGCGTCAAAAGTCAAGATCATGTCCAGGAGCTCGACGAAAAGTCGGCATGATTTGGAGCGATAAGCGTCCACAATTGATCTTGACTTGTCGTCGGTTAAGCCGTAATTAGGCATGGAATATTCATTAATTCTTGATGACTCGGTGTCAATCTTTGGGAGTCGGTGTATAATTTGTGCCGATCGAGCCGAAGTCGGCGCCGGTCAATATCTTGGTCAAAGTCTGCGGCGGAAAACCGGCGGCGAGAACTTCGGCGATTAGGGTCCCGAAAGATATTGAGTCGGTATGCCGACAAAGGCTTGAAAGGAAAGGTCTATACACGGACGGGGCATGACACGAGACCCGGACTAAAAACCAGCCGGGTCTCGGACAAAGTGTGTCACGGACAAGTGCATGGTCGACACGAGGCTCCATGGGATGTTTGGGTAGTCACATTGCTCATCCAGAGCGTAATAAGACCAAACGGACCGCGACAAGGATTTCCCGGGTTAAGGACGTAGTGTGCGGTGTACGGTCACGTGCGCGTAGTGTGCAAGCGATCTATATTCTTTTACGAGTAAAATAGAGATTTTTTTATGAGTCTTAAAAATATGATGCATGATTTTTTTGGAAATTTTCTTTTCTTTTTTTGAAAATCTTTTTTTGATTTTTTATGAGCGCATGAGCACGTAAGCACGAAAATTCCGACGAGTTAGGGACATTATTCCGGCAGTCAAAATTTTGACTTTCTCAGGCGGCCAAAACAACATGAAAGCGTGCAAAAATCAACACACACACAAAAATGATTTTCAAAGCGGGACGGAAGCTTGACCCTCAAAAGCTTTTTTTTTTTTTTTGAAAACGGTGATACCGGTACGTGGGATTGTTAGACCACAATTTATCCCGACTCGTGTTAGGAGGCGATAACGGGAAATTTAGTGGTTTGCACCAATATACAAAATACCATTTTTTTTAAAAAAAAAAAAAAAGCTTAGTCCCAGTAGTCGCCCTTTGTGATGATGTGTATCAGAAAATTTTCCCATTTTTGTTTAAAAGAAAATCAACGAACGGAGTCGCCACGCCATTTTAATTTTGAGGGCCAAAACTTTGAAAAAGCCCGAGATCAGAGATTTAGGTTCGGAGGTCATGTTACGCGTCGGGAAGGACGTTAGTGTGCACCCGACGCGCCTCGTAAGCGAGTCTTCCAATCTGAAAATCATTTGTGTGTGTGTGTGTGTGTGTGTTTTGGCCAAAATAAGTTGAAACTCAGAAAAGTAAAAATTGGGATATCTTTTTAAGACTTTAAACTGATCCCATGATTTTTGGAAGATTTTGGATTGAGATTTGGTACTCAAAAGACCTTTTGAAGTTGAGAGCCATTTCTGCCAGAATGAAAAAGGCAGTGGACCTTTAATTTTGAAATGGATTCAAGGGTCTTAAAACTTCATAATCTGGATAAACTCAGAGAATGAAAGTTGTTCTAGACACCTTAAATAAGGTTTGTGCGAAGGAATTTTCCATTTTGGAGAAGATTTGAGGGTCAAAACCTTCTGGAAACCTCATATATGAGATCTGGATTCCCGGAAGCTGATGAACTAGCCTCTGAAAGAAAATTTGAAAAGAGGAGTTTTACTCACCCAAAAAATAAAGTAAAAATATGTCTGGAAAGCTCTGGATGTTGGCTACAAAAAGTGTTTTGTAGTCAACACCAAATTCAAGTTCATCTGTGTCCAAAAATTAAGACCATGGACTGAGGTCTGAGAAAATTGCTACTGGACAGCAACTTCTCAAGAAAGAAAATATGATTTTAAGGGGGTTTGCATCCATGCTTGTCCCCATTTCCCTAGGTTTTGGTTAGTGATCACTAGACATTTTAGTGGTGAATCAACTATACCAAACCATCCTTGAGGGTACATTAGGACTAAGCATTTCATTTGCTTGGGAAGGGGATTTTTATCCTTTGAAAATGAGATTTTATGCTTGAAAATGGTTTTTAGGGTTTTGAAAATGAGTTTTCTTTGTAAGAAAGTAAGAAAACTTGAAAATAATTTTGATCTTTGTAGAAGATCATCCATGGAGATGGTCTTCCATGGTGATCTTCTTAGATCTAGAGCAAGAAGATGAAAAAACTACATTTTGTAGTTTGAAGATGCATGCATGGATGAGATTTAGGGTTAGGAAGAGGAGGGTTTACCAATCTTCCTTGTGTTCTTGAGTGTTTTGCTTGAGTGTATGAGTGTTTAGGGCTTTAATATGAGAGTGAGTGGATGAGTATGAGTTGGGAAAGATTGGAGAAAATGGTGACAATTCAAGTGAATTCTCAGCTGTTTTCTCTCTATATTTCGCCGAGGTTCGGTGCAAAATGTGTTGTGGCTCCTTATTTTTGTAGTGGAGGGCTCAATTTATAGCCCTCGAAATATGCAAACTCATCCGCGCGGACAAGTCCCCTCGGCGTGCCTTTGTTCATTAAATGCAGCTCCAGCTTTGGACAAGAGGAATAATCTTTTTGAAATTTCAAATTAACAGCCAGTTTTGTGTCTCCAGCCATTGCTATTTGTGGTTTTATTCCTTTTGTTTTACTTTTTGAGATTCTTTTTGAGGTTTAACCTTAAATAACAATGCCCATTTTACCCTCACTTTGTTAGAAATGTTAGGATTGTTAGGAATTGTTAGAAATGTTATAACTTTCGTTAATTTCTAACGAAAATTCTAACAAGCTCAAATTGGAGCACTTACACTACCCCGAGTCTAAACCTTTCCTATCCCTTTCCCGCAGCGAGAAAGAAGTGGGTGAGAACACCGGGTCAGCGACTTGTTAGCACAGAATCCTCAGACAGTTCGCCAGAATCCTCAGTTTCGAGAGTCAGAATGGCCGATTTGACAGAGAACAGTGCTGGTTTGGGTAACCAGATGACTAGGGAAGAAGAGCTAGCCTTAGCCCTGGAAAACAGTCGTAAGGCCCTTGAGGAACAGCAAGCCACGCTCATTGAAGCACTTCGTCGTCATGGAGTTCAAATAGTGGTCGAGCCCAACGGTTCCTTGGTAATGGTAGAAGATGAGCCTCCAGAAGCAGCCATCTCAGCTCCATCGGCCTATAACCCAATGCCCTCCTCCATCCTCATACGATCCCTTATCCGGGATTACCCCTCTTGATCCTTTCCAACATCTCGAAGCCATCGGGATCCCGACACCCTCACCTCCTCAAATGAGACCCGGCTTTGTTCCCTATCAACAGAAAGCAAACGCCTCGGCTATCCCGGTTATGCGGCCTCTGCATTACCCCATGGGATTCACTCCCTCTCCTCGGTATGGGCCATCCCGGGCATTCCCTAGGCCTCAAAATCAGCTCAATGATCCTTTCAATTCATGTCCTGCCACAGCCGGATCTTCCACCTCCAACTTTGCCAGCGGGACCCCGGGAGGTTCCATATCCTTTTTCCTACTTCGGAAATTATGAGCCTAATTCCTATGCCTCCGGCCCGTCTCACGAGAACACGGGACCTGGTCAAGTTTACACTTACTTCCCTCCGAAGATCCCCAAGCCTTGGTACCGGCTACCACTGTGCCACCTCTTGTCCTTCCACCCAAATCGAGATAAGCCTTCTCAGGAATCGAGCAATCCTAAACCATCCCCCGACTCAGACATGGCTTGGCTAATGGAACAAGTTAGGTCCATGCAAGAGAAGTTTGGGGAAATAAACACCAAGAGGACGGCATACGAGATCAACGATCCCAGCAAAAGTTGTCCCTCTCCCTCCAAAATTCCGAATGCCGAGAAATTGAAAAGTTCAACGGCGATTGTCCCCGGACTCACATTGAAAGCTACATTCTTGCCATGAGAGCCAAAGATTGTACGCGGCAACAAATGGCCGACCATTTTCGGTTATCATTAAAAGGTTCAACTCTTAGGTGGTTCCTGCATGTGAAACCGAGGCCCGAGCTACTTGGGACCGAGATCAAGGAAGCGTTCCTAGAAAAGTATAAGGCCAATTTGAATTGGGAAACCGTAGGAATGACCTACGGGGTACCCTACAACGTTCGAGATGAGCCGGTAAGTGAATTCTACAAGAGATGGAATTGGAAGCTCGGTGAAATGATGACCCGCTCAATGAAGAGGAACAGATGGAGATCTTCCAATCTTGCTTGAAACCTCAACTAAGAGTCCAAATTGGCAATTACTACTATCTGACCTTCGGGCAATGGTAAATGCCGGCACCAAGTTTGAGAATGCCTTGATATGGCCCGGCCACGAGGAACGGCCGGTTCTTATCGCTACAAAGCACCGGTGTCAAATGCCCCGGTATCCTTTGTGAAAGGAAAAGAAGTGATTGGCTATTAATTACATTGAGAATGAGAAAGCGGGACGGAATGCGAGGCCAAGGCTGCTGCAAAGCCAAAGCTCCCTTTCTATCTTCTTTGAAGATTTCGGAATGCCACTAGAAAAGGTCTTCGACGGTTTGGTAGCCCAAGGACTCATCGAGACCTTTGGAAAGCTGGAAGCCCGGGAACCCCGGTATCGAGAATGGACGAGACCAAACAACATCGCTTTCACAAATATCATGGCCATAACACTAATGATTGCACCTACGAAGTTCACGATCTCTCGCCTAGTTGAAGAAGGCAAGCTAGAACCACCTCGGGGTCCCAATGTGGTCAAGAATCCTCTTCACCCTAACAATCGAGTCAACATGATCGAGTTCGGAGGAACAAATGGAAACGGTTTTGGAAATCCAGAGGTCATAGATATCACTGAAATTCAATGTTCCTTATCTTTGAATTACGGGAAATGGAAAGATACGATTAATGCCGCCGCCGTGGAGGGACGGTTTGGACCCATAGTCGGAGCTGATTTCGTTAATGTTGTCGAGCTCGGCCTCTTTTCTACGACATCGAACCGGTAACCATGGTCAAGATTACGAGAAGAAAGGCTCACTTATGAAGGCTGCGAGTTTGAAGTAAAACAAGCCATGTTAATGAAAGTCTCTCGAACCCTTCATCACCCATGATGAGCATAATGTGTTTGTAATGGCTCTTACTACTCCGAGGATCATTCCCAACCCCTGTTTGGGAAAAGGTAGAAGAAGAGTGAACAAGCCGAGAAGACTTTTGGGATGAAGAAAGGCGTATCTCGAATCTTTGAAAGCACAACCAGGTCCTACTTGCCCCGGAGGTACAAATGGATGAAGTTAAGTTCGAAAGGAGATTCCGCGGATCGGCCGAGTACTTCCTATGGAATTGGTGTCGACAAAGGCAATAATGATCCGCGAGTGCACAATCAAATGACAACGGCGGCAAGGCGCTACTCCCGGGGCAACGGCAAGAAGGAGTGAGATCCGGTCCAACCCTTGTCAAGTCCCCCTCGAGTCAATAAGTAGCGTAGGGTCCGAGTCGGTAGCGTCTATTCGGTCGAGTCGGGAATCTTTGAATTCCGAGTCCTCGAGTCATCCAGAAGGCCTCACGCTGAGGATTATGAAAATGTAATCGATGTCATCTTTCCCCTTATTTTGAATGAAATGACAAATCTTTACGATTATCCTCTTATTGCCAACTTAACAAATGATAAATTAACTCAAAACTTAACAACGAGTTAATAATGAATCATTTGAACAAGATGCAAACACACTAAATGAACAATACATTAAAGAAATCTTTAAGCGGGTTTCGGAAAAAGAGGAAAACCGGGCCCCAGCTGAGGAGGTTTTGATAAGTGTGAACTTGGGTACTATTGAGGAACCTAAAGAGACACGGATTGGAAGCTTCTTCCGGGGGTTGAAAGGGACGGATTGATCGAAATTTGCTCGAGAGAATACGTCGACGTGTTTGCATGGTCATACAAGGATATGCGGGGCTAGACAGGTTCGATAGTAGAGCACGAGAATCCCTCTAGCACCGGATGCTAAGCCGATGCGAGCGAGAAAGATCAAGCCGGAATGGTCTCTACGGGTCAAGGAAGAAATTGAGAAGCTCTGCGGGTAGGGTTCATCGAGTCATTGAATACCGACATGGTTGTCCAACATCGTGGCCAGTAACCAAGGCCGATGGGAAGGTGCGGCTTTGTGTGGATTTAGAGATGCGAACAAGGCCGGCCCAAAGACGACTACCCTACGCAAACATAGAGCATCTGGTGGACTCCCTTTGCCAACTACGAAGTCAAATCCTTCGTTGATGGTTTTGCGAGCTACAACCGAGATCAAGATGGCCGAGGAAGACCAAGAAAAGACGGCCTTCACCACACCATGGGGAACCTCTTGTTATACGGTAATGCCATTCGGGCTCAGAATGCGGGGCTACTTACGAAGGGCGGCGACCGCGCTTTTTCATGACATGATCCACAAGGAGATTGAGGTCTACGTAGATGATATGATAATCCACTCCAAAGGAGAGGGTGGGCGGCACTTTGTTGACCTACGAAAATTCTTTGAGAGGTTGAGACGGCATTCCATGAGACTAAACCACGCCAAATGCACCTTCGGAGTGACAAGGGGAAAAGTGCTTGGGTATATGGTCACGGAGCGAGGTATAGAAGTTGACCCCGAAAGATCAAAGCCATCATGGATATGAGGCCACCTCAAACCCAGGACGAAGTCAAGAGCTTCATGGGTAAATTGCGGTACATCGGCCGTTTCGTCAATCGGTTGACCACTATGTGCGAGCCCGTCTTCAAGCTCATGAAGAAGAATGTGGACACGAGAATGGACCGAAGAATGCCAAGATGCCTTTGACCGGATCAAGGCATACTTAGTACATCCCCGGTACTATGCCCCCACATAGACGAAGCCTCTTACGCTCTATCTCCTTTATCCTGAACACGGCGGTTGGAGCTATGCTTGCTCGGGGAGAAGAAAGACTCTCGGGTAGAAAACGCCATTTACTTTGTCGGCCCGGAAGCTACGGGGGAGTGAGCTCAATTACTCGGCATGTGAAAAGACACATGCGGGGCGAGTGCAGGTAGTCGGCAAGTTGAAGCATTATATGCGAAGCCCACCACTGTGAATTTGGTCTCGAAAATGGACCCCATCAAGTACATCTTTGACAAGCCTTCCCTCTCGATGCGTTTAGCGAAGTGGTCCTTCTTCTTGGCGAATACGACATCAACTATGTGACCGAGAAAGGCCATCGAGGGTCAAGCATTGTCGGATCACTGGCGAACTTCCCGATGTAATGAAGACGAGAGGGCACGAACCCCAATTCCCGAGATGAAGGGATCTTTGCGGTTGAGCACGAGAATAGATGGCAATTGTTCTTTGACGGAGCCGCTAACAAAGAGGAAATGGTGTAGGAATGCTATTGGTCGATCCGAAAGATGAGCATACCCCCATAGCCCTCAAGTTGAACTTTCTGCCACGAACAATGTCGCCAGTATGAAGCTGCATTCTTTGGTTTGGAGGCTGCCTTAGAAAGAAATGTCAAGGAGCTCGAAGTTTACGGAGACTCGGCCACGATCATCAACCAAGTCTCCAACAAGTGGAAGGCGTGGACCACTGTCTGCAACGGTATCATGCCCGTATGGAGGAGTTATTTGGACGGTTCGGAGAAGTGACTTTCCACTACTTGCTGCAGGGAAAAGAACGGTTCGCGAGATGCCTAGCTACTCTAGCCTCATTGGTAGAGATCCCACAGAGGAAAAGCCATAAAGCCCTTGAGTGGGTAGAAGAGAAGCTGACCTTACATTTGTGAAGTGGACACAGGACCCGAGCCTATAAAGGAACCTTGGTACAATCAGTTACCAATTCCTCAAAGACGGAGAGTCGGCTTTCGAGAGACGAAGAAGGTAGACCAAAGAAGGAGTCGAGCCAAAAGCTTGCGAGCCACGAAAGGTTGGCCTCCCATTATGTCATCCTAGGAGGCAGCTTTGTACAAGAAACGCTATCAAGGACCACTCCTCTTATGTGTCACTCAAGAAAGAGCCAAGAGTTGATGGCCGAAGTCCATGATGGTCCTTGCGGTCCTCACATGAATGCGAGCCACGATGCAAGTGATCCTCGAGAATGGGTTACTCTTGGATCTCCGTGGAGGCAGGCTGCGTCCGGCACGTCCGAACTGCGACAAGTGCCGGCGGTTTGCCAACCTCAACCATCTCCCACCTCATGACACATGCTTGCATGGCGACTCCTTGGCCGTTTGCAACTTGGGGCATTGACGTGATAGGGAAAATAGCCCCGACGGGAAGCAATGGGCACGAGTTCGTGTTGGTAGCCATCGACTACTTCACCCAGTGGGTAGAGGCCAAGTCCTACAAGGTCCTCACTTCCGAGAAAAGTGGCCCGAGTTCATCAAAGAAAACATAATGTGCGAGATATGGGGTGCCCAGCGAGATCATTTACGATAATGGGTCACACTTCGAAGGAAGGCTGCGATAGGCTGGCATCGAGAATTCGAGTTACTCGCCACAAGTCGTCCCCGTACGGACCTCGGACCAATGGAGTTGTGGAAGGCTGCTAATAAGACACTCGAGCGGATCATCAGGAAGATGGCCACCCGTGGTCGTGATTGGCCCGAAAAGCTGCACCTAGCACTGCGGGGCTCTGAACGTCTGTCGGAAACGGCCACGGGAGAAACTCCTTTTGCCCTAACTTACGGGATGGAAGCGGTGTTACCGGTGGAGTTGGAAATCCCGTCATTAAGGGTCCTCACTGGAAAACGGTGTCAACGAAGTAGAATGGCTACGAAGCCGGCATGATGAATTGGCCTTGCTCGATGAGAGAAGGCTCAAAGCCATGGAGCACACAGGAGCCTACCGGGCGAATGGCGGGCGTTTGATAAGAAAGTCAAAGCCGGAAACATCAAAGAGGGTGACTTAGTGCTGAAAGTAAAGCCCCCTACCGAGAGACAACCCCACAGGAAAATGGGAACCCGTTTGGATCGGCCCTTATGTAGTGCGAAGATGCGCTCGGGAGGAGCAATGAAGCTTGCGAGACTTGGATGGCAATCCCTTTGTCCACCCGGTCAACGGTGATAAACTCAGAAGATACTATGTCTAATAATAAAAAAAAAAAGAAAAAAAAAAAAAAAGAAAAATCTTAGTGCAAAAGAGTAATACCCGGCTAAATTTGAAAAACCCCAAAAAGGGCGGTCTAGGCAAAAAACGGGGTTGCACGAAAAAAAAAAAAAAAAAAGACTTAGTTTTGTTAGTTCACCGGAATGAACTACGAAGACTGAGCCCCTTAGCCTTTCTTGTAAAAGGGGAACGTAGGCGGCCATATATGGTTCGGTCTAAACAATAAAAAGGGCAATAAAGCTTCCATAAAGTGCGTCCTTAGCAATAAATAAAAGGGTATTTCGGTTTTCATAAAACGGGTCCCAAGTAATAAGACATTTGAATTTCCATGAAACATGTCTTGATTAATTTCTAAAATAATATTTCTTGTTCATTACAAGTCAAAAATTTCTTGATGAGTTCAAGCACGGTCTACCTCTTGACTCTGCTAACTGCTAAAAGATCTAAAATACAATAAAATGCCTAAATAAACTAATGTGTTTGCAAATGGCAATAAGAGGATCTTGAGAAAAGACTTGTCGATCGTCATTATTTGAGTCTTCTTGAGTCTTCTTCCCTTTTCCTCGGCCTCGTCGAGTCTTCTTCCTTTTCTTCTCAATAATGTCGGTATCCCTCATCCCGACCTGCGGTATCCTCACTTTGGAGCCTCTACCGGCCCCGTGTCAATAAGCGCTCTCTATACGAGCACGAGTCCGTATCTCCTCCCTACGAGACTCGGTCAAATGAGCAACCTCGGACAACCTCTTGTGCAGAGCCTCCATGTCCACGACCAAGTCACACGATTGGTTATGGCAACTCGCCTTAGCCTCGGTCTCCCTCGAGTCCTACTCGAGTCGTGGTCGGCCCCAATAAAACTCGGCGTCTATCCTCCAAGATAACTGAGTCGCTCCCGTCTCCCTCTCGTACCCGGTCCAAGTAGACGGTGGTCAAGATCGTGCTCTTCCTGCTCCTAAAGATAGCCACAGGTGGGAAAGCGAGTGTATGTCAAGCCCTCGAGAAAAAGTGAAGGCCTTGGGTCCCTCATGTCTAGAGACATCACCTCCATAGTCCGGATGTCCTCCCGAGTCACTCAAAGGCTCTGTAAAGCCCCAAACTGCTGGATACCAAGCGGGGTATGTAGAAGGATGACCGGCGAGAATCACGGAACCCTCGCGACATAAGACTCCTGAAATATCCTCACAGTGCGCAACCTCCGGTGTGGTATCCACCAACGGATGTCCGAAGTGGATAGCCTAGCCATCATCGGCTCCCGGCTACCACAGTCTGCTTTGCTAGGTGCACCTCTCAGAAATCACCCAAGGGCAGTCGGCAAAGCCCCAGGCAAAGCCAGGAGCCTCTCCTGCGGCCACAAAGTCAGCACGGCCGGACTCCGGACCTCATGAAATGGTCTCCCAGAGCCATCTGTCGATCCCATGCAAAGTCTCCCCCAAAACCCGGTGGGACGATATCCTTCCCGGCCACTGCGGTCTCGACCATGTCCGAGGAGACCACCATGACAAATCCCCACGGACTCGGCGGTAAACGAACGAGAAAAGACGCAAAGGATAAATGCGTCCATAGCCACCATGGTAGCGGCCATAGGCGGAGATCCAAACACTGCTCGGGATCTCGGAAAGGTCAATCTGTCAGAGGCTACCATCATCTCCTCGGCCTCTCCCGAGAGGAATGCTGCGAGAAAAGATGCAAGCTTTACCGCCACCGGCACGTCTCCGTCAGCGGAATAGATATAGCCTCGGTCTCGGGACCCCCAATCAAGGCTACGAAGTCTTCGTGCGTTGGGACGATTTCGTTGTAAGAAAAGCGATAAACATGTCTCCGGACGTCCCGAGAACTTTCTTTGCGGCTCTCAACGGAGTCCCAATCGGGCGGGAGATCCCTCAAATGCCATAAAGACTTGATCTTGAAGGAAGAATCAAGCGGCCCCTTGTGATTTTGGAAGTTATGTCTCGCCCAAGATTGAAGGCCGGACGAGAAAATGGTCTCTCTTCCCCCTTTGTAGTCTAACGGGCCTCTCCATCGCAAAAGTGATCAAAGGTGGTGTCTTTAGGTCCAAAATATGCCACAGGAGCAGTTGAAACAAGTTTGGGTTGAAAATAAAATGAAATGGCCAAGCTTTGGTTTTATTCAAAAAATGACCGGTCCAGACGAGCTGTGAGCCGCACGGCCTCTTTTGCCCTCGAGGCCATGCCGCACGGCTTCATTTGCACGATGTAAATTGCAAATCTGCGGCAACCAAAGTTGCTGCCCAAGGAAGTTTTCACCCCACTTTCTCAACCAAAACTGTACAAAAACATGTCCGAAGCCACCCAAGCGGTTTTATATCATTATATATTATTTTGGCCCGGTTTCAGCCCCAATTCCAAGCAAAAAAGTCGCCCCAGAGGCTCGGATAATATGCAAATTGAAAAAGCATAAATTAGAAAAGTAAATAAAGCGTAAATACAATGTCTTCGCCCCAGGCGTCAAAATAAAGCAAAAAATAAACAAGTTGTGCATAAAAAAGTGTTCATTGTTTGTTTTGTTCCAAATCTACTCTAGAGACCCCCTAGGCCTCGAGATTCTTCTTCTTCCTCATCCTTTGCTCGGCTCATAGATGCTAGGCTCTCTCATCACGTCCTCTGGTCGCTCGCATCGGAAAGAGGGATGTTGTCGTGCTCGTACTCCGCCCAGTTGCTCCAAGATATCGGCATTAGGACCTCGCCCACGAGGCACTGGCCTTTGGATGAGTACTCCGAAGCCGAGGAAGAGGATCTTTGCGCCCCAGACATGCCTCCTTTTGCGCGCAGGCTCACTGCACGCTTGTTGGCCTTTAGTAGCGCGAGCCCGGCTTCTTGACCAAGGATCGGCACACGTCTTTCCGGCCACATTGCACGACCAGCTGTCATAGGTGCGAGGTGGAACTGAGAAAAGAAAAGAAAATCTCGAGAAAATCTCGGAAAAATCTCGGAGAAATTGCAAAAAAAAAACGAGAAAATCGAAAGCTAAAAGGGAATAAGACCACTAAGAGTATACTCACGGTGCTATCGGGTGGCGGGGTATGCTTTGGGGCTCCCTCGTGTCGAGGGACGGGAATCCTCATCCTCCTCGGTACTCAGGTGTACGACGTATGAGAGGTGTGCGGGAGGGATAGGCGGGTCGATAGGCTCATCCTCCCCATATCCACAGTGACCGCCGGCTTCGTCGGCTTACGTGGCGTCCTCGGCGGCTGCTCCACAAACACGGCGTAGGGGTACCCATGTCAAAATACTCCTCCGCGGCTATACCTCCACTGGTACCTCTCAATCTCATCCGCTTTGCCGGTCCACAGGCTGCGGCATCCGTCTTTGGAGGATCGTGTGGAGTAATGGCGTCAATGGAGGGACATGACCATCTTTGCCTCGAGAAATGGTCCCCCGAGATATATGATGTCGCAAGTCGGCCCAGTGAGCCACCTCCTCTGCCTTGTCACCTCAATAGCATCTCCCAGCCAAAATCTCCGGATACACGCCCCGGGGTAGAAGTCCACTCCATCCGGTCCATCCTTATTGAGCACGAGGCTTCACCATCTTGTAGTCGAAAGTGATCCGGGTCTTCCCGTGAACCTATCCCTCACATCTCCCCTCCGGCGAACCATCGCGGGGAAAATGGTGATATCACTCTGCTTTGGTTCCAAGGAAAGAACCCGATCACCTCGCAAAACCAGGCTGCATGTTCAAAAACATCAAAAGGTCATTTTCTCATAAGAAGTCTCAAGACGAGAAAGAGAAAAGAGAAGAGAAAGAGAGGCTACCTCGAGGGCAAATGAGAAGCGATCCATAGAAGCGGCTTTGTTTATTTGTACATGTCCGAGAGAGAAGTATAACTCGGCCAATCCGGCCTCTCCCCAGAGACGTCCCTATCCCATCCACATCGACCAAAGAGTCAAGGAGGCAAGTCATGGCTAGCGTCCCGAATTAGCAAAGATAGTGGCTGACGGCATCAACCACACGAAAGCTCTAACCGGTGGTGGGCGGTCACGTCACTACCGGCAAAGTCCCGCATGCGGTTACGGGTGCCACCTCGACATTCCTCGTCTCCATACCCAATCCCTTGGGAATCGGCTCAAATCCAACCAAAGCTCGGAACTCCTCGGGTGTAATGTGGTCTCTCAAGTCACGGGCCTCCCGGTGAGCTGCGAGCCGATGTCATTTGTAAAATCGGCGGGAGTCACGGTAAGCTCTCCCCGGCTCGGTGGAAACTATGAGTAGAGTCCCACCAAAACTCGAAAGAGCACGAACCGAGGCCCTTGCTCTTTGAGGTGATGTGAATTCCCGTGCCGATGGCCTCCACAAACGCGTCCGGGCCGGTAGCCCTCACCAACTCTTTAGGGTTCACCCCATTCTTCTCAAAATCCGGCATCCTCTGCGAAGATTCATGCTATCTCGAGATGGTCCCCTAGACTTGTTCTCCTGTAGACAAGCACATCAAAAGAAGTGTCGAGTCCTTCATCTCATTTCAAAAGCATGCATATAGTCACAAAAGTGCACATATTTTTCAAAAGAAAAGCATTCATACAAGTCTTTTTAGCATCTTTTGCATCAAAAACGTGACTTTCATCATTTGAAACACGTCATTTTAAGCACGTTGCTTTCCTAAGGCACAAAATCATAATTTTCACAATTCTTTGCACATAAGCATTATTTTTCAAATAAAATGGCATGCATGAATCATTTTCATCTTCCAAAATCATGTTTTCTCATTGAAAATCGGAAATTTTGACCTAGTTCTAGCACAAGGCAAGAACTCAGTCTCATATTTAGACAATTCTCATTCTTACTTCATTTGCGAGAAAAAGTGAGTCATTCTCATAATTTTCATCAAATAAATTGCACATGCATATTCTTAGCCTCATAGGTTGTTCATGCATCTCAAAATCATTCAAAAATCCTAAGAAAATCCTAGAAAATTCCTAAGTTCGGGTTAAGCCCTAAATTATTCAAAAATCAAGCAAAATCATCGGATTTGAGCCAAATAAGAACGCTTACCCCAACCGATCGTGGGTTCGTCGATTTGTGCTCCCTCCTTCCGGATAGAGCTCCGATGGAGGCGTGAGAAAGTCATACCTCCTATCCGTCCAGGACAAGCTCCTTCCTCCTCCATCTAGCGGCGGCGGAGACATTCCTCCTTGCTTGTCTTGGTGCCGGATCCATCTCAAATCAAGGGAAGCAAGGGAATTCAAAGAATTTCGAAATTCTTTCTTCTCTCCTCTCTCTCTCTCTCTCTCGGGTGAGATGGGCGGCAACAATGCCCAATAGCCCGTTCAAATCTGTTTTAAATAATACTCAAAAATCGGGTTTCAGTAGTACGGCTTCTTTTCCTTCCTCTCATGCCGGGCGGCCTCTTTCGCTACGAGCAAAAATTACGATTTTGCCCTTGGACTTTCCACTTGGGCCTCAATCCTCGTTATCCTCTAAGCGAGATAACACCCTCTTCGAGAAGATATCCCTTATCTCTAAGCTTAATCAAGCTCTATTCCCGATCACCTCAGTTAATTTCGTTATAACGGGATAACGTTAGAGTGACAACCTCCAGTGTCGAGTTCTTCTTAACTTAAGCTACCTCTGTCATGAATAGTGACGTATGCTTAAGTCATTCAAACTTTGGCAACCCATATCTACGATTCGAAAGAGATTGAGACGTATGCTCAAGTCATTGGCAACCCGTATCTACGATTCGAAAGAGATTGAGACGTATGCTTAAATCATTCTAGCTTTGGCAACCCATATCTACGATTCGAAAGAGATTGAGACGTATGCTCAAGTTTTCAAACTTTAGCAACCCATATCTACGATTCGAAAGAGATTGAGACGTATGCTCAAGTTCACCAAACTCTAGCTACCTCTATCCACTCGATAGTGACGTAAGCTCTAGTTTCAATTAGGTGACATCCTCCGGTAATTGTCAATCGATGTGACCTCCATTAATTGTCAAAATCTCAAGAATCCTAGACATCGTTCCTAACTATCTAGTGATGCTTGAACTACGATCAAGGCTTGATTCCTCAGGGATACGTAGGTAGCCTTTTATAAAAGGTCCGGCCATCCGACCACTTTCGGTCACCACTTTGTTCCTTCGTCGCTCCTCGGTGATGAAGTAATCCCTCATAGAGACCACCTTGGTCACTTCTAGCATATCCCGGTAGGATCAATTGCTTGACCTCCTAGGTCATTTTCTATTTTCCCCGACAAGAGACCGGTTTTCTCTTCTCCCTTCCTCGGCGGATCTTATTCGAACTACGGCTGGCTTGATTCCTCAGGGATACGTAGGTAGCCTTCCAAAAGGTTCGGCCACTCGGCCAGTCTCGGTCATCTAATCCGTCTCGGCATTCGCGAGATCGGATCCTTTTCTATCGGCAACCCCACTTGCCTTGCAAGTGGCGTTGCCGAGGGCTTACTGTAAGTACCCAAATCGCTCATGCCTTAGGTTAATTTTCCGACAATTTCGGTAAGTTTTCCGGTAATTCCCCGGACCTTCCCGGCGTTAGGAAACATTTCGGAGCTGTTTTTATTAAATAAGGGCTGAAGAGGATCCTTCCTAATTAAGAAACACGTTTTTCTTAATTAGGAAGGAGGATTCTAGAATTTGCCACCTTGCATGGTTCTAGAATCTTTGAGTCATTCGGGATAAGCCCGCACGTTGCATTAGCTCATTGCTCTTAGCCGCACGGCTTCATTCACCTTATCCAGTTACCTATAAATAGAGGCCTCCTCTACCCATTTCAACACACACAATAGAGGCACAAAATACACAATACACTCATAAACACTCCCAAGGCGTGAAGAATATTGGTGCAAGCTCAAGAAGGTGAAGAAGGAAGGCTAAGAAGCTACCTCCCTCCTCCTTGAAGACCCAGAGACCAACCTCTCCTCCTAGCTCCGTTCGAAGAAGCAAAGGAAGCAATTGGTAACCTCGCACGCCCTAACCTTGCTTTTAATTGATATACTTGCTCATTGCATTCATATATCTTGCTTGGGACTTGGCATTTATTCATAAAGATCACATCTTTATCACCCCCTTTCCCTTTTGCATGCATTAAGACCTCATTTGTCATAAAAATGTAGTCTTTTTCATAAAGGTGCATCCTTTGCACCTAAAACCCCCATTTTCAAATAAAAATGTCATTTTTATGCATCATTTGCACATAAAAATCCAATCTTTTCAATAAAAATGCATCCTTTGCATTCAAAAACCTTTTCGATGCATCATTTGCATAAAAATCCTATCTTTACGCATCACTTGCATAAAGATCATTTCTTTCAATCAAAAAGCATCATTTGCTAAAACCAAAAATGTCATCTTTTCATTAAAGAGTCATTTTTCATCATGCATTTCCCCTTTCCCCCAACCTTGGAACGGACCGGTGTAAAAGATCCTATCTTTACATCGTTCCTTCCATTAAGGTTCACGATTTCTTTGGAAAGGGATAACCTTGAACCCTATATCTCCGATTATCGCTTAAGAAAGAGTATGAAGCCTCTATACGAGCTCGACCATCTTAAAGCGTAGGATTGATGGGCTAAGGACCCTCCTTTTCTAAAGAACCTCATCTTTGACCAAAGAGAGTCATTCTCTCGATCACGCAAGTCCCGAGGGTCTCGAGGTTAAAATGCGATGAGCTCAAGTCATAAGATGAGGACGGGATCATAATCCCAAATACATAAAATTCCAAGGAATCCCGGCGACAACCAACAAATGGTTTGTACGTCAGGAAGACAACTTGGGACATTCCCCCCTTTTTCTCAAACACATGCACACAAGAAAGCACGCAAGCAAGCACGATTAATGAAATCTTGGGAGACTTGCTCCGGCAAGGCACTTTGGGTGAACGCCAAGCGTTCTTCCCGGGGTAACTTAACCTCCGAACCCAAGTAAAAACCTTTTTTCAAAGTTTTGAGGTAATCAAAATGGCGTGGCGACTCCGTTTTTCAAATAACTCGGATGTCTTCAAACTCGCGTGAATCCACAAAAATTTGGGCACACATTCACGGTTTGGCGACTCGTGAGGAAAACCCCGAAAGGAGAAAAGCTTTATTTTCAAAACAAAAAAATCGATACTCGGTATATAGGTGGAAACCACTTACCCTTCTGTACACTCCACGATGTGGGAGTTGGGATAACCGGTGGTTTAACAATCCCACGTACCGGTATCCCTTTTCGAAAAAATTTTTTTGAAAAATAAGAAAGCTTTTCCCTTTGAGCGGGTTAGACTCCCGTCGTCGATTTCATTAATCGTGCTTGCTTTCTTTACCTTGCATTGCATCATTTGCATCTTGGAATTTGTGCATACTTTGAACGGGAAACAACTTGAAAAATAGCAAAGGAGTGGAACTGGAAAATTGATCCATGCGGTCGTGCGGCTCAATCCTCCTTGGATTCGGCCAGGGCGACCTCGGTGGCAATTCCACCGGGAAAAATCATGGTTAATCTGGCGAGTCCTAGCGGCTTGGGGCTACTCGGCTCCATGGTGGCCCAGGGCTCCCGAAAATTTACGTGCTTATGTGTTGCATTTTCCCCCGTCCCGAAAATCATTCCTTTAAAACACATTTACGAAAATCTCTGTTTTAACTCAAAAAGGAACATTTTTAGGAGACCGCACACTACGCGCACGATATATCCTGTACACTTTGCACGCACGTCCTTTAAACCGAGGTGGTTCGAGTGCGATCGCGGACTGACCTTACGATGCTCCGGGCGCGCACGGAATCATCCCAACCTCCCATGGCGGCCGGTGTCGACGATGCACGGTCCGTGTCACACGTTTCAAAAATCCGTGACTTTTGGTTGGTTTTTGGTCTAGTCCGTGTCATATAGCCCGGTTGCATACCCACGTAAAGGTCAAGCCTTAGCTCATAACGGAAGCCAAGATTTTCGCTCAAGCGAAATTACGCGAAAATTCCGACAAGGAAAAATCGGTGGGATCTTGACTCAGACATTGACTATTGACCTTGACCCGTACGGAATGCGTAAGAGTCAAGACCGAGTCTTTGCCAAAAATCAAAAGATCTTTCGCTCAAGCGAAGCTGCCAAAATTCCGACAAGGAAAAATTGGCAAGATCTTGACCGGCATTGACTTCGATTCCGACCCACGCACCGTGTATGCAACGAAGTTCAATGTGACACCGTGTCATCCGGCTTTTTACCGCCCGACCCATGCCTATTATTCTCTCGGACATTACCGAAAGTCAAAAACCGTCATTCGCTCAAGCGAAACTGCGCAGATCCGTCAAGGCATAGAGACGAGACTTTCCCGGTATTTCCTTGACTTTAATCCGCATCGCTCGTGCGTTGAAAGGTCCTATGACCCGCTAAACTCG
This sequence comes from Adenophora triphylla var. japonica, assembly GCA_022495995.1. Classification (NCBI taxonomy): domain Eukaryota; kingdom Viridiplantae; phylum Streptophyta; class Magnoliopsida; order Asterales; family Campanulaceae; genus Adenophora; species Adenophora triphylla. The sequence continues at coordinate 273,668 of JAFEMH010002688.1, forward strand.
ATAGGAGCGTTCTTTACTCTCGGTCGGTGGGATCCGCGTGCGCTATAGGACCCTCGCCGGGGTGTCCACCTGGGAGGTCGAAATACGGGTGGAATACGAGGGGCTTATAGACGTAGTGACGGAACCCGGCGATCCGGGGATCTAGAGTAGTTGTGAAAAAGAAGGGCGGAACCCCTTTTCCAACCAAATAGATATTAATAAAAGACAACATTTTAAGTAAACTTGAAGATTCTAATTTGCATATTGCACGAGCCTTCGGCCTAAACACCTACCCCGAGTCTAAACCTTTCCTATCCCTTTCCCGGCGAGAAAGAAGTGGGTGAGAACAAGGGTCGGCGACTTGTTAGTGCGCGAGAATCCTCGAACAGGTTCGCGAGAATCCTCGGTTTCGAGAGTTAGAATGGCCGATTTGACGAGAAACGATCTTTGGTTTGGGTAACGAGATGACTAGGGAAGAAGAGCTAGCCTTAGCCACTGGAAAACGATCGTAAGGCCCATGAGGAACGACAAGCCACGCTCATTGAAGCGCTTCGTCGTCATGGAGTTCAAATAGTGGTCGAGCCCAGACGGTTCCTTGGTAATGGTAGAAGATGAGCCTCCCGAAGCGGCCATCTCGGCTCCATCGGCCTATAACCAATGCCCTCCTCCATCCTCATACGATCCCTTATCCCGGGATTACCCCTCTTCGATCCTTTCCAACATCTCGAAGCCATCGGGATCCCGACACCCTCACCTCCTCAAATGAGACCCGGCTTTGTTCCCTATCAACAGAAAGCAAACGCCTCGGCTATCCCGGTTACGCGGCCTCTGCATTACCCCATGGGATTCACTCCCTCTCCTCGGTATGGGCCATCCCGAGGCATTCCCTAGGCCTCAAAAATCGGCTCAATGATCCTTTCAATTCATGTCACACGACGGATCTTCCACCTCCAACTTTGCCAACGGGACCCCGGGAGGTTCCATATCCTTTTTCCTACTTCGGAAATTATGAGCCTAATTCCTATGCCTCAGGCCCATCTCACGGGAACACGGGACTGGTCAAGTTTACACTTACTTCCCCTCGAAGATCCCCGAGCCTTGGTACCGGCTACCCTTTGTGCCACTCTTGTCCTTCCACCCAAATCGAGATAAGCCTTCTCAGAATCGAGCAATCCTAAACCATCCCCCGACTCAGGCATGGCTTGGCTAATGGAACAAGTTAGGTCCATGCAAGAGAAGTTTGGGGAAATAAACACCAAGAGGACGGCATACCGAGATCAGCGATCCCGGCCAAAGTTGTCCCTCTCCCTCCAAATTCCGAATGCCGAGAAATTGAAAAGTTCAACGGCACTGATTGTCCCCAGTTCACATTGAAAGCTACATTCTTGACATGAGAGCCAAAGATTGTACGCGACAACAAATGGCCGACCATTTTCGGTTATCATTAAAAGGTTCGGCTCTTAGGTGGTTCTGCATGTGAAACCGAGGCCCGAGCTACTTGGGACCGAGATCAAGGAAGCGTTCTAGAAAAGTATAAGGCCAATTTGAATTGGGAAACCAGCGGAATGACCTACGGGGTACCCTACAACGTTCGAGATGAGCCGGTAAGTGAATTCTACAAGAGATGGAATTGGAAGCTCGGTGAAATGATGACCCCGCTCAATGAAGAGGAACGAGATGGAGATCTTCCAATCTTGCTTGAAACCTCAACTAAGAGTACAAATTGGCAATTACTACTATCTGACCTTCGGGCAATGGTAAATGCCGGCACCAAGTTTGAGAATGCCTTGATATGGCCCCGGCCACGAGGCAGCCAGTTCTTATCGCTCTAGCACCGGTGTCAAATGCCCCGGTCCTTTGTGAAAGGAAAAGAAGTGATTGGCGTAATTACATTCGAGAATGAGAAAGCGGGACGGAATGCGAGCCAAGTGCTGAAAGCCAAAGCTCCCTTTCTATCTTCTTTGAAGATTTCGGAATGCCACTAGAAAAGGTCTTCGACGGTTTGGTAGCCCAAGGACTCATCGAGACCTTTGGAAAAGCGGAAGCCCGGGAACCCCTAGTATCGAGAATGGACGAGACCAAACACGTCGCTTTCACAAATATCATGGCCATAACACTAATGATTGCACCTACACGAAGTTCACGATCTCTCGCCTAGTTGAAGAAGGCAAGCTAGAACCACCTCGGGGTCCCAATGTGGTCAAGAATCCTCTTCACCTTTAACAATCGAGTCAACATGATCGAGTTCGGAGGAACAAATGGAAACGGTTTTGGAAATCCGGAGGTCATAGATATCACGAAATTCAATGTTCCTTATGCTTTGAATTACGGGGAAATGGAAAGATCGATTAATGCCGCCGCCGTGGAGGGACAGTTTGGACCCATAGTCGGAGCGATTTCGTTAATGTTGTCGAGCTCGGCCTCTTTTCTACGACATCGAACCGGTAACCATGGTCAAGATTACAGAAGAAAGGCTCACTTATGAAGGCTGCGAGTTTGAAGTAAAACGAAGCCATGTTAATGAAAGTCTCTCGAGAACCCTTCATCACCCATGATGAGCATAATGTGTTTGTAATGGCTCTTACTACTCCCGAGGATCATTCCCAACCCCTGTTTGGGAAATGGTAGAGAGAAGAGTGAACAAGCCGGAAGACTTTTGGGATGAAGAAAGTTGTATCTCGAATCTTTGAAAGCACTGGCCGGTCCTCTTGCCCCGGAGGTACGAATGGATGAAGTTAAGTTCGAGAAAGGAGATTCCGCCGGATCGGCCGAGTACTTCCTATGGAATTGGTGTCGACAAAGGCAATAATGATCCGCATGAGTGCACAATCAAATGACAACGGCCCAGCAAAGTTGCTACTCCCGGGGCAACGGCAAGAAGGAGTGAGATCCCGGTCCAACCCTTGTCAAGTCCCCTCGAGTCAATAAGTAGCGTAGGGTCCGAGTCGGTAGCGTCTATTCGGTCGAGTCGGGAATCTTTGAATTCCGAGTCCTCGAGTCATCCCAAAGAAGGCCTCACGCTGAGGATTATGAAAAATGTAATTGATGTCATCTTTCCCCTTATTTTGAATGAAATGACAAATCTTTACGATTATCCTCTTATTGCCAACTTAACAAATGATAAATTAACTCAAAACTTAACAACGATTAATAATGAATCATTTGAACAAGATGCAAACACACTAAATGAACAATACATTAAAGAAATCTTTAAGCGGGTTTCGAGAAAAGAGGAAAACCGGGCCCAAGCTGCCGAGGAGGTTTTGATAAGTGTGAACTTGGGTACTATTGAGGAACCTAAAGAGACACGAGATTGGAAGCTTCTTCCGGGGGTTGAAAGGGGACAGATTGATCGAGGCTGCTCGGAGAATACGTCGACGTGTTTGCATGGTCATACAAGGATATGCGGGGCTAGACAGGTTCGATAGTAGAGCACGAGAATCCCTCTAGCACCCGGATGCTAAGCCAGTAAAGCGAGCGAGAAAGATCAAGCCGGAATGGTCTCTACGGGTCAAGGAAGAAATTGAGAAGCTCTGCGGGTAGGGTTCATCGAGTCATTGAATACCCGACATGGTTGTCCAACATCGTGGCCCGTAACCAAGGCCAATGGGAAGGTGCGGCTCTTTGTGTGGATTTCCGAGATGCGAACAAGGCCGGCCCAAAGACGACTACCCTACGCCAAACATAGACATCTGGTGGACTCCACTTTGCCAAGCTACGAAGTCAAATCCTTCGTTGATGGTTTTGCGAGGCTACAACCGGATCAAGATGGCCGAGGAAGACCAAGAAAAGATAGCCTTCACCACACCATGGGAACCTCTTGTTATACGAGTAATGCCATTCGGGCTCAAGAATGCCGGGGCTACTTACGAAAGGGCGGCGACCGCGCTTTTCATGACATGATCCACAAGGAGATTGAGGTCTACGTAGATGATATGATAATCCACTCCGAAGGAGAGGGTGGGCGACACTTTGTTGACCTACGAAAATTCTTTGAGAGGTTGAGACGAGCATTCCATGAGACTAAACCACGCCAAATGCACCTTCGGAGTGACAAGGGGAAAAGTGCTTGGGTATATGGTCACGGAGCGAGGTATAGAAGTTGACCCCGAAAGATCAAAGCCATCGTGGATATGAGGCCACCTCGAACCCAGACGAAGTCAAGAGCTTCATGGGTAAATTGCGGTACATCGGCCGTTTCGTCAATCGGTTGACCACTATGTGCGAGCCCATCTTCAAGCTCATGAAGAAGAATGTGGACACGAGAATGGACCGAAGAATGCCAAGATGCCTTTGACCATATCAAGGCATACTTAGTACATCCCGGTACTATGCCCCCACATAGACGAAGCCTCTTACTGCTCTATCTCACTGTCCATGAGACACGGCGGTTGGGAGCTATGCTTGCTCGGGAGAAGAAAGACTCTCGGGTAGAAAATGCCATTTACTTTGTCGGTAGGAAGCTACGGGGGAGTGAGCTCAATTACTCGGCATGTGAAAAGACACATGCGGGAGGCGAGTGCAGGTAGTCGGCAAGTTGAAGCATTATATACGAAGCCCACCCTGTGAATTTGGTCTCGAAAATGGACCCCATCAAGTACATCTTTGACAAGCCTTCCCTCTCGATGCGTTTAGCGAAGTGGTCCTTCTTCTTGGCGAGAATACGACATCAACTATGTGACCGAGAAAGGCCATCAAAGGGTCAAGCATTGTCGAGATCACTGGCGAACTTCCCCGATGTAATGAAGACGAGAGGGCACGAACCCCAATTCCCGGATGAAGGGATCTTTGCGGTTGAGCACGAGAATAGATGGCAATTGTTCTTTGACGGAGCCGCTAACAAAGAGGAAATGGTGTAGGAATGCTATTGGTCGATCCGAAAGATGAGCATACCCCATAGCCCTCGAAGTTGAACTTTCTGCCACGAACAATGTCGCCGAGTATGAAGCACTGCATTCTTTGGTTTGGAGAATTTGCCTTAGAAAGAAATGTCAAGGAGCTCGAAGTTTACGGAGACTCGGCCACGATCATCAACCAAGTCTCCAACAAGTGGAAGGCGTGGACCCTAATCTGCAACGGTATCATGCCCGTATGGAGGAGTTATTTGGGCGGTTCGGAAGAAGTGACTTTCCACTACTTGCCGAGGAAAAGAAGCAGTTCGCGGATGCCACTAGCTACTCTAGCCTCATTGGTAGAGATCCCCGAGGGAAAAGCCATAAAGCCCTTCGAGTGGGTAGAAGAGAAGCCCCGGCCTTACATTTGTGAAGTGGACACAGGACTCGAGCCTATAAAGGAACCTTGGTACAATCAGTTACCAATTCCTCAAAGACGGAGAGTCGGCTTTCGGAGACGAAGAAGGTAGACCAAAAGAAGGTGTCGAGCCAAAAGCTTGCGAGCCACGAAAAGGTTGGCCTCCCATTATGTCATCTAGGAGGCAACCTGTACAAGAAACGCTATCAAGGACCACTCCTCTTATGTGTCACTCAAGAAAGAGCCAAAGAGTTGATGACCGAAGTCCACAATGGTCCTTGCGGTCCTCACATGAATGCGAGCCACGATGCGAAGTGATCCTCGAGAATGGGTTACTACTTTGGATCTCCGTAGGCAACGGCTGCGTCCATCGCGTCCGAACACATGACAAAGTGCCGGCGGTTTGCCAACCTCAACCATCTCCCGCCTCATGACACATGTCTTGCATGGACGACTCCTTGGCCGTTTGCAACTTGGGGCATTGACGTGATAGGGAAAATAGCCACAGACGGAAGCAATGGGCACGAGTTCGTGTTGGTAGCCATCGACTACTTCACCAAGTGGGTAGAGGCCAAGTCCTACAAGGTCCTCACTTCCGGGGAAAAGTGGCCCGAGTTCATCAAAGAAAACATAATGTGCGAGATATGGGGTGCCCAGCGAGATCATTTCGATAATGGGTCACACTTCGAAGGAAGGCTGCGATAGGCTGGCTGTCGGGTCGAGTTACTCGCCACAAGTCGTCCCCGTACAGACCTCGAGACCAATGGAGCTGTGGAAGTTTGCTAATAAGACACTCGAGCGGATCATCCGGAAGATGGCCACCGTGGTCGTGATTGGCCCGAAAAGCGCACCTAGCACTGCAGGGCTCTGAGACGTCTGTCGGAAACGGCCACGGGAGAAACTCCTTTTGCCACTAACTTACGGGATGGAAGCGGTGTTACCGGTGGAGTTGGAAATCCCGTCATTAAGGGTCCTCTGGAAAATAGTGTCAACGAAGTAGAATGGCTACGAAGCCGGCATGATGAATTGGCCTTGCTCGATGAGAGAAGGCTCAAAGCCATGGAGCACACCCGAGCCTACCGGAGGCGAATGGCCGGGCGTTTGATAAGAAAGTCAAAGCCGAAACATCAAAGAGGGTGACTTAGTGCTGAAAGTAAAGCCCCCTACCGAGAGACAACCCCACAGGAAAATGGGAACCCGTTTGGATCGGCCCTTATGTAGTGCGAGAAGATGCTATCGGGAGGAGCAATGAAGCTTGCGGACTTGGATGGCAATCCCTTTGTCCACCCAGTCAGCGGTGATAAACTCAGAAGATACTATGTCTAATAATAAAAAAAAAAAAAAAAAAAAAAAAAAAAAAGAAAAATCTTAGTGCAAAAAGAGTAATACCCGGCTAATTTGAAAAACCCCAAAAGGGCGGTCTAGGCAAAAACACGAGGGTTGCAAAAAAAAAAAAAAAAAAAAGACTTAGTTTTGTTAGTTCACGAGAATGAACTCACGAAGACTGAGCCCCTTAGCCTTTCTTGTAAAAGGGGAACGTGAGCGGCCATATATGGTTCGGTCTAAACAATAAAAAAGGGCAATAAAGCTTCCATAAAGTGCGTCCTTAGCAATAAATAAAAGGGTATTTCGGTTTTTCATAAAGCGGGTCCCAAGTAATAAGACATTTGAATTTCCATGAAACATGTCTTGATTAATTTCTAAAATAATATTTCTTGTTCATTACAAGTCAAAAATTTCTTGATGAGTTCAAGCACGGTCTACCTCTTGACTCTGCTAACACTTGCTAAAAGATCTAAAATACAATAAAATGCCTAAATAAACTAATGTGTTTGCAAATGGCAATAAGAGGATCTTGAGAAAAAGACTTGTCGGTCGTCATTCGGCTGAGTCTTCTTCGATCTTCTTCCCTTTTCCTCGGCCTCGTCGAGTCTTCTTCCTTTTCTTCTCAATAATGTCGGTATCCCTCATCCCGACCTCTGGTATCCTCGCTGGAGCCTCTACCCGGCCCGTGTCAATAAGCGCTCTCTCTATACGAGCACGAGTCCGTATCTCCTCCCTCTGAGACTCGATCAAATGAGCAACCTCGGACAACCTCTTGTACAGAGGCCTCCATGTCCACGACCAAGTCACACGATTGGTTATGGCAACTCGCCTTAGCCTCGGTCTCCTCGAGTCCTACTCGAGTCGTGGTCGGCCCAATAAAACTCGGCGTCTATCCTCCAAGATGAACTTTGAGTCGCTCCCGTCTCCCTCTCGTACCGAGTCCAAGTAGACGGTGGTCAAGATCGTGCTCTTCCTGCTCCTAAAGATAGCCACTGGGTGGGAAAGCGGTGTATGTCCAAGCCCTCGAGAAAAAAGTGAAGGTGGTGGGTCCCTCATGTCTAGAGACATCACCTCCATGGTCCGGATGTCCTCCCGAGTCACTCAAAGGCTCTGTAAAGCCCCAAAGCTGCTGGATACCAAGCGGGGTATGTAGAAGGATGACCGGCGAGAATCCACGGAACCCTCACGGCATAAGACTCTGAAATATCCTCTCACAGTGCGCAACCTCCGGTGTGGTATCCACCAACGGATGTCCGAAGTGGATAGCCTAGCCATCATCTGGCTCCGGCTACCACTGGTCCTGTTGCCCTAGGTGCACCTCTCAGAAATCACCCAAGGGCGAGTCGGCAAAGCCCCGAGGCAAAGCCAGAGCCTCTCCTGCGGCCACAAAGTCAACAGCGGCGGGACTCCGGACCTCATGAAATGGTCTCCCAGAGCCATCCTGTCGATCCCATGCAAAGTCTCCCCCAAAACCGGTGGGACGATATCCTTCCCGGCCACACGGATCTCGGCCATGTCCGAGGAGACCACCGTGACAAATCCCCGCGGACTCGGCGGTAAACGAAGCGAAAAGACGCAAAGGATAAATGCGTCCATAGCCACCGTGGTAGCGGCCATAGGCGGAGATCCAAACACTGCTCGGGATCTCGGAAAGGTCAATCCTGTCCGAGGCTACCATCATCTCCTCGGCCTCTCCCGAGAGGAATCTGCAGAAAAGATGCAAGCTTTATCGCCACCGGCACGTCTCCGTCAGCGGAATAGATATAGCCTCGGTCTCGGGACCCCCAATCAAGGCTCTGAAGTCTTCGTGCGTTGGGACGATTTCGTTGTAAGAAAAGCGATAAACATGTCTCCGGACGTCCCGAACTTTCTTTGCGGCTCTCAACGAGTCCCAATCGGGCGGGAGATCCCTCAAATGCCATAAAGACTTGATCTTGAAGGAAGAATCAAGCAGCCCCTTGTGATTTTGGAAGTTATGTCTCGCCCAAGATTGAAGATCGGACGAGAAAATGGTCTCTCTTCCCCCTTTGTAGTCTAACGGGCCTCTCCATCGCAAAAGTGATCAAAGGTGGTGTCTTTAGGTCCAAAATATGCCACAGGAACAATTGAAACAAGTTTGGGTTGAAAATAAAATGAAATGGCCAAGCTTTGGTTTTATTCAAAAAATGACCGGTCAGACAGAGCTGTGAGCCGCACGGCCTCTTTTGCCCTCGAGGCCATCCGCACGGCTTCATTAGCGATGTAAATTGCAAATTCTGCACCAACCAAAGTTGCTGCCCAAGGGAGTTTTCACCCCACTTTCTCAGCAAAACACATGTACAAAAACATGTCGAAGGAAGCCACCCAAGCATTTATATCATTATATATTATTTTGGCCCAGTTTGACCCCAATTCCAAGCAAAAAAGTCGCCCGAGGCTCGAGATAATATGCAAATTGAAAAAGCATAAATTAGAAAAGTAAATAAAGCGTAAATACAATGTCTTCGCCCCATCGAGGCGTCAAAATAAAGCAAAAAATAAACAAGTTGTGCATAAAAAGTGTTCATTGTTTGTTTTTGTTCCAAATCTACTCTAGAGACCCCCTAGGCCTCAAATTCTTCTTCTTCCTCATCCTTTGCTCGGCTCATAGACGCTAGGCTCTCTCATCACGTCCTCACAGTCGCTCGCATCGGACAGAGGGATGTTGTCGTGCCCGTACTCACAGTTTGCTCCAAGATATCGGCATTAGGACCTCGCCCACGAGGCACAGCCTTTGGATGAGTACTCCGAAGCCGAGGAAAGAGGATGCTTTGCGCCCCCAGACATGCCTCCTTTTGCGCACGAGGCTCCTGCACGCTTGTTGGCGCTTTAGTAGCGCGGGCCGGCTTCTTGACGAGATCGGCGCACGTCTTTCCGGCCACATTGTTACGCACGACCAACTTGTCATAGGTGCGAGCTGGAACTGAGAAAAGAAAAGAAAATCTCGGAAAATCTCGAGAAAAATCTCGAGAGAAATTGCAAAAAAAACAGAAAATCTGAAAGCTAAAAGGGAATAAGACCACTAAGAGTATACTCACGGTGCTATCGGGTGGCGGGGGTATCTTGGGGCTCCCTCGTGTCGAGGACGGGAATCCTCATCCTCCTCGGTACTCCGTGTACGACGTATGAGAGGTGTGCGGGGAGGGATAGGCGGGTCGATGGGCTCATCCTCCCCATATCCACGAGTGACCGCCGGCTTCGTCGGCTTACGTGGCGTCCTCGGGCGCTGCTCCACAAACACGGCGTAGGGGTACCCATGTCAAAATACTCCTCCGCGGCTATACCTCCACTGGTACCTCTCAATCTCATCCGCTTTGCCCGGTCCACAGGCTGCGGCATCCGTCTTTGGAGGATCGTGTGGAGTAATGGCGTCCAATGGAGGGACATGACCATCTTTGCCTCGAGAAACGGTCCCCAGATATATGATGTCGCAAGTCGGCCCGGTGAGCCACCTCCTCTGCCTTGTCGCCTCAATAGCATCTCCCGGCCAAAATCTCAGGATACACGCCCCGGGGGTAGAAGTCCACTCCATCCGGTCCATCCTTATTGAGCACGAGGCTTCACCATCTTGTAGTCGAAAGTGATCCGGGTCTTCCCAGTGAACCTATCCCTCACATCTCCCCTCCGGCGAACCATCGCGGGGAAAATGGTGATATCACTCTGCTGGTTCCAAGGAAAGAACCCGATCACCTCGCAAAACCCAGGCTGCATGTTCAAAAACATCAAAAGGTCATTTTTCTCATAAGAAGTCTCAAGACGAGAAAAGAAAAGAGAGAAGAAAGAGAGGCTACCTCGAGGCAAATGAGAAGCGATCCGTAGAAGCTGGCTTTGTTTATTTGTACATGTCCAGAGAGAAGTATAACTCGGCCAATCCGGCCTCTCCCCAAGAGACCTTCCCTATCCCATCCACATCAACCAAAGAGTCGAGGAGGCAAGTCATGGCTAGCGTCCCAAAATTAGCAAAGATAGTGGCCCGGCATCAACCACACAGCTCTAACCGGTGGTGGGCGATCACGTCACTACCCGGCAAAGTCCGCATGCGGTTACGGGTGCCACCTCGACATTCCTCGTCTCCATACCCAATCCCTTGGGAATCGGCTCAAATCGACCAAAGCTCGGAACTCCTCGGTGTAATGTGGTCTCTCCAAGTCACGGGCCTCCCGGTGAGCTGAGCCCGATGTCATTTGTAAAATCGGCGGGGAGTCACGGTAAGCTCTCCCGGCTCGAGTGGAAACTATGTGTAGAGTCCCACCAAAACTCAGAAAGAGCCTGGACCAGGCCCTTGCTCTTCGAGGTGATGTGGATCCCCGTGCCGATGGCCTCCACAAATGCATCCAGGCCGGTAGCCGTCACCAGCTGCTTGGGATTTGCCCCATTCTTCTCGAAGTCCGGCATTCTCCGCCAAAGATTCACTGCAATCTTGGACGGTCCCCTAGACTTGTTCTCCTGTAGACAAGCACATTCAAAAAGAAGCGTCAGTCCTTCATATTTTCAAAAGCATATATTCAAAAGAGCACATATAAAAGCATTCATGCAAGTCTTTTTAGTATCTTTTGCATCAAAAACGTGACTTTCATCATTTGAAACACGTCATTTTAAGCACGTTGCTTTCCTAAAGCACAAAATCACAATTTTCACAATTCTTTGCACATAAGCATTATTTTCCAAATAAAATGGCATGCATGAATCATTTTCATCTTCCAAAATCATGTCTTTTCATTGAAAATCAAAATTTTGACCTAGTTCTAGCACAAGGCAAGAACTACGTCTCATATTTAGACAATTCTCATTCTTACTTCATTTGCGAGGAAAAAGTGAGTCATTCTCATAATTTTCATCAAACAAATTGCACATTGCCTATTCTTAGCCTCATAGGTTGTTCAATGTCTCAAAATCATTCAAAAATCCTAAGAAAATCCTAGAAAATTCCTAAGTTCGGGTTAAGCCCTAAATTATTCAAAAATCAAGCAAAATCATCGGAATTGAGCCAAATAAGAATGCTTACCCCAACCGATCGCGGGTTCGTCGATTTGTGCTCCCTCGCTTCCCGGATAGAGCTCCGATGGAGGCGTGAGAAAGTCATACCTCCCTATCCGTCCGGACAAGCTCCTTCCTCCTCCTTTGAGCGGCCGCGGAGATGTTCCTCCTTGCTTGCCTCGGTATGAGATTGCCCTCGGATCCATCTCCAATCAAGGGAAGCAAGGGAATTGAAGAATTTTGAAGAAATTCTTTCCTTTCTCTCTCTCTCTTCCTCGGCGGTTCTTGGGTGGCAATAATGCCCGATGCCCAGTTCAAATCTGTTTTTAAATAATGCTGGAAAAATCGGGTCTCTAGCCGTATGGCTTCTTTTCCTTCCTCTCATGCCGGGCGGCCTCTTTCGCTACGAGCATAAAATTACGATTTTGCCCTTGGACTTTCCACTTGGGCATGCAATCCTCGTTATCCTCTAAGCGAGATAATACCCTCTTGAGAAGATATCCCTTATCTCTTAAGCAATCAAGCTCTATTCCCGAGTCGCCTCCGTTAATTTCGTTATAACGGGATAACGTTAGGTGACAACCTCAATTGTCAAAACTCTAAACTTAAGCTTCCTCTCATCCCGAATAGTGACGTATGCTAAGTTCTCTTAACTTAAGCTACCTCTATCCCGAATAGTGACGTATGCTAAGTTCTCTTAACTTAAGCTACCTATCCCGAATAGTGACGTACGCTCAAGTTTCTCTCAACTTAAGCTACCTCTATCTACGATTCGAGATTAGTGACGTATGCTTAAATCATTCTAGCTTTGGCAACCCGTATCTACGATTCGAAAGAGATTGTGACGTATGCTCAAGTTTTTCAAACTTTAGCTACCCGTATCTACGATTCGAAAGAGATTGTGACGTATGCTCAAGTTTCTCTCAACTTAAGCTACCTCTATCTTCTCGATAGTGACGTAAGCTCTAGTTTCTCTGACAACCTCATTAATTAGGTGACATCCTCCATTAATTGTCAATCGGGTGACAACCTCCATTAATTGTCAATCGGGTGACATCCTCCATTAATTGTCAAAATCTCGAGGATCCTAGACATCGTTCCTACCTATCTAGTGATGCTTGAACTACGATCAAGGCTTGATTCCTCCGGGATACGTAGGTAGCCTTTTATAAAAGGTCCGGCCATCAGGCCACTTTGGTCACCCTTTTTTTCCTCAGTCGCTCCTCGGTGATGAAGTAGTCTCTCATAAGAGACTTTGTTATCTGACCACCTTGGTCACTTCTAGCATATCCCCAGTAGGATCAGTTGCTTGACCTCCTAGGTCACTTTCCCTTCTATTTCCCCAGCAAGAGACCAGTTTCTCTTTGCCATTCCTCAGCGGATCTTATTCCGAACTACGGCTGGCTTGATTCCTCCGGGATACGTAGGTAGCCTTTCATAAGAGATTCAGCCACTCGACCACCTTGGTCTCCCAATCCGTCTCGGCATTCGCCAGATCGGATCCTTTTCTATCGACAACCCCACTCGCCTTGCAAGTGACGTTGCCGAGGGCTTCTGTAAGTACCCAAATCGGCTCATGCCTTAGGTTAAATTTCCCGACAATTTCGGTAAGTTTTCCGGTAATTCCCCGGACCTTCCTAGTGTTAGAAAACATTAGGAACTGTTTTTATTAAATAAGGGCTGAAGAGGATCCTTCCTAATTAAGAAACACGTTTTTCTTAATTAGGAAGGAGGGTTCTAGAATTTGCCACCTTGCATGGTTCTAGAATCTTTGAGTCATTGTGGATAATGCCGCACGGTGCATTAGCTCATTGCTCTTAGCCGCACGGCTTCATTAGCCTTATCCAGATTACCTATAAATAGAGGCCTCCTCTACCCATTTCCAAACACACAATAGAGGCACAAAATACCACATATAACACGAAGAAATACTCCCAAGACGTGAAGAATATTGGTGCAAGCTCCAAGAAGGTGAAGAAGAAGAAGGCCAAGAAGCTCCCTCCCTCCTCCTTGAAGATCCAAGACCAACCTCTCCTCCTAGCTCCGCCCGAAGAAGAAGGAAGCCATTGGTAACCTCGCACGCCCTAACCTCGCATCCTAATTGCTTTATAAATTGCTCATTGCATTACTTTTATATTGCTTGGGACTTGGTAAATTAAAGAGCATATCTTCATATTCCCCTTCCCCTTTTGCATGCATTAGACATCATTTGTCATAAAAATGTAGTCTTTTCCCCTAAAGGTGCATCCTTTGCACCTAAAATCCCCATTTTCAAATAAAAATGTCATCTTTATGCATCCTTTGCATATAAAAATCAAGTCTTTTCAATCAAAATGCATCCTTTGCATCCAAAAACACTTTTCCAAGCATCATTTGCTTTAAAGACCATGTCTTTACCATAAACTAGCATCATATGCTTTTCAAAATGCAATCTTTATGCATCATTTGCATAATGAATGCCAATTTCTTCAAAAATGCATCATTTGCATAAAAATCAAATCTTTATGCATCATTTGCAATAAAGATCATTTCTTTAAACTAAGTTCATCATTTGCAACCCAAAAATGTCATATTTTCATTAAAGTGTCATTTTTACATACATTTCCCCCATTCCCCCATTAGTAACCTAGGAACGGATCGGTGTAAAAGATCCTATCTTTACATCGTTCCTTCCATTAAAGGTTCCATATTTCTTTAGAAAGGGACAACCTTGAACCCTATATCTCCAATTATCGCTTAAGAAAGAGTATGAAGCATCTATACGAGCTCGACCGTCTTAAAGCGTAGGATTGATGGGCTAAGGACCTTCCTTTTCTAAAGAACCTCATCTTTGACCAAAAAGAGAGTCATTCTCTCGATCACGCAAGTCCCGAGGGTCCCGAGGTTAAAAATGCGATGATCACAAGTCACAAGATGAGGACGGGATCATAATCCCGAATACATAAATTCCAAGAAATCCCGAGCGACAATCAACAAATGGTTTGTACGTCCGGAAGACGACTTGAGACATTCCCTCCTTATTTTCAAACACATGCACACAAGAAAGCACGCAAGCAAGCACGATTAATGAAATCATGGGAGACTTGCTCCGGCAAGGCACCTTGGGTGAACGCCAAACGTTCTTCCCAAGGGGTAACTTAACCTCCGAACCCATAAAACCTTTTTTTCAAAGTTTTGAGGTAATCAAAATGGCGTGGCGACTTCGTTTTTCAAATTAAACCGGATGTCTTCAAACTAGCGTGAATCCAACAAAAAACAAAATTTGGGCACACATTCACACGCAGACATTCTGAAACCCGGAGTCTGAACAGACGGTGAAGCTGATGACGCGCTTGACTCTTCCCAACTAATCAAACGATGACCCGGTGTCCGGAACCAACCTTTGTGAGGAGCTGCGGGGGAAAGGACACGAAGGTTCAGATGTCTGGGAATGGAAGGAGGGTAGGTGTTTGGGCATTGGGCTCATGCAACATGCAGTTATTTGTTCACGTTTACTTAAAACATGTTTTATTAACCTAATCGGTTGGAAAAGATTGCTCTTCTTTTTCGCAAACTACTCTGGATCCTTGATCAGTGGGCCCCGTCACTACGTCTATAAGCCCCTCGTATTCCACCTGTATTTCGACCTCCCAGGGTGGACAGCCCCGGGCGAGGGTCCTATAGGGCAAGCGATGTAAATTACGGACAAAGCTGACGTCAAAAGTCAAGATCATGTCCGAGGGCTCGACGAAAAGTCGGCATGATTTGGACTGATAAGCGTCCACAATTGATCTTGACTTGTCGTCAGTTAGGCCGTAATTAGGCATGGAATAATCATTAATCCTTGATGACTCGGTGTCAATCTTTGGGAGTCGAGTGTATAATTTGTGCCGGTCGAGCCGAAGTCAAGGCGCCGGTCAATATCTTGGTCAAAGTCTCGCGGCGGAAAACCGCGGAATCTCGACCGACATTAGGGTCCCGAAAGATATTGAGTTGGTATGCCGACAAAGGCTTGAAAGGAAAGGTCTATACACGGACGAGGGCATGACACGAGACCGGACTAAAAAACCAACGGGTCTCGGACAAAGTGTGTCACGGACAAGTGCATGGTCGACACGAGGCTCCATGGGATGTTTGGGTAGTCCCGTGCTCGTCCGAGAGGCGTAATAAGACCAAACGGACCGCGACAAGGATTTCCCGGGTTAGGGACGTAGTGTGCGGTGTACGGTCACGTGCGCGTAGTGTGCAAGCAGTCTATATTCTTTTTCTGAGTAAAATAGAAAAATTTTTTATGTGTCTTAAAAATATGATGCATGGTTTTTTTTTTTGAAAATATTCTTTTTTTTTTGAAAATCCTTTTTTTTTTGAATTTTTTTTTTTTGAAATTTAATGAACACATAAGCACTCAAGCACGAAAATTCTGACAGTTAGGGACATGATTCCGACAGTCAAAATTTGACTTTTTCCGAGGCGGCCAAAACAACACAAAAAATGTGCAAAAATCAACACACACACAAAAATGATTTTCAAAGCCGGGACGGAAGCTTGACCCTCAAAAGCTTTTTCTTTTTTTTTTTTGAAAACGGTGATACCGGTACGTGGGATTGTTAAACCACAATTTATCCCCGACTCGTGTTAGGAGGCGGTAACGGGAAGTTTAATGGTTTCCACCAATATACCAAATATCATTTTTTTTTAGAAAAAGCTTATTTCCCCAGCGGAGTCGCCACTGTGATGATGTGCCCGCCTAAAAATTTTTCCCGAAAGGGTTTCGCTTTGAAATTTTTGTTTCTTTGAAAACCAATCGAAAAAAAGACCGGAGTCGCCACGCCATTTTTGTTTTAAGGGCCAAAACTTTGAAAAATGCCCGAGATCATAAATTTGGGTTCGGAGGTCATGTTACACGCCGGGAAGGACGTTAGTGTGCACCCGGAATGCCTCGTAAAACGAGTCTTCCAAGCTGAAAATCATTTGTGTGTGTGTGTGTGTGTGTGTTTTGGCTAAAATAATTTGAAACTCAGAAAAGTAAAAATTGGTATATCTTTTTTAGACTTTAAATTGATCGCACGATTTTTTGGGAGATTTTTGGATTGAAATTTGGTACTCAAAAGACCTTTTGAAGTTGAGAGTCACTTCTGCCAGAATGAAAAAGGCAGTGGACCTTTGATTTTGAAATGGATTCAAGGGTCTTAAAACTTCATAATCTGGATAAACTCAGAGAATGAAAGTTGTTCCATACACCTTAATTAAGATTTTTGCGAAGGAATTTTCCATTTTGGAGAAGATTTGAGGGGTCAAAACCTTCTGGAAATCTCAGATATGCAATCTGGATTTCCAGAAGCTGATAAACTAGCCTCTAAAAGAAAATTTGAAAAAGAGAGTTTTGCTCACCCAAAAAATAAAGTAAAAATATGTCTCGAAAGATCTTGATGTTGGCTACAAAAAGTGTTTTGTAGTCAACACCAAATTCCAAGTTTATCTGTGTCCAAAAATTAAGACAATGGACTGGGATCTTGGAAAATTGCTACTGGACAGCAACTTCTCAAGAAGGAAAATATGATTTTAAGGGGGGTTTTGCATCCATGCTTGTCCCCATTTCCCTAGGTTTTGGTTATTGATCACTTGAAATTTTAGTGGTGAATCAACTATACCAAACCATCCTTGGGGTACATTAGGACTAAGCACTTCATTTGCTTGGGAAGGGGAATTTTATCCTTTGAAAATCAAGATTTGGTGCTTGAAAATGATTTTAGGGTTTTGAAAATGTGTTTTCTTTGCAAGAAAGTAAGAGAACTTGAAAATAATGTTGATCCTTGTAGAAGATCATCCATGGAGATGAACTTCCATGGTGATCTTCTTGGATCTAAGACAAGAAGATGAATGAACTACATTTTGTAGTTTGAAAATGCATGCATGGATGAGAGATTTAGGGTAAGAAGAGGGAGGTTATACCTATCTTCTTTGTATTTTGGGGCTTTGTCTTGAATGTATGAGTGTTTGAGGCTTTGAATGTAAGAGTGTTTGTTTTTGATTTGAGTGAGTGAAAGTTGGGAAGATTCAAGAGAAAAAGGTGACAATTCTCATAGAATTCTCACTGTTTTCTCGAGTATATTCGCCAAATACTGTGAATTGTGCTCTTCTTCCTCTCTATTTTTGTGACTGGAGGGCTCAATTTATAGCCCTCTGGAAATGACAAACCTATCCGCGCGGATAGGATCAGTCGCGTGCATTGTTCATTAAATGCTGCTTCAGGCTTTGGACACAAGGAATAATCTTTTTTAAAATTCAAATTAAACAGCCAGATTATGTTCCAGCCATTTCTATTTTTGGTTTTTGACCATTTCTTTCACTTTTTTGATTCCTTTCCTTGGTTTATCCTTAAATAACAATGCCCATTTTGCCCTCACTTTGTCAGAAATGTTAGGATTGTTAGGAAATGTTAGAAATGTTATAACTTTCGTTAATTTTCTAACAAAAATTCTAACAAGCTCAAATTGGAGCACTTACACTACTGCAACTGCTGGAATCAGTGGTTTACGAGTCTGCCCTTTTATAAAGTGCTGGGGCTTGCTGATCAAGAAAACTGTTCCCAGGACTCTCTTTGTCGTGCGACATAAAGTCTCCATGAAGTCCTGTGTCGGACGACATGGAGAGGTCCATCCGGAAAACCAGCAGCAGCAACTGCAGCAGTCCCAAGCGACCCAACGCTTGCTCAAAAAACCACCCAAACCTGTCCAAAACACCACAAAAACATACCTAAACACTCCCCCTCGCTCATAAAGCCCACGGGAGAGGATTCGCGACATCCGACACACCCACAGACACATAAATGTCACCCAATGCGTACGAAAACCGCAAAAACACCCAATCACACCCAAAAGCCACCATTTTGTGCCTTTCTTGGGACGAACTCGTGCATATAAGCTCAAAAAATACATAAGTAAACAAATATTGTACTTGTCAAAGTGCAAAAGCAATAAAATATTTGTTTTACAATCCAAAAGAACAAAAATAGCACATGCATTTCTCCTCTCTACCCTAAAAGAGTCAAAGCATGGCAAAAGGGGACCATCGTGATCACTCCGACTCGGAGTTGTCGCCGGAATCGTCCTCCTTATCATCTTCGGAGCCGCTGTCGTCCTGGACGCTGCCCACCTCCTCCTCGGAGCCGCTCTGCTCCTGGCCGTCGCCGCCACCCTCCGGCACCTCATGGATCTCGCCATCTGAATCATCATCCTCGTACTGCGCCCAAGGGTGGGGCTCGGCATAATACCCATGAGGTGCCACAATTTTGTGCTTGTGGAAATTATCGCGAAATCAGCGATGAAAAAGAAGACCCGCAATTTTGTGAAGAATGCGGAGTCGAATTTGTTGATTCTCGGGTACGCCGATATCAAATGGGCTACAGCTGGTAGGGATCATCCTCGCCATCATCACCGTCAGGCTGGGGCTGCTGACTAGACCCGCCCACCTGAGAGCCAGAAGGAGCCAAAGACGGCCTCGGCCTCTTCTTCGGAGGCACGATGTCACCAGGCTGGGAGCTGCACCTCCCCTTCCAATGCTCCGCGCTCCTCTGAAACTGGCGCAGCATCTTCACATCACCAGTGAGCGCCTTGGCCACCACCCTGTACGTCTTGGCTGGAACCTGTTCAATGAAAACAAAAAAAGACAATCAGAAGCAATCAATGCGGATAGTAAAGCAGTTAAAAGCTGGAACAAATCATAAAAGAAGAGATCACTCACAGAGGTGGTCCCGCGAGGCAGTCGCAGATGCGGATGAGTCTCAGACATGTCGAAAGAGGAGCGGCGAATACTACCCCCAGCCTCATACTCAAAAAAGCGGGGAGGTGCCGGTAGCTGCATCCCCGCTGCCCTCCTAGCAGCCATAACCTGAGGAGTCACCAACCGGGTGAAGACGAACTGGGCATAGTCCCCAGCATCAGAAAGCTCAGCAACATCAATGCCGGTCCGCAACCGCTCCAAGTCAGGCAAGGCCCGGATATGCCATATCCCCTCAGGAGGATCATGAGGGACACGGGCGACAGCGCCATGACCATGCTACCTGCAAACTCTCTCCCCCAAATACAGGGCATCTCCCTCCAGGCCAACCAACAGCCTCCTCGTCCTGGTCACCAGGGCAGCAGCACCAATCAAATCCTCGCCATACCTGCCATGCCAGGGGAAATGTCTCAACCCAACAGGGGTACCCCTCAGAGAAATCATGATGTCATGGTAGCAAGCCGTCCTACGGGGCTTTGCCCCGTCCACCTTCCGGATCTCCCTCGCTCCAAAAGCCCAACGGCGCATAGCAGGGAACAGATCTGCTGCAATCCTCTCAGGCACAGTCCAGGCGTAACAGCCGAATACCTCATAAGCCCACACTGAAATCAAAAGACGTAAAGCTTTCGGTGTGCGGCAACGATAAAAGAAATGATGACGGAACAGGTCAAATACGGAGGTCAAGTCGCGAAAAGCAAAGACCTACCTCCAACACGATCGATAAAAATCCAACGAGGTCACCTGCCTGCCCTCTGCTCACCTCATCAAGGCCCACTATACACACTGGGCCAAACCCGGCCTCTCCCGGGAGAAAGTGGACACCTGGCTCCAATCACGAAGAGGCTCCAACAAGGGTCAATGCCGTCGTAGAGGCATTACAAAGCGGGTATCGAGAAAACCCGGCCCGAGACAAGGCCACGGCCAAGCTGCTCAGGTATAGCATTAGCGGCATCCTCGGCAAAAGACGACGCGATAAGTCAAAGCAAAATGCAACTCAGCCAAAGGAACCCCATTGCCCCTCAGGCGAAGGGTCAATCCAGTCAAAGCTCTGATAGCATCTACGCTCAGTACGCCAGGATCCTCAGAAAAGATCGGCCTCTCCGTGAACTGCAGACCAGTAATAGTAGTGAAGTTGTATGGAGTGATGGTCGACTCACCCCAAGATAGATGGAAAGTGTGGGTAGAGTCCCACCAGAACTGCCTAAAGGCTCGCACAAGCTCCACGCTCCTCGGCGTGTCCCCAAAAGCTCCGACAGCTGTGAAGAATGGTCCAAGACCAGCAGCAAAGACCAGTCCCTTAGGACTGTCCGGCAAATCAGAAGAGCCCGGAAGAAGACCCCAAATGGTCGCAATAGCCTCAGGGGACCCCTTGGTCCGCAAAATCTGCAGGTAAGCACAGCACATGTATCAAAAACCATACTCATCACAATATGTGCATTCAATATGTGCATTCATTCAGGTGCACCACCAAATTCTTTCAAAAAGAAGAAAAAACAAAATTCTTTCAAAATAATGCACTTCATGCCAAGCATGCAATTCCTATTTGGGTGCAATTTTCCCCAATTTCAATCTCAAACCCTAGAAATCAAATTTCAAAAAGGGTTAATCTTTTAGAAAGCTTACCCCCTTCTGCTCCATCATAGAAGTATGAAAGTCGAGACCCGGGTAAAGCCCGTGTCCCTCGGGGAATCTCTTCCGCTTGTTCCGATCCACAAGCCTCCGTCTCTCGGACAATACTTGCTGCACATTCCTTCTCGATTCGGCTCGCGGAGGCATTGTCAAAATCTTTGATTTAAATCAAATTGAGGGAAGAAATTTCGAAATTCTCTCTCCCTCTTTCTCTCTGTTCTCGGCGGCAATGGAGGGTGTTTTTGAGATCTGTCTTACGACCTGCGGTTTTAATTAAAACTGCCTAGGAACCTTCCCTTGTCGCACGACATCCATAGTCCAGAAGGGTGATTTTCCCCTTTTGCCCCTGATTAAATTCTGTCAGCCCATCTTGGCTGCCCATGATTAAAATTCACCATTTCATTTGGGTTCAAATGCCCACCTCTCTTGGTCAAAATGGCCCGGAATGGCCTTAAACTACCCGGTCCGGAAAGACCGTACAGATTTTCCACACAGTAAAAATTCGCGGGCGACTTCCCAAAGAAAAAAGTCAAATTCGCGGGTGACTCCCAAAGAAAAAAGTCAAATCTTCGGGATGACTCCCCACCAAAAACAGTCAAGTACGCGGGGTGACCTCCCAAAGAAAAAATAGTCATATTTCGCGGGTGACTCCCAAAGAAAAAGTCAAATCATCGGGATGACTCCCCACCAAAAACAGTCAAAGTTGCCGGTGACTCCCAAAGTAAAATAGTCATATTTCGCGGGTGACTCCCAAAGAAAAAGTCACATCTTCGGGATGACTCCCCACCAAAAATAGTCAAAATTGCGGGGTGACTTCCCAAAGAAAAAATAGTCATATTTTGCGGGTGACTCCCAAAGAAAAAGTCACATCTTCGGGTGACTCCCTAAAACAGTCATGTCCTAGCGGGTGACTCCCAAAGAAAAAAGTCACATTTTTCGGGGTGACTCCCCTTGGAACAGTCAATTTCGGGTACAAAACCCGTAGACTTTCATTGGCACCCCCCATCTTCAACGAACTACGATTCAGCTTGATTCCCCCACGGGATACGTAGGAATCCTCTTCATAAGAGGTCTAGCCACTTGACCATCTTGGTTACCTCTTTCCCCGCCATTCGTGCCCGGCTCGGGATTCTCATTGTGTCGACGACCCCACTTCCCGTGGAAGTGACATCGCCGAGGGGCTCTGTGAGTACCCCGATCCAAACCCATGATTTGGATCCACTTTAAATTGATTTTGGACTTATATCCTTGCTAAAAGGCAATATTTAGTCCAAATATCCCAGCAGCCCATCAGTCCATTGGGCCTGCCAAGCATTCGGCCCAACATGGCCAAAAGATGTATGCTGTCGTCCGACATGGAAGTCACTAAAGCGGTTTAACTGCCCTTGTCGTGCGACATAAGACGCCCCATCAACCTGCCTATAAATACAAGGCATGGCTGATCATTTTAGAGGACTTGGAGTGAATATTAGGGGAGGATACAGTAATATAAGGGAAACTCTGTCCAAATAGAGTCTCCCTCTCTCTCTCACACACACACTCACCTCCCTCCTCACACACACACACACACTTCAAGGCCAAGATCCAAAGTAGCTCCCTTTATTGGTGTGTAGAAGGGGTAGACACCATACTATTGGTGATATCACCTTGTGGACTACAATAGGTAGCCACTAAACCCTTCTCCATCTTTAAATAAAGTCTTTAAACACATTGCATGCTTACTTGCTTTCATATTATGTAGAAATTGGGATTTTTGCATGATAAAGGTGGTAGAGAAGTGAATCTTCAATATTCACTTCTCCCCACCTCATATCTGTACATTTGATCATCTTAGGATCAATAAAGATTCAATCTTTATGCATTAGCATGGAGTTAGGAGGTGATGGCTACTTCAAAGTGGCCAAAAACATGTGATTTATCACATTTGGCCACTAAAGCCATGTGATCCTCCCATAATACTCATATATTAGTATTATATTACTGTTTACAGTTGTTAAATGTGCTTGGTTTGCCTTGAGGAACAAAGGGGAAACAAACAGATCGAAGGGCACAGAAATGGCCTATCTATGTCGTGCGACATGGGACTCCATGGAGATCCTGTGTCATACGACATAGAGATCCCGAAATCTTTGTAAAGCCATTCTTGGACTTCGATCTGTCCGGTTTATTCCCTTCGCGACTCGAGCTTTCCTAAGCATTTTTGTGGCTCATAAGCCACTATTTGAGTGCCTATAATCCATTTGGGTGCGATTTATTGGAGGCGGATTGTCACATGACATGGACAACTTCGGATGTTCCATGTCGCATGACATCCGTATCATTCAAAGTCTATCGTGACTTTGTTCACTCCCGTCAATCCCAAACTGAAGTTTTAGACCTTCAAATAGTGTCTTTACTGAGTTAAATAAATGTCATTTCATTCCCAGAAACTGCTTGGTCTTTGTAATAAGACAATCTGACCAAGAGACATCATGTCGTGCGACACCCTCTGCCTAGGAGGTCCTGTGTCGGACGACATGGGAAGTCTCTGGCAGATTGTCTTACCTTCTGCTTTGTTATGATAATCACAATATGTAAAAGGGCGTGGCCCCCTGTCATGGCTCACAAGTTGTACTCAGCTTCCATATTATCAATGAAAATGTCAAATTTGCATTTTTTACACATCGACACATATTGCACACACACTTTGAATGTCCAAAAATTGTCCAATGTTGATTGAAAGTCTCGAAAGAGGCGTGTTGGGTGAACTCTCTAGTTCTTCCCAAACACGTAACCAGACTCCCGGACTCAAAATCTCTTAAAATAGGTTTTTCAATATTTTCCTCTAAAAACGGCGTGGCGACTCCCAAAACCGAAGTTTTCAAAACTTATCATATCATTTTCAACACATTAAAAACTCTTTCAAAAAAAGGGAGGAAATGATATTTTCTTCGGGCGAGCGTTCATTCAGAGACCCTCACGGTCCGATTTCAAATCTCAAATCGCGACCTTCGCGGTCCAATCCCCAATCGAGACCCTCACGGTCCTATTTCAAATCTCAAATCTCGACTTTCTCGGTCCGATTTCTCATATCTCGACCCCTCGCGATCCAAATCTCAATCGTGACCTTTCTCGGTCCAAAATCTCATATCTCGACCCCTCGCGGTCCAAATCCCAATCGCGAACTTTCTCAGTCCGATATCTCATAACTCGACCTTCGCGATCCAACTCTCAATCGCGACCTTACTCGGTCCGTTATCTCCAATCGTGACCATTGTGGTCCAACCCTTAATAGTGACCTTCGCAGTCCAACTCTCAATCACGACCTTTCTTGGTCCGATATCTCATATCTCGACCCCACACGGTCCAAGTCTCAATCGCGACCTTTCTCGGTCCGATATCTCAAATCTCGACCTTCGTGGTCCAATCCTCAAACGAGACCCTCATGGTCTGATTTCAAATCTCAAATCGCGACCTTCGCGGTCCAATCCTCAATCGAGACCCTCACGGTCCGATTTCAAATCTTAAATCACGACCTTCGCGGTCCAATCCTCAATCGAGACCCTCACGGTCTGATTTCAAATCTCAAATCGAGACCTTCGCGGTCCAATCCTCAATCGAGACCCTCACGGTCCGATTTCAAATCTCAAATCGTGACCTTCGTGGTCCAATCCTCAATCGAGACCCTCACGATCCGATTTCAAATCTCAAATCGAGACCTTCGCGGTCTGATTCTCAAGTCGTGACCTTAGTGGTCCAATCCCCAATCGAGACCCTCACTGAAATTACCCAGGATTTCGCGCGGAGTAAAAAGGTGGTTGTCTTTCGCGGAGGGTTGGTGTCTGAGACCTCGCTTTTCGAGAAGGAAGAGGAGTCGCCACGCGGTTTTGTATTTTGAGTCCAAACGTTGAGAAACGGCTTTAGTGAAAATGGTGTCATTTTTATTGGTAGCAAAAACTTAGGAAAAGACTTTTTTGAAAACAGGGAGTCATTTTTATAGGTAGCAAAAACGAGTAAAAAACTATTTGGTACCAAAGATTGTTAGGTTTGGAGGTCACGTTACGTTTCGGGAAGAGTATTACGAGATCACCCGAAATGCCTCGTATGACGAGTCTTTCTACCTTTCTCAAAAATGTGTGCGTGTGTGTGTGTGGTGTTTGCATTTTGAAATGGGGGGGGGGGGTTGAATGACAAGCTTTAATCTTGGTTTGAATGTCAAACGTTGATTAGGTGACTTTGTTTGAAAAGACGAGCGTTTGAATGACAAACGTCGGTTTTGGAAGTTTTTAGGAAAAAGTGGCGCAAATGCTGATTTTATCTGTTTATCTTAAGTGTCAAATGTTGACTTTTAAGAAAAGAGCGTTTGAATGTCAAACGTCGTATTTTGAGTTTTGAAGATGAGCGTTTGGATGCCAAACGTCATTTCGCGCATTTTGAAAGAGAGTTCGAAGGTCCAACTCCGGTTTTGAACCGGGCTTTACATTGTTAACGATTTTTACGGGAAAAAATGTATTAAATGATATGCAATCAACGAATCGGGTTGCGACTCGGACTTTGAAAAGTAAATACTATCACGATCCAAACGGGTCGGACTTTGTAAATGACAGTATTTAAAGTGCGGTATCAACGGAATCAAACGATCCGGAATTGTAAATGACGATCGACGAGCCAAACGACTCGGAATTGTAAAGTTGCAAGAAATGTAAATGACGTTCGATGGATATAACGGTCCGGAATGGTAAATGACAGGAATTTAAATAACGTTCGACGGATAGATCGATCCGGAATTGTAAATGACAAAAATTTAAACGGAACGGGGTCGGAACGCCCGTTTTAACCCGAGATTACTTCTCTTACGGGAAGAGAAGAGGATCTAGGGGCTAAAACGTATCGGACCCCATTAGACGGAGGCGTCTACATTTCAACGATGTTCGTCCGAAACGGTTATAGCGACTGGCGCGTAATCGAGGCGGAATGAGAGATTAGGGAGAGGGAGTTATACCTATGGCTAGGGTCGACTCCTTTGGCTCGGGGGGTGTATACGGGATACGGAAAGTGGTTTGGAATGGTGTTTCAGAGTGGAGGGGATCATATTTGATAGAAATACGGAGTTTTCACGCAAAATGAGGTAAAATCGAGGCTCGGGGGGAGTGGAACTCAATTTAGGCCGTGGCTATAGTGAAAATGGAGTGAATTTTTTGTTTTTCTAAATGGCTTTGACAGCCCTTCTATTTATAGGTGAAATTTCAGCATGAGTCCGGCCGGACTTAGCTTGAAATCCAGGGGGTTTTGTGAAATTTTGGAAATTGGAGGGACTTGCTGGCAATTTCTGAGAGTCTGCAAAGGAGTCCGGTCGGACTTGGACAGCATACCAGGGGTATTTTAGTCATTTCTCCTTGATTTTTGATTGAAATGTGACTAGAGGGAGGTGGCATGCGTGCCAAGTGTCCCATGACTCACCAGCCTTGTGGGAGTTCGTGCCCGGGTCCCGGTTTTGTCCGTTTTTAAAATAACAGTCCGGAAAATGTCCGAAATGCCCCCGAAAAGTGCCGGAAAGTCCGTTTTTCAGGGAAAGCCGTACTTTCACCTGCGATGACGTGTGTTAAGTACGTTTCGACGTCGAGATGCATGGGGCAGTCCCAGGACGTCTCGTTTGCTTGGCAACGGGGAGCTTAACGGGTTCCGGTTAACCTGGAGCTTAACGGGTTCCGGTTAACGGATTTTGACGATCCGGATTTGGGTACTTACAGTTAGCCCCTCAGCGACGTCTCTTCCGAAGGAAGTGGGGTCGTTGAAAAAAGATAAGGATCCAAATCGGGATGCCTTACTTTGAAAGACCTGGGCGGTCAGCTGGCTGGACCCTTAGCGAAAGGATTCCTACGTATCCAGAGCGGGAATCAAGCCGATCGTAGTTCGTAGGTGCAAGGAGCCGCGCGTGGGGACCTTGACCTGAGCGAGGCTGTTGGGAGGCGTCTAAACCTGAATGAGACCATTGCGAAGTGCATGTACCTGAATGGAGACTATTGTGAGGCATCTGACCTGGGATTTCTGTAACCTTCGAGGGCGTGTGGCGCCTCAGACCGGAGTTGCTGAAATATACGAGGGCGTGTGGCGCCTCAAACTGGAGTTGCTGAATCATACGAGGGCGTGTGGCGCCTCAAACCGGAGTGGCTGGAACATACGAGGGCGTGTGGTGCCTCAAACCGGAGTGAACGAGGATACGTTTATCCTGAGACGAAGGCGTTCGTGCCTTGGGTGCTGGGCTTACGATGACGGCCAGGTTCATCCTGCTGGGGATAGGGTGACAACGATGGGAATGGTTGTGTTAAACTGGCGTTATTAACAACACGAAAGGATTGACGTTCTAACGACGGGGTTAGGAACGGGATGTGGTCTCGGGAGAGACTGACACATTGCTGAGGAAAAGCATCTAGAGTTCTGACAGGGTCAGTTACGAACTGAGGGGCTAATTGACGTTTCTTCCTTAGATGGATAGTCTTAGGATCCTGCTGGGGAGGAATGTTCGGGCTTACCTTGATAGCCGAAGAGGGATTGTTGTGTGGGCTTACCTTGATGGCCGCTGATGTGGGACGATCGGGCTTACGACTGGAGGCCGGGGAAGTGAATGTTGGTGAAAACTGATAGAAATTTTGACGTCAGGAGACGGAAATGTGACTTGAATGTCCGGAGACAGGATGGAGCGTTTGAATGTCAAACGTCAACTGAGGATTGAATTTAACGTCTAGAGACGGAATTGTAACTGGAATGTCCGGAGACATGATTGAGCGTTTGAATGTCAAACGTCAACTGAGGATTGAATTTAACGTCTGGAGACGGAATTGTAACTGGAATGTCCGGAGACATGATTGAGCGTTTGAATGTCAAACGTCAACTGAGGATTGAATTTAACGTCTGGAGACGAGCGTTAGTGAGGACTAACTGGGAATTTAACGTCTGGAGACGAGCGTTAGTGAAAACTAACTGGGAATTTAACGTCTGGAGACGAGCGTTATAACAGGAAATTTAATGTCTGGAGATGAGCTTTAGTGAAAACTAACTGGGAATTTAACGTCTGGAGACGAGCGTTAGTGAAAACTAACGGGAATTGATCCTCAGGGGATGGGGTGTTAGAAATGTCTAACTGGGGGGAAATTTTACACTTTTGGGGGCCAAAAGGGGTAAAATTGGAACTGTGAGAAGCTGAGGGGCCAAAGTGGCAAGGAATCTTTCTGGTGCAGCAAGAGTCCGGCCGGACTTGGACTGAATTTGACCAGATTCAAATCAGCGCCAAGGCCGACGCAAACCAGTCCATTTCCACCATTAATTCCGACGGGAGAGGAGAGAAAAGAGAGAAAATTTTCACCCCAAATTGTGAGTTTTGTTCAAATTTGTGAAGGAAAATTGCCATGGAAGGTGATTTGGAACCAATGGCTCGTCATGGAAGGACCGATGGCGAAAGAACGCGGTTTGTTCGGATCATTCGAACCAATATTCATCCATTGAATCCGGCGGAGTTCTACCCGGCTAGGGAGAACCACAATTCCAAAGGAGGGATCGAGAGACAGGTACACTTCCCTCAAATTACATTAATTTTAAGAATGTGCATTCTTTAAATGTTAGAAATTTGACTAGGAATGAGTTAGGGATTTTGGTGCCCGGATTGGGGCTTTTGACTTTGCTATGAGCCTTTGTCGAAATTGACTAGGATGTAGTTCAATTGACACTATGGGTAGATGACATAAATATTTTGGTTGCAAAACTCCATGCCTAGATGTGTTTTCCAAATTTAAAGTATGTTTAAATCGGGACGGAGTAAATTTTCGAAATGTTCGAAAGAACTTGAATGTTCCGGATTCGACGGAGTTTTCGAAATGCTTGGAAAGTTCCGGATTCGATGGAGTTTTCGAAGGGTTTTGAAAGTTCCGGATTCGACGGAGTTTTAGAAGGGTTTTGAAAGTTCCGGTTTCGACGGAGTTTTCGAAGAGTTTTGAAAGTTCCGGATTCGACGGAGTTTTCGAAATGCTTTGAAAGTTCCGGATTCGACGGAGTTTTCGAAGGGTTTTGAAAGTTTCAGTTTCGACGGAGTTTTTGAAGGGATGGAAATATTTTAGGAAATGAATAAGAACTGTATCTGCATTGCATCCTTTTGACATGCGTTCGAGCACTCTGTTGATGTCGCTTATGTGCTTAACGTATTCTTGATTTGTTCACCTGTAGGGGCGAGGGACGGTTGATGTTAACAACCAGAAGAGTCGGGGAGCCTTCGAGGCAGTGAGAGCGCTGTGGGAAATATTCCCGGACAAGGCTCGAGACGGAGAGAGGAGTCCACGGCAGCTGGTGGTCGACTCAGGATTGGCTGGATTTATCAGTGCGGTAGCTGCGATAGCTACGACGCAGAGGGTGAGGTCCATATACATAGCTCTGAGCGAGCACTGGTGGGATACAACCCACTCTTTTCATTTCATATGGAGGGAGGCGATGGTGACTCCCACTGACTTTACTGCTATCACTGGGTTGCCGACCTGGGGCAACGCGCTACTGTGGGTGGTTGGTTATACCCCGGGGAAGTTGTCGGAGCTGCTGGGCTTTGATATCACCGATATCAGGGGCTTAGGTATTCGGTACAGGCTGATGGAGAGGCATCTGCAGACGGGTATTGCTGATTATTTGGATGGGTCTCTGAGGATGACCGCGGAGCGCCTGGCTCGAGGGTTTCTATGGTTCGCGTTGTCAGCGACTCTGTTCTTGACTTCTGACACGTCCTTTCACTTCCCTTTGCTCAGGTCGCTGACAGACTTGGATGCCATGAGGGGGTACGCATGGGGAGAGACTGGATTGGCCGAGCTCTATCACGCCTTGGACAGGTTCTCACGGGGAGAGGAGAGCTCCTTGAGCTATTTCTCGTTTGCTTTGGATGTAAGTTCACGTCTTTTTCTCTTCCTTGTCTCTTTTATGTACTCGTATGTATCTGCTCTGTAGCTGACATAACTTTCCATTTGCTTGACAGGTCTGGTGCTATGAGGTATTTAGCCCGCAGCAGTGGGATATTATGGAGGCGTACCGATCCCTGTTCCCTGCCATGCTGTCTTGGTAGAAGAGGGCGAAGAAGGTGGTGTCGTCGAGGGTGGGTACTCGACTGTCGTACGATGAGGTGTCTCTGGCCCTGAGCCGGGAGTTTTCCGAGCGGATCCAGCTGACCCGGTGGAGTCGGTTCCACATTGGCGTGGTTCAGGTTGCTAGTGAGGTTACGCGGTGGCGTAAGCTCCTGGTGGGACTTCACTGCGATGCTATGTATCTGGGGGAGAGGGTGACCCGTTAGCATGGCTCGGGGTCCCTTCCAATGGTGCCGGTGGATCCGCCTCTGCACATGCAGCATCCTTTGTCGATGCCGATGGAGGAGTTGGAGAGGTATAGGCAGGGTGTGTTCTATACCGAGTATGTCATAGCGGGAGCCGACTACGACATTTTCTCGAGGATGAGGCTGAGGAGCCCGCAGGTGCAGCACAGGGAGGGTGAGGGTCCTGGATATCCCCGAGATCTCCCGCTCCCACGCGCTAGGTTGGCGTACGAGGGGCTGGATGGTTTGCGTTGACGACTGGTGATCCCAATCCCAGAGGAGCCGAGACCTCAGTATAGGGTGGACCCCAACACTTCGGTGAGCACTTTTGATTTTCTGCATTTGATAGTAGCATTCTGCAAATGTTGCATCTGTACTTTCTGCTTGTCTTTTGACGACTTTCCTGGTTTGCAGGTGTCTGGCCGTACGTATAATCAGGCCATGAGACAGTTGGACGGGTGGGCCACCAACACTAGGAGGCTCGTGGCATTCCTGAGGTGCAGTTCCCGAAGGAGCGTGAATGTTCGTGAGCCGAGGCCATCTAGGCCGAGAGGTTCATCTGCTCCCACGGCTGGTGGAGAGGACTTTGCGCAGGGATTTGGCCAGTTCGCGGGCGGAACGGCTGGGTTTGGAGTTCATCCTCCTTCGCACTCGGGGCACGAGAGGGGAGAATCCTCGAGTTCGCAGGCACAAAGGAGGCCTTTCGCGCATTCCCGCCTGGAGGAATTCGGAGATTATCTGTTTTCGACAAATCCGGCAGCTGTGGAGCAGTGCGTCGAGTGCTCGGATAACGAGCAGGACTCGGAGTAGTCCTTCTTTATTGCTTTTTTAGACAAAATGCGTGTATTGTTCGGAACAATTTGACTTGTACTGTATTTGAAAAGGCGCCCTTGGGGCGGAACCTGTACTTCGCACATCTATTCAGTGATTACCTTCTTTTTATTTTGGCAAATAAGCAAGTAGGTTGATCAAAAAATAAATAAAATGGAACATGCATGAAAATTTGAACGGGTCAAAATTTATGCCTATATGCACTGATTATTAATTAATTGCACTGTTGCACGAGCTCGAGGCGGAAGAGGTGTTGGCATTGGTTGATTGAAACCAGGGGTAGCACGCAGATTCATAAAGGCATGAACAGGGCTTTGTTTGGAATTGTTTCCAATTTAGGAGCAGCTGGCTGCAGAGTTGACCAAGTCAACTGCAGAGAGAGTTCGGCCGGAGTGAGAATGAAATTCCAGAGTCTTTTAAATTGCAGTTTCAGCTTTGCAATTCGTAAGAAACTGCGCATTGCTTTGATCAGTTGGCTGAATTTCTTTCAAATTCCTAAGGCTTCTTTCACTTTCCTTCATGGCTTCCTAAGCTATCGTCTCTGATGCAAGAGCGATACTTGGAAGATTTCCAGTCGTGGGTACGGAACCACACAAGGCAGAACAAGGGGTTTTTCGAAGGCTGTTACGGGATGAAATCTGTTTGGGCCTTGAAGGAGCTCATGCCAGATTGGGATCTTTTGAGAGCAGCGGCTCGCTTCTGGGATGTGCGGAGGAATGTGTACAACTTCTCGTACAACGAAATCACTCCTACGTTCGAAGATTTCTGAGCCATTCTGGGAGGACCTGAGACGGAACAGCTAGTTCTTCCCTATGCTGGTGGCATGGCCACTATTGAGAAGCTAGTGTCTTCGCTTGGTATCTCGGCTGGAGAAGCATACGGGATGCTGATACTGAACACTGATTATGTCGACATTTCGGGACTGCCCGATAGATTTACCGAAGCTGAGGGGAGCATATTTGCGTGGGACGCGTTTTCTCTGTGTGCGATCGCTACTCGGTTCACGTTCACGTCCCTGGGTGTGTACCATCACAGTGTACTGGACCTGGTGAGGCAGTGCCGGAACGGGGGAGACATCGTGCCTTTGGTTACGGGCGAGACATTCACAGGCATAGGTCGAGATGGCGACCGCAGCCGATACATGTGGGGAGGGAGTCCCACTATGCTTACCATGTGGTTGAGAGAGGTTGCGAGATGATGCAGAGGTGCCAATGTCTTGTGACGGCTTGGTCCTTCTCTCGACGTCCTCACAGTGATAGGCGATCAGTGGCTGGAGCTCACGGATGGCCGGACTCGCACACATCACTTGCGATGGTGGGTTCCCAGCTGGGAATTCTGAGACTTGTCAGACCGCTCAGGAGGGTCTATTGGTTGTCAGAGTGCCGGGGCTGTCTTAGACGTCTTTCTACATTCCATCGTTGGTTATGCGACAGTACGGGCTGGAGTAAGTGCCATTGACGGGCTTGAGTCACGCTGCTACCTTCGTGGTGGGATCTCTGCTGATGGAAGATCCTTCGACGCTATTGCTGCTCACACGGTGGTGGAAATACATGTCCTTTCCTGCCAGGGTTCTCTTTCATCGGAGAGGGGGCACTGCTCGTCTACGCGATATACGAACTGGTATGAAGAGTGTATAGGGGAGACACAGATGGCTATCTTGTGGAGACGGAGGAGCTGTTGGGTGCTGATCACCTTGACAGCTCGACCTTGAGGAGGACCGAAGCGGGGGCTAACCCTCGGAATCGTACTGGGAATGACATGGCTGACTATGAGGCCAATGCTGATCGGGAGGCCAATCAAAGCACGGTTATGATGGCTCGAAGAGAGGCAGCTCAAGACAGAGCTAGGGAAAGGGCTGCTTTGACAGCTACAGGCTTGACGGAGGCATCGAGAAGGGTCCCTGAGCCAGGTAGAAGGACTACCAGAATATTCCCTGTGAAGGTGAAGAACACTCGCCGTGGGAAAGGGAAGGGGAAGAAGGATGAAGGACCAAGTACGGGAAACTAGGTTGACCTTCTTTGTCCGTAGTATCCACCCATTGTCATTGCAGACACATTAACTGATTAATGTTTTATTGTAGTTTTGCTAGCGTGTAGCGAGTCAAGAGTTGACCGTGCTTGAACTCATCATAGATTGTTTTAACCGTAATGAATTTGTAGGTTAATTGAAAAGAGTTTTTCGAAACACAAGCAATTGATGCTTACTGTATTTTTTTATTTTTTTTGTTTTTGAGACCGAATCAATGATGGCTGCCTACGTTCCCCTTTTACAATTGGACTAAGGGGCTCAGGTCACCGTAGTTTGACACTTTAGGTGAATTTGAGAAAAACAAAGACAAAAGAAGTGTGACCCCGTTTCTTACCTGGATCATTAGCGGGAATGTATCCAGTTGGGTATTACTCTTTTAGCACTTTAATTTTACTGAGGTGTGGTGTATGGGGAAGGAGAGTTGACTCGTGCTCTTCCTCAAACGAAGTATCTGCGGAGCTTGCTTCCGTTCACGGGGTTAACGAAAGGGTTCCCGTCCAAATCTGCTAACTTCATGGCTCCTCCGGAGAAGATTCTTTGTACCACGAATGATCGTATCCAGGTAGGCTCTCACTTTCTGAGGGGATAGGTCTGCGTAGGAGGTTTTTCCTTTAGCACCAAGTCGCCTTCTCTGATGTCTCGGATCTTGACTTTCTTATCGAATGCTCGGGCCATTTTGCTCTGGTAGGCTCGAGTGTGTTCCATGGCTTTCAATCTGCGCTCGTCGAGTAGAGCAAGTTCGTCGTGACGGCTCTGTAGCCATTCGACTTCATTGATCCCGTTTTCCAAGAGGACTCGAAGGGATGGAATTTCCAATTCCACGGGTAACATTGCTTCCATTCCGTAGGTAAGTGCGAACGGAGTCTCCCCTGTGGCGGTTCGGCGATGTTACGTATCCCGAGAGGGCTAGATGTAGCTTTTCGGGCCGATCCAGGACCTGCGGTGTCATCTTTCGATTATCATGGCGAGAGTCTTGTTTGTTGCCTCTCTTGCACCATTGGTTTGTGGTACGTAGGGAGAAGACTTGTGACGTGTGACTACGGGTCGGTCAACAGTTGGTCATAATCTCCCTCGAAGTGAGTCCCATTGTCGGATATGATCTCGTTGGGCACTCCGTATCGGCACATGATGTTCTCTTTGATGAACTCGGCCACCTTCTTAGAATTCGGTACCTTGTACGATCGGCTTCTACCCATTTGGTGAAGTAGTCGGCTGCGACTAGAATGAACTCGTGACCATTGCTCCCTTTGGTGGAGTGATCTTGCCGATGACGTCGATTCCCCATGTGGCGAAAGGCCATGGTGTAGTCATGCAATAGAGTTCATGAGGAGGGATGTGATTGAGGTTGGAGAACCGTTGACATTTGTCGCGGCTTCGGACGAAGCTGGATGCGGTCTGTTTCCATTGATATCCAATAGTATCCCATACGGAGAATGATACGTGTCAATGCTCGGGCGTTCATGTGCGGACCGCGAGGTTCCGTTGTGAACTTCGTTCATTAGCTCGCTGGCTTTTTCTTTGTTTACACACCGAAGGAGTGGCCCTTGGTGGCGCTTCTTGTACAACATACCCCCAGAATGACGAAATGGGATGCCAGGCATTTTAATGCCATCATGATTTTGGCTTTGATCCCTTCTTTGTATTTTCCATCTTCATTTGTGAAGGAAGCTTCTCCGTTTTGGAAGTCTTGGTATATTTGATTGTACCGGGGTTCGTCGATCGTTTCATTTTTTATTTCGATCTCACGACAATAAGCGGGTGTTTCCCGTCTGCCTATTACGAGGGGTTTGCGAATTTCCCATCGGGAATTTCGACAAGAGAGGCGAGGGTTGCCGGGGCATCTGCGAAGCGGTTCTGTCTCTTGGCAAATAGTGGAAAGAGATGTCCTTGAGCGAGCAATGAGCTCCTCCATGTACGCGTGGTACTTGAAGGCGAGAATCTACCGTTTTCCATTTGTTGGACACTTGATTGATGATCAATGCCGAGTCTCCGTATACTTCCGGTTACGAAATGTTGCGCTCGAGGGCGGCTTCCGGACCAGTGCACGAGCTTCGTATTCTGCTGCATTGTTGGTTGTTTCAAAATTGACTTGATGGCTATGGGAGTGTGCTCGTCCTTGGGATCGACAAGGAGCATTCCAATACCATTCCCCTTCTTGTTGGCTGCCCCATCGAAGAAGAGTTGCCGGCGGTTTGCGTGTCAGTGAAAAGATTCCGTCGTCAGGAAATTGCGGATCGGGACCCTTAGGTTCCTTTGCTTGGGAAGTCTGCCGGTGATCTGCCATTACTCGCCCTTTGTGGATTTTCGACCATGTACTTGATGTCGAACTCGGCCCGGGAAGAATGACCACTTGGCTAGTCGCATTGACGGGGATGGCTTGTCAAAGAGATATTGGACGGGGTCCATTTTGGAGACCGGGAGCTTGAATGTGGCTGCATGTAGTGTTTCGGTTTCCGACTACCCATACCAAGGCGGTACAAGTTTTCTCTAATCTTTGAGTAGGCGAGTTCACTTCCTTGAAGCTTCCGGCTTACGAAGTAGATTGCATGCTCAACCTTGGAATCTTTGTTCTTGTGCCGGCATTGCTCCGATTGACGTGTACATTCTTGTCGGATACGGGAGTAGTGGCTTGTCTTCATGTGGCGGAGCACGGGGTGGGGATTCACCAAGTAGGTCTTGATTTTCTCGAAAGGCATGCGGCACTCGGAGTCCCATTTGATGTCGGCATTCTTCTTCATCGGTTTGAACATGGGCTCGCGGAGAGATGTCAGCTGGTTGATGAAGCGGCCCGATGTCTTGAAGTCTTCCCATAAAACTCTTTCACTTGTCAAAGTACGAGGCGGCTTCATGTCGATGATGGCCTTGATTTTCTTAGGATCGGCTTCGATACCTCTTTACGTAACCATGTACCCCGGTACCTTGCCACGCTTGACGCCGAAGGTGCACTTCGCGAGTTCAATCTCATGGAGTGCTTTACGAGTCTGTTGAAGAACTTTCTCGAGATCTGTCATGTCTTTGCATGTCGATCCTCTAGAGTGGATGATCATGTCGTCGACATATACTTCGATTTCTTTGTGAATCATGTCATGGAAGAGAGGCTGTTGCGGCCCATTTGGTAAGTAGCCCCGGCGTTCTTTAGACCGAACGGCATGGCCGTGTAGCGATATGTCCCCACGGAGTGGTGAAAGCGATCTTGGCTTGATCTTCCTCGGACATTTTGATGCGGTTGTATCCGGCGAACCCGTCCACGAAGGATTTTACTTCGAAATTTGCCGTGGTGTCGACTAGCATGTCGATGTTAGGCGTGGGAAATCATCTTTAGGGCTGGCCTTGTTGAGATCCGGAAATCCACACGGCATCGCCTTTCCATTGGCCTTGGTGACCGTCACGATGTTGGAGAGCCAAGTCGGGTACTCAATCACTACGATGAAACCAACTCGGAGCATTTTCTCAATCTCTTCTTTAACTTGCAAGGACCACTCTGGCTTGATCTTGCGCGGCTTACATTTGTGACGAGGCTTGGATTCGGGATCCGGGGAATTGTGCTCCACGATCGAGGATCGAGTCTGGCATGTCTGGTATGACCGGGCGAACACGTCAACATACTCCGGAGGAGGCTTATCGGGGCTTCTTTTACGCATCGGCGAAAAGCGCCCACTTGTGTCTCTTTAGGCTCTTGCACGGCCCCAGGTTCACTTTGGTCATAACCTCTTCGGCGGCTTGGGCCGGTTGTCCTCTTGGTCAACTACACGCTCGAGAACTTCTTTAATGTATTGTTCATTTAATGTGTACGCCTTCTTTATCAATTGAGTTATTAACGTCTTTTAAGTTGTTTGTTAACTTATCGGTTGTTAAAGTGGCAATGAGAGGATACTCAGAAAGGTCGAGACTTTTCATTAAACGAGAAGGAAATACATGGTTGGCTACATTATCATAGTCTTCGGCGTAAGGCCGTTGGACGACTCGGAAGGCCTGGACTTTTACAGGAGGCCCGGCTCGAGAGGGTTTGAGACCGGGTTTAGGGAGATGTGGGTGTAGGCCCAGCTTGTCTTCCATTTCTGTCTTGCTTGCCCTTGGTCCGGTGAAAGTTACCCAGTTCTTCAGTGGCATTGCTGGATGCTTAATGAGGGTTCGGGGATGAGAGGCTTGTCTTCTATTGTCCCAATCATGGCGATCATGCTATTTTCGGAGCCCTGGTCAATCAGGTTTGGCACCTCCATGACTTCTTCAAAAAGACTCTATAGAGCAGGTCCACTGAGAGCGTCTTCTATGAATTCTGGTTCCTTCTGCTTTGGAGTTACTGTCTCGAATGTGGCCTCGGCGGTGA
Organism: Adenophora triphylla var. japonica; assembly: GCA_022495995.1. Lineage (NCBI taxonomy): Eukaryota > Viridiplantae > Streptophyta > Magnoliopsida > Asterales > Campanulaceae > Adenophora > Adenophora triphylla. The sequence continues at coordinate 311,107 of JAFEMH010002688.1, forward strand.
TCCGAATAATCTGTTTCCCGTGAAGAGTACCTTGAGTTGCTCTTCATGTGCAGGATACCCTTGAATGTGTACTCGTCTTTGGACTGTGGTGGCGGTTGGTCCGTAGAGCTGTGATGTCGAGGAACGCTCCCCTTATCGGATTGGCCTTGAGTCCTACGAAACGCTTGAGGTCCCGTGCTAGCTTTTCCATCCTTTACGTAGTCTCTGTCTTGTTGTCCACTGCTTCTTTCTCATCTTCATCGGTTCCGCTATCGGTCCCCTCGGTTCTGCTGTCGGTTCATTTGTCGGTCCCCTCGGTTACGCTGTCGGTTCCTTGTCGGTCCCCTCGGTTCTGCTGTTGGTTCCCTTGGTGAAGTAATGAGCGAGGTCGAAAGCTGTAAGGTCGGAGGTTGGGTGTGCCGTCGGAGGTTCCCCTTTTGCGAGGCTGCTTTGCCTTGGTGCGGGCGAGCCTTTTGTTCTCCACGATGTCGGCGGTGTTGGCACGTAACCAAGCCCTGGACCGTGGTGTGGTCCTTGACTTCGATGACTTGGTGTTGGCCTTGTAACCTTTTGCGAGCCCGGTCCGGGATGAAGTTCATGAGTTTCATCATCTTCGTGGCGGGAGGAATCTTATCTTGAAAGCTTGATGGAAGGTCCACGTTGCATATTTGGATCTTGGAGGTCTCGAGTGAATCCGATTAATGCCATGTCGTCATTATGCTTGATTTCTAACACTTTGGAATGTCGTTAGTCTTTGGTCCCCTCGGTGGTGACCACATCGCCGTAGGCGTGGTTAGCTCGTTGCCTTGCATGAACTTGAGGCGGTGAAGGGTGGATGCCACGCCATTGATTTGATGCGGCCGGGGACGCCCAGGATGGGCTGTGAAAGTGATTGGAATGTCAATACTTGGAATTCGGTGGGGATCATCCGCTTGCCGAACCGGATATTAAGAGTAGCAACCCAGAAGCATGCGGGAAGTAGAGTCATAGGCCTTGACGGTGTGGGTGAAGGCTTGGATCTGTAGGCTTGATGTCAAGCGGAGTCCATCATCTTGGCGGGCAAGACATTCATTCGGAACCTCCGTCTACCAACACGCGGGGAAGGCGACGCTCGTCAGTTTGGGTTTGTGATGTAGAGCGGCTCATTGTGATCGGCCCCAAATTTTGGAAGGTCCAAATACGTGAAGGTGATAATGTTGCCGTAGTGGATGTTGCCGATCATCGAATGACTTCGTGCAGGGTTGCGTCCACGGGGACCATGGTACGGGCCGGACTTTCCTCTAGCTTGAGCTTGTGAGGATATGAAGATGTGAGCGGGGACGAAAGGGAAATGTTCGCACAGGTGCAGCTTGGTGAGTGAGGATCGGGTCCTCTTTCGGGGAACTTGCGTCTTCGGGTGGCCGGGTTGCGGTTACGGCTCCGTCGGCTTTTTGGTGGCCTTAGGTGGTAGTGCATGGATTTGACCCGATCGGGTTAGAACGCGACATCGAGGCTTGGCTCCTTACGAACAGGCCGCTCTGAGTTGAGCCATAGTTAGAGGAGGACTCCTCGTAGCATAGGGCCATATGTCTTCCCTCAATTCATTGGCGTAGATGAATTTCACAGGGCTTCGGCGGCTTTACGGATTACGTCCCGGGATACCGGCTTGGGTGCCTCCGTGGGGAGGTAGTTTATGGTTTGGCGCATTGTTCGAACGTCGTCAATGCGCAGCTGGTTGCCGGGCGAAGCGTGCGTTGCGACCCTCAGGGAGGTTGGAGAGTTCTTGGTTCGGGCGAACGGTCTCCTTGATCTCTTCACGGTATACCGCGCTCCTTTCCTTCTTCTTGAGCATACTCGGGGCATTACGGAGTTGGGTGCAGCGATACTCATGGTTTGCTAGTTTTCCTCCACTCTTGGCCCAGTTAACTTTCTTGCGGCGAGCTGCGTCGAGTTAGTGCTGCGTTTCTTCCCACGTGAGAATAGCCGGTGCTTCTTTGAAGCTGCGTGCGGCGGTCTAGGTAAACCTCCATCGGGGAGAGCTTTCCCTTTCTTCTTTATACGAGTGGCGGGTATGTCGGAAGGTGAGTACACGGCTTCCCGAACATGCGCCCATGTATGGCCGGTTCTTTGTCCCAGTTGATCGTTTTACGTAAACGAATGCAGACTGTGGAATCTCCACTGGCGATTCTTTGGAGATGTATTTCTATCTTTCTTATTCCTTTTGAATAGACCTTCCTCTCTCAGTTGGCCTTTCAGTTTGAGTGCAGAAATGATCCGTTCCCATCCTCCCAGGACCCTAGGGATTCCGGTTTTGTTGACATCATGTCTGGCGTGGAAGAGAATGGTTTCCTCGTCTTCGTCGTCGCTTTCCCAGAGAACTTTCTTTTCTCGGGGAGATAAGCGTTGGTACCCTTCCTACTGTGCGGTTAGGTATCCTTTGTACTGTGCCATTCCATCTCCTAGGTCATCGGGACCGTTGACCACCCTCGTTTGGCAGAGGGGGTTGGATGAGAACAGACGGTAGTCGAGGAAGTTGCCGTGAGCAAAACCCGAGGTCGAGCGGGTCTAGAGTGGCCTCTAGCTTTACATGCGAAGGCTTGTGACACTTTAAGGGCTTGGTCCCTGTGGGTCCTTTGAGCTTGGTTTTCGTCCCAGAGACGGTTCTCTTGAGCGGGTAGTTTCATGAGGGCTTTCCTTGCGAGAGCTAGACATTCTCCGTAGGTGCGCGCCGTCTGACTAGTGTCTAGAACTGTGATCACATCCAAATCTCTGAATGGCGGAAACACTTGGATTATGTTGACGAAGGAATTCGGGCTCGAACATTCCATGCGGCCTTCCTTGATCTCGAATACCAAGAAATTCGCCCATATACGCGATTGAACCCACGGGGTGTTGAATTACTGCGATGTTGATAGTCTCGTGATCTCATTTGGATCGCCAAGTCTATCGAGCTAGCGGTTCTTTGGCGGGATGTACGAATCCGTGGCCGTGACGGCGGGAGCGAGAATCAAGCTGGAGCATGTTGATCTTTGAGGTGGTCATTTCCCTCGTCGGAAGGCGGCTACTGTCTTGCGGGGAAGACCTTCTGAGATGTTTTCGGGCGTGGCTAGGAAGCATTCCCGAGGTTGATCTAATTTGTAGCAGGGTGGGGAGCTTTGTCTCCTTCGCTGTTGCCCTTGGCCTTGGCGGCGCTTGTGGATTTAAGCTTGACTGAAGGCACGGGCCGGTTGCCATTGGGGCTGGTAGTCGGAATTGATGATGAGCTCTGAGCTCGATTGGCTAGGGCCTCATTTACCAAGAGCAGGCAGTCGTCGGGGGTAACTTTGGCGTTGCAAAATCTAATAACGAGGACCGGATCCTTGGCATCATCGGGATATCTGGAATAGATGATGTTGACGAAGTCGTCGTCGATCACTTGATCGAGAGGGTTCTTTGTCGTGTCAACCGGTTGCTTCCAATTGTCGGATAAGCTGCACATGTCTTGGACGTTGAGCTTGACAATTTCCATAGTGTTGGAGCCACAGTCGTAGGTGACACGATCGGAGCAGGTGCCGTCCTCGAAAGCGAGCATATGAATGTAGGGATCTTCTTGCGGGTGCCGCGTCCTCGACTCAGGAGAGTCTGATTCGTCGCCGTCGACGGCTCAACCCAAACGTAGGGACGTATTGCGTCTGGTGCGTTCTTTGGAGCTGCTAGAAAAACATCATGCCCTTATTTGGAGAAAAGGGGTTCGGCGGGCAATTCCTCGTGGAGGACATCCCATACGACGTCCATGCATTCAAGGCAGTATGACGGTGCTTGTTGACCTTTATCACGAAAATCTCTTCGCACTGGCGGGGCGAGAGAGTTGGCTTGAAGAATGCGCACAAATCTCCGATTGGAGACGGGGTTTATGTGCCCGCATCATGGCGATGCTCGGTGTTTCTTTCCAATCTGCCTCCAAATGTTGGAAACGACAGTTGAACTTGATGTATCGGGTTGCCGAGTGCACTTTGCTCGAGGACATTGACATAGTTAGCATCTCCGGACTACGAGGATTACGATGAGATTTGCCCGGTAGTCCCTTGGTTGATTTGAAGGAGGTAGCCCGGTGCACAGGCTGCGGGCACGCTTGGCTCTTGTCTCGGCTTCGTTTCCTATGAGGAAGCTGTCCCCTCTGATGACTTCAAGATCTCCTGCCGGTTAATGAACTTAACGCGGCGATGGAGAGTGGAGGCTATGGCTTTCATGTGATGTAGCCAAGGGCGTCCCAACGAGGTGGTCGGATGGAATGTCCATCACGTGGAATTTCTTTGGCACCATTTGGGTTTCGAACCGAGCTCGAGTCACCGTCCCCGGGATGGGGACGAGGCGTCTTTGTCGTAGGCCTTGATAGTCGGGTTGACGGAATCAAGTGGCTTTCGTTGATGCGTAGGGCTCGCATCATGCGAGAGGGAGAACGTTAACGGCTGACCCGTTGTCTACCAATACTCAGGGAGTGATATGGTGTTGAGCTTGAGAGTGATGTACTGAGCTTCATTGTGCCCGAGGCATCTCTCGGTGAGGTCTTCGTCACGAAAGTGATCATGCGCCATACGATCGGGAATCGTAGATCTGGTCTCTATCAGGAGAAGGAGAGTCATCAAGCCATCCGTTTCTGTTTTCCTCTTGCGAGGTAAAGCCTTCTTGGAGCCTCGGGATGGTGTTGAGGCTGTTTGTGGCGGTTGCCGCCCTTGGTTAGCACGTTGATCGAGTGCGAGTGCCAAGGCGGACTTTGATCTTCCTTTGCCGGTCCGTGCTCGGAAAGTGGACAAATTGAACCTTGGGCGATCCGCGGGGGTTAGGCTTATTTGTGATAAGATTACCAAGATGCGAGGTATTCCGGTGTCCCAAGGTCTGAACTACGTTGTCGGCGGGACTTTTCGGCTTTCCCACCTTTGTTTGCTCTAAAGCTGCATGGCTGGAGGAAGGAGGGTGGTGGAGTAGAGTACGTAGTAGTCGAACCTCCGGATGGCTCTCGAGTGTACCCAGTTGGTGTCTCCGGCTTCGTATCTTTCTCTCGGTTTACATTGAGAGGACTTCTTCTTGTTTTCTCGGAGGATTGCTCGGACCGTGTCTTGGGACTCGTACTCCGGGCATGCGGAGCGATCTGAAACATCGTAGGCGATGTGGACATTCGATGAAGACCCGGCTAGAAGAGGCGGAGGAAGCGCTCCGCGGCAATCTTCTTGGGCACCCATTGATGGAATTCACCTTGTTGTTGTTCGGGAAAGGATTTCCATTGTATTGGGTCACGGGGACGCTCCAATTTTCCTTCCTCTATCAAGTTACGGATTTCGTATCGTAACCCCACGCGGTTGTCGGTGGTATGGCCGTGATGCGATGGAAGGCGCGATACTTGCTCTTGTCGGCGTTGACTACGGGATTCTTGGGTTTGTAATTTGCAACGGGTTTAAGGAGACCTTCCTTAATTAACCACTTCCGGCATCTTGCTCGGTGGCATGTCAAACTTGTCGAAGTGTACGGCGGGCGCCAGTGGAATTGTTGCTTTGCGGGGCCGGGTTTACATTGCCCGGCTGCTGTCCACGATGGATGTAGTTGACGGACGTATCTTTCCCTTTGCCGGGGGCCGGTGCGGGATTGAATGCAGCTGCCGATCGGTATACGTATGGCTGTGCGGTAGCCAACTTTTCCTTGAGATCCTTCTCGAGCGTGAGCCGGCATTGACCATGGCCGGAGATGCAGGAAGAAATGATGGCCCGATGAGAGTTACGATGGACGGTCTTAAGCGGGACTTGAAGATCCGCATCTGTTCATCCTTGGAGAGTGGCTCCATGATTTCGGAGAGTTTCAACTCCACCTTTTGTAGAATTCTCCGACGCTTTCATCCGCTTTACGCTCGGTGGTGATTAAGTCCTCACGACTTGTTTCCCACTCTAAGTTGGATGCATACCGTTCCGGGGAAGATGTTGCGATCTGATCCCAGTGTGGCGATCCGCGAGCTTGACCCTCGAAACCATCGTAACGGCGAACTTTTGAGCGTATCTTTGGAAGTGGTCGGCCATTTCTTTGGAGGGTTGCTCCTTTCGCTCTCATGCGAGAACGTAGGTGTCGACATGCGTTTGAGGACATTCGGTTCCGTCGAATCGGTCCATCTCAGGCATTCGAACTTGGCGAGGAGAGGCGTGACCATTCCGGATACGTGGATTTGAGCGTTTCTGCTTTGAGCTGCTCATGGTGGCTTTCGGGTCTTTCATACATTCGACCATCCAGGCTAAGGTTGGGTCCGGTGGTGGGTGTGAGGCTCGGCGCGGGTGCTACCACGTGGCGGTAGTGATTGGAGGTGGAAGGCTTGATATATGTGGATATATGGGGGCCTTTTACGAGCTGTATCGGGGTTTTGTCCCCGGTGTTTTGGGATTCGTGTATAGGCAAGGATGAACCCGGGAGGGTATTGAAGGATATTGGCATCTGTTTGAGATGGTCGGCGGTGCTATTTGGTGGTATTGAGTGATGGGAGTAGCGGCTTGGCCAAATATGACGGGGTTGCCACGAGAGGTGGCAACGTGAAGCCTAGGTCATTTGTTTCCTTGGTTCGAAGGAATCCCGTAAGTTGGCGGGGAGGAACTGGTTGAAGGTTTGAGGAGCTGGTTTCGGGGAATCGTCATCCTCGACCCGGGACGAAAGTACCGTCGGCCAGGGGGATAGGCTGCTATACCTCGCTCATTCGGAAAGGTACCACGAAATTACTGTGATCTTCTTTACGCCTCTTGTGAACCTCACAAGCCCGGATGGCTTCTTCCAAAGTCATATACATTACCGGTGGCGGGGGTCCGTCCCAGTCACGATTTCTCGGTGAGCTAGACATGTCGGAAATTACATTTGAGGCGAGGGAACCGAAGAAGCGTCGACGGCATTGCCGTAGCGTGATTACGGCGGCGGCCGAAATCTGAACCACTTTACGCTCGCTGCGAGGAACGAAAGGAGGGTTTAGGCTTCGGAAAAGGAGTATTTGGCTCAAGGTTTCGGGCTTGTGCAATGTGCAATTACCGATTAATGTTTACTTAAAACGCATTTTCTCAGAGTCCTAATCGGTTGGAAAAGAGCGTGTCTTCTTTTTCGCAACTAACCCTAGAGCTCTAATCAGTGGATCTCGTCACTACGCTTATAAGCCCCTCGTTTCCATTTGTAGATCATCTTTCTCGGGACGGACAATCGGCGAGGTCCTATAAGGCAAGCGAGTTCCACCGACAAAGGAAAAAGTGAACTTAAGGCTAGCTGATCACGCAAACTTCCAACGTATGTGACGCACGGGCCACAGTCGAAGTCAACGTCCTTAAGTTAAGGCGGGGATCGTGCCAAAATTTCGGCATGACCTCTCCTGACTCGCTTGCGCGAGAGACCTTAGCTTTTGGCGTTGGCCAAGTTGTGGCTGGCACGATGCATACGGTGAGGTTTGGTGACACGGTGTCACATTGAACCTTCGGGTATATTTTTCGGCAGAGCTCCGCGTCAAAGTCAAGGCTGAAAAGCTCAAGACTTCGGGTCGGGAACGACCTTCGGTCTCAACCTCTCGAGCTTGACTCGTGGCGGAACCCGGCGTAAAAAACATACACTTAGGCTTTATGACACGAACTAAGCCAAAAACCAACCGGGGTCTTGGACAAAGTGTGACACAAAGAGTGCATGGCTTACACGGGCTAGGATGAGTACTGTTTGGGGGACGACCCCGTGCGCCCTCGAAAGGTGTCGCGAGACCAACCGAGGTGCAGCGATAAGGCCATCCCGGGTTACGGGTCGTAGTGTGCGGTGTACCGAGGCGGCAAGTGCACGTGAAGTGCGGTGTCTGCAGCGACAAGTGCGAGTAGTGTGCGGTCACTAAAATTCTTTTACGAGTAAAACATAGATTTTCAGAATGTGTCTTAAAGAATTTTGATGCGCAGTTCAAAAGATAGCATGAAAATCAAACATGAATGGGGATGCACAAACATGGTATGATTTTGAAAAGACGACAATGTAATGCCTTTGAAAAAACCGTTCGAGGTTTAAAGTAACACACGCACACAAAATCGAGGAAGGGTAAACGAAAGTTTGACCCACGGAATGCTTTTTGAAAACAACGGCAGTTTTGAAAAAGTATCCATCTCCCCAGCGGAGTCGTCAACTGAAATTACCTGAGATTTCGCGCGGGCGCGAAACGCGGTTGTCTTTCGCGGAGGGTTGGTGTCTGAGACCTCGCTTTTCGGGAAGGAAGAGGAGTCGCCACGCGGTTTTTGTATTTTGAGCCCAAACGTTGAGAAACGGCTTTAGTGAAAATGGTGTCGTTTTTATTGGTAGCAAAAACTTAGGAAAAAGCTTTGAAAACGGGGGGTCATTTTTATTGGTAGCAAAAAACGAGTAAAAAACTATTTGGTACCAGAGATTGTTAGGTTCGGAGGTCACGTTACGTTTCGGGAAGAGTATTACGAGATCATCCGAAATGCCTCGTATGGCGAGTCTTTCTACCTTTCTCGAAACCGTATGCGTGTGTGTGTGTGTTTGCATTTTGAAATGGGGGCTTGAATGACAAGCTTAATCTTGGTTTGAATGTCAAACGTTGATTAGGTGACTTTGTTTGAAAAGGCAGCGTTTGAATGACAACGTCGGTTTTGGAAGTTTTAGGAAAAGTGGCGCGAATGCGATTTTATACATTTATCTTAAGTGTCAAATGTTGACTTTTAAGAAAAGAGCGTTTGAATGTCAAACGTCGGATTTTGAGTTTGAAGATGAGCGTTTGGATGCCCCGAAGCGTCATTTCGCGCATTTGAAAGAGAGTTG